>JAUBNY010000172.1:328084-346630 GCA_032275445.1 Crypturellus soui | reverse complement strand
CTCTTCTCTTCTCTTCTCTTCTCTTCTCTTCTCTTCTCTTCTCTTCTCTTCTCTTCTCTTCTCTTCTCTTTTTTTTTTTTGTGGATATGTCACATCAAAATCCTTTATCCTATTGAAAACCACAAGGATTCTCAAAATAAGGACTGTAAACATATATTCACTAGGACAACATTGAAATTCAAAATACTATGAGTAAAGGCAAAATATCTAGAATAAAGAAAATATATTCAGAAATTATGCTATAAGACACAGAATGATAAGCAATGGTGTTGTCATGCAAAGGCAATGTGCCTTGGCTATTTGCAGATTCATCAGAAACATTTTTCATATTGAAATAATTCTTTGAAAACATGAATTGATATTTTAATCTTGCTGTTCTTTGCTCTGTGGTACGTTAGTTCCAGGTTGTGGAATACCATAATATTTACTTCATTATCTACATTCTTAATAAGTTATTATAAAATTAAAATATGCACAGTAATATTTAGCAATATTATTTTTCTTCACCTTAGAACTGCAGCAGCTAAGTTTGTCTAATGATTCTGAATGACAAATATTTACTGTTCATTTTAAAAAAATCATAAGCTGACCAATTTACATTTTTGAGAAAAATATTGACAGTTTTACTCCTATTTGTATTGCAGCAAAGTTCTGTTAGAAATGCAGAAGTATGTTATATACAAGACATAATTAATTAAAAAAAAGATAATACTAAAGACTGTTTACTGATAAATTTTGACATTTTTCTTTCAGTCTTTTAACAAAAGATGCTTTACACTAAAATGAAATTGACACTATTGCTGTCTAGACTACTGCTGGCTAACTGAGGTAACACTCTATTAGCAAAGCAGAGAAATTACGATCCTTCTAACTTTAGCCAGACTGCACTGTAATGAGATGATTGAAAATGGTTGTTCTCTTCAGCTAATCTTCAACTTCCTCTACAACAGAGGAGTCTCCTACTCAAGGAGGACCTTCATCCAACAGGTAGGTATTTATCATAACTATTTATTTATTTATTTTTAAGTATTGTTTGGGATAATACCTAACTTTTGTTATCCAATAGAAACTTAAGTATTTATAGGTTTCTCCATCCTGCTAAGAATTTCTATATAAAACTAGGTCAATCACAGCACAAAGTTCTTAAATACAAAAATTAAGAATTTGTGAAACAGTTGAGACATTAGGCACAAAGGTACCTGTACACTTCAAAACACTAAGAACCCATCTTTTGAAATATTAATTTTGAGTTTATATGCTGAAATGTCTTCAAATAAAACAAAGAAGGAGCTTTAATTATGCTTTACTGTCTCTTATAAAACTGCTCATTATAACATAATTTTCTCAGCAGAAAATTATATAGTGGTCACCATATTTAATTGTGTGCTTCTCTAAGCATTCTTTATTATGAGGAAACCTCCTTGCATTGCAATAAAATCATTCTAAATAGTACAATGATTTTTTTTAATAGCAAAAGCACAGTCTGGAGTTTATATTGTATGTTGCATATTCTTTAACCCCAAATCAATTTGTTCTGTAAGCAGAATTTGTTTACCTAACTGATTAACCAGGATCAAATTAGGTCATTCTCTGTTGACACAGTTTGAAGCAGTAATTGGTTTCTTTAATTGGTAACTATAAAAAACAGAACATAATCAGCTCTGAAAGAGCACAGGCTGCGCCATTAACTAGGAAAGTTTTGGATCTCTTGGGAAGGCTTTGCTAATTGTAAACTACAGAAGTTTTCAAAAATCTATCGGTTTCTGTCTTGCTGAGAAATGTGTTTCTTAAAACCAACCATACAGAAGTGCAATAATATATATATATATATTTATCAAACATAGAAAATAATGTTGTGAAAAGCAAAGGCTTGCCCTGGAAACCTTCGTTTCAGAGAATGGGCATGGGAATTACACTCTTCCCTTAATTGTGACTGAACAGATATAGCATTTTGACTGCTTACTGATCATATTGTGCTTCCCCTTTACACAGATCTGCTTGTAGCTAATTAACTGATACAGAAGTGAAAAAAATCAGGAAATTTTAAGCCTGAAAAACTTTATGAATCACTATAAATGAAATAAAATACTAAGTTTTGTGGTCTTCTGCTCCCAGGACATAATTCACAGAAAATCTATGTTCTGCCACCTGCAGTGACTGAGGGTAAACTGATAGAAATCCACACAGTCTCATAATCTGAAAATCAGGTTTTCCATGTGAATGTTATAGTGTAGCTGCAATGTTTTATTGCAAAGCCATGAATTTTATAAATATGCAAATAGGACTAGAAGGAAACTCTCTTCTTCATGAAAGGTAGGTTCTATGGCACCACTGAGTTGCTTGATGAACTTTTCCCTAAATGCTTCTTACATTTCCAGCAACTGAGAAAGCCTTCTTAAAATATCTGCTCTTTTAATTATGCTCTTTTCTCTCTTCTTTCCCTTCACCTTCATCTCCCCCTCTACATCTCATCCATCCTCTCTCCTTCCTTCCCACTCTGTTTTCTCATGACAGTTCTTATTCATATTTTATTGAAATTACAATTTGTCATATATGTGTTCATATTGTTGATATTGTTCATGTGACTTGTGACACATTTTATATATGTTTCTTCGGTATTACTAACTGCATGTTAAAAAACAAAATAAAATAAAAAACTCTATAGATTCTGAAAAGAAAGAAAATAATTTCCTGAGAACTAGGACTTAACATGCTGAAGAAAGAAAATAAAAAGCAGTTGCAAGCTCTGAAACTAGGTTAAAAGTGGGAGATATTTCAGCTGTACAATTTCATTTGATGCATGTGCTGAAATTGTACAAGAGAGTTGTGACAATGAGGAGCTTAAATGCAGTTCAGTTAAAATGCTGGACATTTGAAAGTCATACTGCTCTTGGATATCATATTATATTTTTGTAGTCTAATAGAGATATCTATACTAACGAATGTGTTCATAGGCCTAGCTGATGTTAACTGTATGTGGATTGGTGAATGGTAAAACATGCTAAAAATATTTAGCTGATTAATTTATAGTTACAGAAGTTAATTCTATATTTCTGTTTATTACCTTGGTGATAATCTGTACCAAAGTAAGCACAAAATACAAGATTTTCTGGAGTAGAATCACACCTTTTCTATGCAATCCTGGGTCAGCCTCATTTAGGGAGCAGTTATAATTCAAGTGAAATTTTAATTGATATGAGTGACTGGTGAGGAATATAGAGCACTACAGTTACTCTTGGTTACATTGTCCACTAGAGTCCATTCCTGTAAAATAGCAAATGTGTGTTGACCTGCATATTGTGAATCAAAAACAAAAAAATGTATGTGTCTGGAAGTACTGTGCAAATTTTTGGATGGAATTGGACCACGTTAAAATATTTTGCTCCAGGATACTGACTGAATCCGAGATATTAATTTTTCTGTTATTATTTGCTAGATTATTGCTGAATAAAGAAATAAATAGAAATTTAAAACATAGAATAATAAATAGAAAATAAAGAAAAAAATTATCATTGTTTTTCATCTTGTTGTTGTTGTCCACATAATTTATAAATGTGAATGTTAAATTACTTAAGTGTTGGATGGTTAACCTGAAATATTCTGAAAAACTTCATTTTTTCAAACTGTGCTGGATCTATTCAGTTTATTCATCTGCATTAAGCCAACCCCTTTTAAACAGTATAATTAGAAGGACTTGTACTTGCCATATTAGGAGTAATTGACTGTAAACTGGTATATCAGCATATGTACATTTTAAAATCTAGATTCTTTTTTTGTTTCAGGGCATAAATTCATATTGATTTTCCGGAGACAAAGAAAAAATGTAGCTAGACAGAAAAATGAGTCCATAAGAGATTCTGAGATATCCTCTAAGTAGCCTAGTAGAAAATTGAAATACATCAAAAATTAGTTTGTAGTGCATTTCACATTATGTACAGGTCACAATGTGCTAATAATTATTTCACTCTTGAATGAGAAATGCATTAGCTCTTGGCAAAATGTAGTGAAATAAAGGAAAGATCTTGACAATAACTTTTAGACACTTCCTCTCTTTAAATATATGCAATATGGAAAGGGCATGTCCAATATGACAAATCAAATATACTTTCTATTTGAAACCTTAGTAGATTTATTTTATTTGTTCATTTCAGTTTGCACACAGTCCTGCAAGTTGCAGCTTGTTCAAATCTGAAAAAGTTCTGTATCTTTGAGAGTATATAACAAACGTTCACTTTCTCTTTTGCTTCTTTACATAATACTATTTTTTTGCCATTAGTTCTGCATCAAGAAAGGACAGAGAAATATTAATAACACCTTTATTATTCACTGTGTAAAAGTAATGCACACAAGCATTTCAAGTGTTGCAATGTGATAACTGGATCTCAGTTCTGCTCATTTTTACTGCTGCTTCTGCTTCATTTCTTGTAAACACCATTATCCCTAGGTAGGAGCTTTCTGGTAATTGAAGCTCTGAGGGGATGCTGTGACTCAAAGTGAGGGCAAAATAGATTGGTCACAGTCAGCATCACAGGCTTGCAACAACAGGGGATATTTTTCCTTATGGTATCATAGTTGCTAACTGCAACACCATTTATAGTTTGCACTGATAAGCAAGGCACAAAATTTTCTAAAAGGAGGCCTCCAGCAGGCAGTTGACTTTTTCCTGATATTAACAGAATATTCTAAATTGGAATAGCCATCCTACAACATTAATTAGAAACAAAGGGCACAGAATGTTTAAGGGAGATCTAATTGCTCTTATTCTACCTAATGGGAGAGTGTAGGAGAAAAAGTGTCTAAAACAGTGACAGAATAAAAGGCAATAGATACCCAAATTTTAGTGTTGGAAATTCCAGTTCTAATGTGATTTCAGAGATATAAATATCGATGAACAATAATGTTAACCATTTAAAAAAGAGATTAGTAGTGTTCTAAATTTTGTAGACTTTTGATTTTTCCCTACTCTAAATTGTTTAATTAATAAATTGTCTAATTAATTAATATAATTAGTAAAGTTACTCTGAAGATCTCTTCTTATTAGTAGATAAATGTAGGCCTACTTGGTAATCCCTTGTTTGCAACTACTGATTTATTACTGTCTGCTAGGGAGCTAGGATTTCAATCAGTATTTTTTCTTTGACTTGCATTTATTTTTCTTCCTCTTCCTATTCTTTCTAAGCCTTTACTTTGGATATAAACAATAAATTTTCACGCAATAAATATACATGCCTGTAATCAAATACAAACTTGATCCCAATCTCAAAAAAATCTCTGAAAGATTTGAAACTGAACTGAAAAAAGGAAAACAACTAGCTGTAATAGAAAATAAAAATGGAAATGTAAGATGAAATACAATGACTGTAAATGCAAGTAGGAATTAAACTCAGCAAGTTGCTACCTACACAAGAATAAAGTAAACAGTAAAGAAAGCTCCCTAACACTGCTTAATATATTCAATATCCCTAGACATTTTCTAAGCATTATTTCTTGTTTACCTTTTGAATAGAGATTAGCAGATAGAGTGCCCAATGTATTTTTCTGCCTTTTCTTTTTCTATTTGTACATCTTTTTTTTCCCCTTCTCAGCTCTTATTCTAACTTTCCTGGGCTCATGATGTTTCATCTCCTTCTTTAGTTTTTGTTCTCCTCTGTTTGAGTAGGATGACCTGTCATCAGCATTATGATCCATTCAATGCAGCTCAATATCTTTTGGAATTTTGAAAACTTCTGCCTATTTGAGCAGATGTATAGAACTGCCTATACTAAATATTAATTTTTTTTTTCAAAGTTCTTTTATGTCATATGAATTCAGGAAAGCATAGGCATATTTCAGCAAGCATTCCAAAGAGTTTACTTACATTTCACTGGCAAATATCTTTAAAAAGCTCCATAGTGCACTAAGGTATAAATATATTAAATTTATTAGCTACATTAAAAGGTATTAGAATGAAAATGACTTCAAAAAGTAACCGGGGTGTAGAAATCAAGAGTTCCAGAATCTAGACTTATCAATAAATAAAAAGTATGTTTTCTGTTGTCATTTTTCTCTGCAACTACTTTACATGTGATACCTTCTAGATAACTCCAAGGTTTAAAAAAAATATTGCCCCCTTTCAGTGAGAGTGTACTTATATTTTGACTAAGAACCAACTTAAGAGCTAAGTGTATGCTATACATTCATAGATTTGTTATATATATCTACAATAGATAATGCATTTGAAATCACTGAAAATTATAACACTTTTTTGTGTTTGCTCTCTGTACTCTCTGTATTTGTAACTGCAGAAGCCTTTGGTGAGTCTATTTAACACACATACTTCTGGAGTGGATGTTATTTCTCATTTCAGGCAATTTATATTAACATTTTGCTAATGATCCTATTAAGTGTGCTTTTTCTTTTTCATCCTTCTGTCATGTCAGCAACAAGCTAAGACACCCTAAAATGGTATCCAATACTTGCTTTTATGTTCTACTTTCTTTCATTGTAGCCACATGCCATGCCCAGTGTAAATCAATTGAATGGGTTTCACCAGAATCATAGGTGGCCTCTTCACAACGTTCCTATATCTGATCTAGCAATAATTTTTGCTGATTAACTGATATTTTAGGGTTTTTTTTGGGCTTTTTTTTTTTTTTTTTTTTTTTTTTTGTGAAATCACAGGGCATGCAGCATAAGAAGCCTAAACATGTTTTCCAGGTATAATTTGGACCTTAAAGATTTCTGCAGAGTATAAAACAGTACTGGGTTACTATAGCTAATATCTGATAATCTGATAAAAGGCATTTTTTCCTTTATGCTCAAACCATAATTTTATTACTTAACCTGTTTGCTAGCAGCTAATGCTTAGAGTTGGACTGATAACTTGATGTAGCTCTTGAGTGCTAGACAAACTTACCCAGAGTCTTCTAATCAGTTGATATCTATTTAGTGTTTTATTCCTCCATAATGTCCATGTCTCTGTCTCCTAATTTTTTTTGTAAAAATCTTTGCTACCTCCCAATAGGAATGGATATTTCTCAGGAGCACATATTTTAGGACTGAAAGATAAATTTTTCAAGATAAGATTTTCAAGTGATTATTTATTGTTATATATTCAGTAATCCTTTATTGCTTAGGACTGGAGATATTCCAGCATCTTTTCTATTATTTCTTTTATGACTCTAACATGGTCTAACATGGACTAAAATGGTCCACAGGCTTCAAAAAATCTTTCAAAGCTTCAGATCAGTTATCAGCATGATATGATGAATTCTCCAGAGTTTCATGATGTGTCTCCAGCTCATCTGTTTTGGTCACTTAAATATAAAGATCTGCTGCTGTGCTTTGCATGAAATAATTGAATCTAACTGCCCACAATAAAGCGGAGTTATGTTCACATTTGAGAACTTTTCTGGATACTTACTCTGCAACTGTGAGACATAGTAATTCAAAGACGAAGAACATTAGTATCAATATTTAGTCCTAATCATCAGAAATAACCTCAGACTCCACAATTGCAATAGATAGATTCAAGGTTATGTCTACAAAGGACAAAAAATAAAGTTAAAAATCAAAGTGCAGTTCAATAAAAGAGATAAGTAACATTCCTGCTGTTATTTTACTGAAGTAAACAAATAACCAAAAAAAATCTTGCATAAGAAGAGGCTTTAGTCAAGATGCAGCCCAGTGCCACATGCTCTAGGTGGCCCTGGATGTGTAGGGGGTTTGGACTAGATGACCTCTAGAGGTCCCTTCCAACCTTAGGCATTCTGTGATTCTATGATTCTATGATTCTATATTCAGACTTGCACTTCCACTTCTGAAGTTGCCAAGTGAATATATGTTACAAACATAAATGTGTTTTTCTGTTTATTTGTTTCTGCACATGACTATTTTCTCCTCATCTTTTTTTACCACTTGTAAAACCTTGAGCTCGTGAAACTCTAAATGAAACAATTCGGTTACGTGGGTCATTTGGTAAGATAGAAACTAAATAAGAATCACTTTTAACATCCTGTATCTTCATTATAAAATCCCTGTCTTCCTTAGTAACATCTTTTCTGAGACTAGATAGATTTTGTAGGCATCTGAGATAAATTTTATAGGCAGCTGGGTAAAATTACTAGATGTAGTTAAAAGGATAGAAAGGGAGGCCACTTCTAAAAATAAAATTAAAAAAAAGAAAGAAATTATCTATGACATCATAAATCCCAGGGGCTTTTGCATTCTGCCTAAAACTGTCACATGCACTGTCAGCACAGTATTTGAAAAGTTTACATTCTCTATAATGTGTCTTTCTGGCATAGAGGGTTGTTATTCTACTCAATCAATACAAATATATATTTTATATATATATATATGGTTATATGATTTGTATGAGATTGCTGCTCTGATTAAGAAAACATAAACTACCCTTTACTAGGAAAAACATAACGAAAACATTCAAGTAATGAAGCGATATATTTGTGAGAAACAACCTGAGAAATACTGCTAAATACCAGAGCGCTTTAAAGGAGCTTTTTCAAAGTGGAGGACAGAAATTGCTTTCTCTCTTTACACATTTACTGTGGTTGAACACGTCAGTGTTCCCAGTAGATTTCCTGCTGACATCTTTTAGTGTGTGAGTGACGGTGGCTGCGAGCATCTTCCTAGAGCATTTGGTTGCAAAATAATTATATTTTGTTCAATTGCTTGAAATATTTTGGAATCCAGAAGCAACTTTTACTCCTTCCTATGGGCCATTCCAGAGAGACCAGAAAGACTATGGAGAAAATAAAAGCAAAAATAAAACAAAATTAACAGAAAAATTTCCTAGAGGAACTGGAAAAATAATATGGAAGAAGCATACTTGATTTTTTTCTAAAGATCACAACGCTAACCTAGGCAAATTCCATGAAAATATCAGAAAGTGAAAGGGAGAAAAATTGTAGACATGATATTCTCACAAGATATAATGAACTTTGAATAACGAAGTAGTATAAATAGACTGACAAATAGTTAGAATTCTCCATTGAAAAATAGTGTATTATGTTTTAAAAGTCTAGAAGGTCAACACTGAAGCCCAAAGCAACATAAATGAATTTATTTCAGTTTTGCCTGCAATGTAGTCAGAATCCAGCTTCAGAGGAATTTAACAGTTCTGTTACTTTCCCCATTTTTTAACATTATAGACTTTTTAATTGATTAATTCAGTCTAGATATTGGGGATATGTTTCCAAATAAAATAAAAATTCATTTATTCCTTGTAAAAAATGAAACATAAAAGTCTGTAGAAATGAAAAATATTATAAAACCAATATGAATATTGATGGCATGAATATGAATATAACTTAAATTCTGTATTTAGAGAAAGAAAATAGGAAGATAAATCCTCTGTCCTTTATATAGGATTAAATCAGAGAATTCTAATGAAATCCAATTATTTGAACAAAGAAAAACTCTACCTGGTGGTCTGACAAAGAACAAGATGGGAAGGCTTTTCACAGTTAAGGAGTTTGCAAAGACTGTAGGTACTTCACTGGTATTATGAAAGATTGGATGAATCTTAGTCTCTCAATAATGTAATGACTGCTTACCTTACAGATTAGTTGCATTTTTCAACAGAGGGTTTAATTTCCCATTTCCCAGCCTTGCCAGTAACAAATAATAATGTGCCATATAACTCTAGTCCAAGCCAATTCTTCTTTCCAGTGAAAAAGCCATTTATTTTGTTTGACTTTGCTACATTTTTTTTTTTTATGTTTAGCTTCTGGGCTAATCATTCAATACCATTCAACATCAAACTATCAAGAATAAGTACACTAAGATATAGCTAGTCACACAAAGCAAAATAGGTTCCTTTATACCACTTGTGTTAATACAAAACCCCTATAGCAATTTATTATCTATAGGATACATAAGAAAGTTGTTGATAATGTGACAAATAATATATTCTTCATAATCAGTGCACATCAGTGCAGTGTTAACCTCCAACAGGACTAACAAGACTTGTAACCCTCTCCCATAAATCTACTGCAACCCATCTCCTGTTCATTTGGCCACCTGTACCAAGGAGCCAATACCTATGTCTTATATGACACAGCTATATAGCTTTGGCTCAAACTGATGAGAAATAGCTGTGAGAAAGTATGGAAAAGAGAAAGAAGGGAAAAAAATGCAGTGGAAGAATTGTTGAGGCTGGATCATTAATAAATCAGGGATCCAAGAGGGAAAAACACCAACACAGAAAATTATAAAATCAAAAGAAAAAAAAAAGCATGAAGACTAGCCAGGAGATATCAAATCATAAAACCAGTTCATTGGGATTACCACTATTCACTGATTATTTATTATGTTTTTTAACCATATTATTGAAGAAAAAAAAAAAAAAACAAATCTTACAGAGGTTCACTAAAACTTTTAAATAAATAACTAAAAAAAAAAGTAAATCCTGCCCTAGAATTTCCTTATAATCACATTTATTATTTTTGATAAGCAACCTTGCTTATGGATGAAAAATAAGCCAATATCAATGTAATAGACAACTTTCTAATTCAGTCAGAACACTGATATACAAAGGATTATACAATCCATTTAGAGAGGATCTTAACTCTTTACACCTAGCAGTTTCTTGCAATGTATACATGGGAACAGCCTCTTTTTATAATCTACTCTATATAAGGTTGCTCTTGAATACTCTGCTCTTCAATAGATTACAAAAATTCTAAGAAATGCTCAGAGAAAGAAAAGTATAAGTTGAATTTATAAAGCCTCTTCTTAATGAATTTGTTCCCTATGCGCTTATTATGAACTCATTTGCTATGAGCTCATTTATATTGCTATAACCTAATTGCTTATTAGATCACTAAACATATGTACTGTATATTTAACTTCTTAAATGAACAATTAACAATTAATTTAATTAATTAAAACCAATCATTAACAACATTTAATGGTGTTAACACCTTTAGTTAGTAAGACACTTCCCCAGGAATTAAATAGCTTTCATAAGAATCAAAAACCTCACAGTACAGTATTTGGCTGTTGGGGGACATGGGGAGATCTTTACAGGCCTCAAGTGAGGCCTAGGTCTGTATAGGCCTTGGGCTGCCCAAAGGTGACCCCTGGTGCCTGCACAGGCTCAGTCATGCCACTTGGCAGGGCTGAGCAGTCTTGCAGAGCACCAGGTGGTTCATCACATCCATGAAAGAACATTCTGGCAGCCCGAAGGTGGGGGCTAGGCACTCCCCGAAGGTGGGGGCTGGAGCGAGCGGCTCTGGCCCACCCGCTGTACGACAGGGGAGCGCAGCCACTGAGGACATCTTGGCCACAGCCCTCACCCAATCATGTATCTCCCTCCTCCCATCATCCCGCCTACCCTTCGTCATATAAAAGCTTATGTTAGGTGTAATAAACTCGTGGGTTGACCCTGAAACATATTGGTTACGTCTTTTGTTAGCCGTCCGGGTGTTTAGGCAGTTGGTGCTGCCTGTCTGCATACAGGGCGCTGTCGGTGCAGCTAAAGCCCTGTGGCGCACCCCCACGGCCTCCTCACCTTGGGTGGGCCCGACCCGACTGGGCCAGCCCGAGAGAGTGCCCCGGCGCGGCGCCGTCCTCCTTCCAGCCAGCGACCGGACATCGCAGAGGATCCAGGATCCCGGAGGGCGAGACAAGCCAGTTCCCCGGGGCGGGCCAAGATCACTCCCCGGGAGTGTTGGCACGTCGGCCAGGCCTGAAGACCTGCGGCCTAGTGCCAGCCCCGGCCAGCAGCCCGCGACATTTGGCCAAAAGAGTAGAACTTATGTTAAGCAGAGCAAGTAGGAAGTGGACAGTCATTCCAAGTTTTTTATTGACAGACAGGAATTAAGGGATGTGAGACAGACACAGTACATGAGATGATAATGACTTGGAAAAACAAAGGTTTTGTCAAGCTAGCAGTTATGTAAAAAGCATGGGGAAAGTTGCAAAATATTAGAAGTAACCATTCACCAAACTGAAGGGAAAGACAACATTTTTGTTCAAAGCTCAGGCAAAGAATAGGAAGCTATGAAACTACGCAGTACCAGTCTAATGTTAAAGAGAAGAAACAGAAGGAGGCATAAACCACAGATGCAGTTTAAGCTTACAAGAATGAGGAAAAGAAATCAAAACTAAGAAAAGAGCAAGAATAAGACTTCTAGGAGTGCAGTTGCTATCAAGTGGCAAACTGAAAAAGCCAAAACCAAGTGACAGATTTTAGACATAATGAGGAAACCACCAATAAGCCTAACAGTCAGTTCTCATTCTCCTGATTGACCGTAGTCAAGCAGCCGACTGCAGCTCAATTGCCCAGACCTAACAAAGACTGGCAGCTGCAATGTTTGATGCTTCAGGAAACTGAAGCCCCAAGTGACACTTGATACACATTTTAATTTTGTTTTCCTTGTATTTCCTGCTGTATAATAAATGCAACCTCTGAATGAAGCTCTTTCTCATTACTAAGACATCTAAGGTATGAGTTCTGATATCAGTTCAGATTTTCCCTCTGTTGGACCATAGAAAAGATTTCTTCCCTCCCTTTACCCACATGCAATTTTTACAAAATTATCTTAAACATAAACACACACTGAAGCCCTCCACTAGTTGCCATGTCTAAATGAAACAGCAATGTGAAGAAAAAACAAATTAACCATCTGAAGTAGTATGATCATGGACTCATCTTTCCACAGGACACAAGTTAAAACAGAAAAGAAAGTTTATTATATTGCATTTAGTTAGGAGAAACAAACAAAACCTGACAATCATTATCAAACCATGGTCAAGCTTGAAAACTTACAGATTGGAAAATTTATATATATTCTTCTTGTAACTGTGTTTTGAAAAGAGTCAAACCGGAAAAGAAATTGAAACTAAATTATAATAAAATATAGAGAAAAAAATAAAACAAACCCAAAAACTAGCTATGGGTTTTCTTTTGTGTCAAGAAGTTTAGTATATTGAAGAATTATTCTGCCTTCAGTCACAAAATTCCAAAATGGTTTCACTGTTCCATTAAAAATCAAGAAATAACTTACTTTATATAAAGTCACAAGGTCACTTGTAGCAAAAGAATGATCAGTCCCACTTCTGGATTATTTCAGATCTGGCTTGAGCAAGACGACAGTTTAACTGAATTCTTAGACTGATCGTTGTGAAGTTTGAATTACAGATGACCTCCCCATTGTAGACAGGATAAACCGTAGCTGAACAATTTGGTGCCTGCTCTTCTTTTAAAATGTGAAGAGAAATTTCAAGTCCTAAAAATGTGGATCACCAAAGACAATACGCTGAACAGGGATCTATTCAAATTAAAGAGTAAAATTATTGAAGAAATAATTATATTTTTAAAGTTGATATTTCTGGTACTTTTAAATACCTGCTTCTCTTTGGAAATTGAGAATGCTCCAAAGCTCCACAAATTCAGTACTTGTAGCATTAACTTATTTGTATGCATATACGGATTAAATGATATAAAAATGTGTGTGCATAAGTATTTATAGAAAGAGAAAAAATATTTTTTGTAGTAGAAAATAATTCTTTCCTTTTGGTAGCTCAGCAATCAATGGCTCATTCAATAAGAAGTTATTCTGCTTCGAAGACATACAAAAAAACTAATAATAGCAATACATGTTCAAATTTATTTTTGCCCTTGGTAAACATCCTAATTACCAAGATATGCTCTTTTTCTCTTTTCTCTGTCATTTTAATTTCCTTATTTCCATGTCAATTAGATTTGTTGGCAAGAAGGTCAACCTCAAACCAATCTCAACACCAAATATATCCAGCGATTAAAAAACAAAAAGAAAATCATCAACCAAAACTATCTGTCAAACGAATCTCTCTATTACATTCTAATGGAAACATTGTCAATTCACTAAGATGTCCAGAGATGTCAGCTGACAATGTGTAATTTTCCAGTTAACATTATGCTAGAAATCTAAATTGAAAATCTTGTGGGCTCAAAGAGAAGATCTACACCAAGAGGCTTCTCTATAGACTGTACTGAATTTCATATTAGGCAAATATTTGTTTAAAAGATAACTTTTTTAAAAGTTGTTTTGGACCAGAGTATTTTTCTGCTTCTTTATTAGTCTTTAGCTAGTTTTATATTTAGAGAAATCTAGCTCTTCTTCTTAAATCCCTTGTTGCCTCTTAGATGATTCTTAACACTTATATACTTCTTGCCAGAAGAGCAAAAAGAACAAGTTTTTTTCTGTTGAAAAAGACTGTCTTTTCCTGCATGGAAAAGCAGAACAAGTCACATGTGTGAGTTGTGGTAATCTTCAGAAGGTTCACATACGTACAAACAAGTATACCCTTGATCACAACAGAGGCACTTTAGTAGACTAAGAAGTGCTCTTTAACAAAATGGGACATTGCAAATCAGAATTGCAACTAGGTTTTTCTTGTCTAAACACTAGTATTGTCATTATTATTGACTTTAAGGACTGATCAAACCTATGACTTATTTGAAATGGTAATTTAATTGTAATGCTGAAATCTATGCAACTATGGGATTTGGAACATCCCATGTTGTGGCTGAAATGTTTGGAGAACTACAAGCTCTGTCTCTCTCTCAATCTTAGTGTATATAGGAAATGCTCCTTTTGCTGTGGTGGCTTCTCCAAGTCTTTACTGAGGTTCAAATTAACCTCAGTATTAAGTGGAACAACTTTGGAATGCTACTACCCATTGCTGTTTTGCAGTAATGAGGTCGTTTCCACTTATAGAGAACTCTCATCATGTTCAAGAACTGTAGTCAGTTAAAAAAAATACAGAGGAAGAAACAATATCAATAGAATATATATCCAATAAACACTTAGGATTGGAATCTACATTTAATTCTAACAGTCTGTTCTGCGTAGGCAGGTCTCATTGAAATCCTGGTCAGATGTTGGAGTAGTTGGATTAACACTATTAGCTTGAAAGTGTATCTGTTATGCCAATATATGTTAATGCTGCATTCAGAATAAACACTGTCTGTTGAGAAAGCTCAGAATTTCCCTTGTAGGCATGAGTTAGGTACTGTACAGATCAAATAGATTTTTAAACCCATGTGGACAAGGAAATACGCAGCCAGTTAACCTCATTTGCTTCTGAACTAATAAAACCAAAGCCATACATCTGATGGCTCAGTTATGGTGCCAAGTTACTCTGTCCTTTATTACTTCCAGAGAATCCTTCTTTGAACTAAATTTCTCTTAAAAACTTAAAAGGATGACATAATAATAGCTAGCTAAAGTATAATGACATTATATCTGCTAATTAAAATAAAGTCTTTTTAATTACATTATAGCTGCTAATTAAGGCTTCATTCAGAAAGTTCCTCCAAACAAAGAGAAAAAATGGTTCTTTATCAATAAAATTAAGCTAAAAATATTAGTCTCACTAATATGTTATATTTAATGAGCATACTTTATATTTTACTTGTAATGCCTTATAAATAAGAGAGACTCAATATATGCTAAAGAAATAAAATGCTTTATAGTTTTGAAAAACGGTGGTGATTCTTCATGGATTTATAGCTATGCAAAAATTTTGCTGTTTTCAGAAAAATATAGCAAATTAATTAATAATATTTCAACTTTTGAAAAAAATCCCAAATATTTATTCCTTTCAAATTCTTTATAGCAAAGTGAGAGTTTTGAGTTTTAAAATACATCAATTAATTTGCCCATTTTTGAAATAAAAAAAAGTTTTCTAACTTCATTCTTGACTACTTATTCTTCTAACTGTATTCTTGACTCTAGTTTATGGGAGGAGGGTCTGTTGTGATGCTTTATACTGTATAGAATTCAAAGGCTAATAGAGTCAATAGGAATCTTTCAATTGCTTATAGGGAGCTTTTGATCATATTTCAAAGGCTAGCTGCCTTCCTTTAAGATTTTTGTCTCTTTCAAACACCGTATCTTCACTTCTGTCTATGCCTCCATTTTCATAGTTCTTTCAGAAAATCTTGCCTGTTGTCTTATATTACTGAAGATTACGTATTAAGCCCAGCTTAAAGCCTTACACAACACAGCAGAGGCCACAGGAAAGAAAAACAACCAAAACCTATATTCACAGCAGGAGGCTTTTCACCTTTTTTTTTCTTTTTAGGACAAAAGATCCCTCTATACTCTGTTGTTTAGTCCAGGAGATACATAACCTTTATTTGTCCTGAAGCCCATGGTTGATGCATATATCCTAGCCAGATGTCCATGTATTAAAGACAGATTTATGAATCCTCCTGGGCTAATCTACTTTGTCTGAAAGATTTCAATTGCCATTAGGAAAGAAAGTGTTGCAGTATAAAATACTCACAGAGAAAGTACAAGGCTTTTCAAAGTTTGAAGATTTTTTTTTAAATTATTTTTAATTTCAGTAAATGTTTTAATGCAATAAAGCTGTTGTGTGTGAGCACAACTTAAAGATATTGTGTATGAGGAGAAATGATGGAAAGCACATCACCCCAAACTGATAGCTGGCTAATTCTTGGAAAATGAAGTTCATAGAAGAAAGAATTGGACACAAGTTTATCCTATTGAGAGCAAATATGTTTAAACTCCTCAGACGTCATGGACAGAAGCAAAAATATTCTGTCCTCATCTTTAAAGGTGGTGACAACAACTTTTAGTTTACTTTTGTTGTTTTTGTTAGAATAACTAAGTTATTTGAGGGTATATACTGTTAGCTGTGGTTTGGGAACAAATAGAACAGAAAGTACCTTTAGTGAGAGCTGCCTTAGGCAGTACCTGCTGGTACTGCACTCAGATATAGGAAGAAATTGTGTGTCACATGCTGTCAGGAAAAAAATAAATAAAAAAAATCTAAATGTAGCTCTATCCAAAATTCCAAAATGACTTCTTGCTGTACTCAATTATATGTCAATGTGCTAGCAACACAAATATATCAATTATTTTCACTGCCTGTCTTTACTTCACAGAGCTCAAGGCACTCTTAGCAAAGAGGAAAATTTATGAGAAGAGTTGGAGAGATTTTTTTTTTTCCAAAAATCTGTCAGCAAGTTTACTTCAGACTTTTGATGATTATGAAAGATGTGGCATTTAAACTGGATGTTTCATGCAAGTAATGAGAGTGCACAGTACTCTTACAAATAAGAACTTTATTTATCAGAGCTGAATTATGCTCATTAATTTCTCTGCCAGAGTATTTTTTTTTTTCTTTTGAGCTGTTAGTCTAACAGGTGATATTATGTCTCTCTACTTACTTACTTTTTTATATCATTAGACTAAGTTTATATACATTAGTATTGGAATTTTTAATGCTAATTTTGAAGTAAAATCTATTCATTTATTTTTGTATTGGCTGTGTCTGTAATTTTAAAGTCCAAACAGTGTGAAATTTAGTGGAGCAGTAAGGGAAAAGGAGCGCAAGGGAAAGGAAAAACAAGCAAACAAACATTGACCAGATACTCCATACATATTCAGATGTCTCTTTCACACTATCAAGTTACTTCAGCACCTACTTGCCTTTGAAGATTGGATTCTTACTGTTTGTTGATTTAAAGGAAAAAAAAGTCCAACAGGAAGATAGAGAATTTGAAGTGGTAATGGAAATTTTCATACTTCCAGAGAGAATATTTATGAGAGATATGTGTCAACAAGCAACTTTTTTTTTTTTTTTTAGCAAATCTTGTGCAGACCTTCATGCTTCATATCACTGGAAGACAAATATTTACTAGCTTTCTTATTCTACACATTGAATTTCTCTAGGTCTCATAATGACGGACAGTTTCTAAAAATGCATGACTTGTGTATTGTGATCAATCATATGAATGTATGTGCAGCTATGAAATTATTTTCTATATCTGTGGCATCTCTCTATTGCATACTAAACTGAGACAACCATATTTGTAGCCTACTGATCTAAATCAAAGAGGGGATCAAAGTCAGACTACCATTTCCTCTTGATTATGTTAACACATTCTTTTTTTAAAAAAGCTCTTTAATGAGTTGTTAACTGTGCTAATTATCTTTCAGTTGAACAAGTACATGTTAAACAACCATAGTTGGAAAGGAAACTATGAAAGAAATATTAATGATCCACAGTCACCTGCTTCTCTGAAAGGCTGTTAGGACTTTGGCCTCAGTTTTTTTTTGTCATTTCATCATTTGAAAATCTACCTAGAAATCAACATTTTATAATGAATGAACACTCCCATAAATATGTAAAGCAGGCAGCACTATTGCTGGAGCAGCTAGAAGGATGTTAGACCACTCAAATCAATGTAAGATCACTTCAAATGAAGCAATTGATGATAAAAGTTCTGAAAATTCTTGAAGAAATGGTAAAGTGGTTTAGGGAGGAAAATGATAGAACTGATCAATAGAAAATAATCTTCGCTTCTCAGGATGAAAGATATTCCCACTTCTGGGGAGAAATGAAGATTCTCATGCAAGAGAACCCCAGAATAAAAGGTATCTTCTCCTAGCCAGTTCAGAAAGAAGAGTCCTGGTAGAAGAAAGAATGCTCAGTGCAGCCGCACGCGCCACCACGATGTTCGGGGTTTGTGTTTCGCGACAATGTTGCTTCGCGTCGGCACCGCGCGTGCAGCCCCCCCCAAGGTGT
>JAUBNY010000172.1:313756-327984 GCA_032275445.1 Crypturellus soui | reverse complement strand
TATCAGAATCCCCACCTTCGGGGTGCTCGGCCCCCACCTTTAGGGTTCTAGCATGTTCTGGAAGGCCCCCGAAGCTGGCAGGCAGACCGGGCGACTTGCCTGGGCATGCGCGGGTTCGGGGGGTTCATGCAGAGGGCATGAGACCCCCCTGTACAAAGTGCCACTGCGCATGCCCAGGAGCCCAGATTATGCAAAGGGCACCATTATAGCTTATGGGGATTCCCTGAACCCCTAAAATGTCTCCCTACAGCGGCTCTCCAATGGCCGTCGAGAAAAAAACGGCGTCCCTGTTGACAGCATGATACCCATTTGGGCCATCGCGTCCCTGCCCAATAGCCCTGACAAACCCTGAGGCAAAGGGCAGACGTACACATGGACACCAGCTGCAGACTCGTCAGTAAGGATCTGCACCGGGTGTACTGAGACCTGCGCGGCAGCCATACCACCGAGCCCGGTGATATCGCCAGCAGCAGATCTCAGAGGCCAATGGTCAGGCCACACTCTCCGGGAAACCATGGTGACATCCGCCCCAGTGTCCATTAGGACATCGATCTTAATTTGCTCCCCCGTGAAGGCCAAGATGACCCCCAAGGTAGGGCGTGCCCCTAAGCTAAGGGACAGACACGCTACAGGCCCGGTCGATCCAAAATTTTGATCGCCCCTCACGCTGTCTCCAGGTTTTCCTAAACCCATCGATAAAAACAGGTTGGAGAGCGGGACAATCTGAGCCAGGCGACTCCCAGCAGGCACCACAACTGGTGGTTGGAGAGTGTACATAACTATCGCCACCTCCCCTGTGGAGTCCGCATCTATCAGTCCCGGTACCATGATCAGTCCCTTTAAGCCAGCCGAGGATCGACCTAAAATAAGTGCCCCCAGGCTGTCCTCGGGCTTATGCCAGCCTGTTGGCACCGCCTGTGGCAGGGAATCGACCAAGACAACATCTATTGTTGTAGCCAGGTCGATTCCGAGGCTCCCTGCTGTGGCAGGCGAGCCCCATCCCTGCTGGCGGGGGTCATTTTTGTCCTGGCGCGACTCCCCTTCGCGCTGGTCACCCCATTTCCCGACCGGGAGTATTCACGGGGATTCTGCGGGTTACGTCGACCATTGTCACGTAACCTTTGAGGGGTAGGGCAATCTCTCCTATAAGGGCCCTCAGCTCCACAATTAAAACAGCGGCCGGGGGGAGGCTTTGCGGAGGATTTAGCCTTTGTAGGAGGTTTAGCACAAACTGCTCCTGCCAGTCGATCCAACGCAGCTGCCAGATGCCTGTCCCTAGCATGGACGGCATCGGCTGTCATTACCTGCTGCTTATTCAAGTTGGACCTAGCTACCCGCTCCAGCATTTCCCCTACAGAAGCACCAGGAGGCAACGCACCAATAATTGCTTTGGTCCGGGGGTTGGCGTTCTCTAAAACCAAGTTACGCAAAAAGGTCTCCCGCATCTCCGGGGGAATGTTCTGGTCAGCCCCCAGGGCATCGGTCAATTTGTTAACAAAGTCCTCAAGGGACTCCTGATCGCCCTGCCGGATAGCTGTCCAGCCCGGTCCCTTCCATTCCTGCGGAACGCGGAGCAACACCTTATGGGCGGCCTCCGCGGCAGTAGTTAAACACTCTGCCGGAAGTGACAGCTGGGCAGGCCGGGCATGATAAGTCCCTTTGCCCATCAACATATCGACAGTCGCCCTGTTCAGGGCATCACTGGAAGAGTGGGGAGCATCCAGTATCCGTAGACACTCCTGCTCCCACAACCTCTCCCACTGAAGCAGCTGAGCGGGCGTACAAGCCAATTTAGCTAGTCGCCTACAGTCGTCAGGGGATAACAATCCCGAACCAAACAGGAACTCAAGCATTTGCTTCACTGTCTCAGAGTGGAGCCCATGCTTGGCCACCGCCTCCCTTAATTGGTTGACCAGCTTCCAGTCTAATGGTTGGTAGAAAGCTACCACTTGCCCATCCGGGCCCATAGACTGAAGCACCGGAAGGGCAATCTGCCCTTCCAGGGCTTCAGCGGGGCCCAGGTCTCCACGGGCAAGGGCGCTCCTAACCAACTCGTCCCAACCTTGAGCATTAACGTCAGGCACACCCGTGCCGTTCGATGTACCAGCCACCATAACAATTCCCCGCTTCGGGGTTATCTTATCTTGGCTACGTTGTCCCCAATAGTCAGGGGTGGCGGTGCATCCCACCCCCTCCCCCCATCACTGCCCCGCAGGGCGGGACCCGGCGCAGGCGGCGATAGAGGCAGGGGAGGCGATGGTCGCTCCTTCGGCGCGGCGTTCCCGTCACATCGATCCGCGCGGGGGGAGGGCGGCGACCCGGATGATGATGGGCAGAGAGGCGGGGCCGAGGGTGCCGTTGCGGGTGGGACTTCCGGCTTCGCAGGAGCGGTCTCCGACGCGGGGCGTGGCATTGATGGTTCTGGTGGCGCAGGCCCGGATGATCCGACGCGTGGGTCCAGATGTTCTTGGTCCCGGCGTCGGTCGCCCTGCGCCGCACACGCCACCCGATCCCGTGCCTGGTGCCGCTCCAGGGCCGCCATGATGGCCCGGAAGGTTACCGCCCTCTGGCGCGCTGCTCTTGTGGCCTTCCACCCCCCGGGAGATAAGATACTCCCAGCGCTGGGGAATTTGCCCGCTTCTCCACCCCAAGCGAGCAGAGCTCGCACCCTCTTTCTATTAACAGCAGGCGCGTGCTGCTGTAAAAAGCAGCACAAGTAGTCTCCTGCCGCTTCCTCTTCCAAACTAGAAGAAAACGGCATGATTAAGTTCGGAGAATTTGGATCTCAATAACCTTAATCGATAAATAATTCCCTAACGTACCAGTAAAACCTGATACAGGACAGATTAAAAACCCATCCTTAAGCCCCATGCTGAGTAAATCTCAGCCCATCCCGCCGCTCAGGGTGACCGGTTGACCCTAAGTGGCAGGATCTGCCGCTAGCCGCCCCCCGCACCTGTTGGCCATAGCTAACACCAAGCCCGCTAAAAGTTTTTATGCATTCAACTGTGGTATTAACTATGGTCAACTATTGGTCCACCACCCCCTGGCCAAAAAGGCCAGAGGGTAATGGTCCCGATAGCCCGGTGACCACCGCGGCCAGAGAGAGGACCGGGCAAACCTTGCTCAGGCGCGGCTGAACGCGGCTCTGGCCCCTCGAATTATCCCGGTGGATACAACCGGGATCCCACAGGCTCTCCATCCCTATGGGGTGGGTGATTCCCATAGGGAGACCGCTTACGCGAACACTCCATCCGCAGTGGCCAGCCACGGTGAAGCACTACGCCAGCAGTATGGCACCCGGCACAGGCTGGGGAAGGCACCCTAACGCCTTCTCCCGGCCAGCTCGGGCCCGCACCCCCAGGCCCCAAGCACCACCCGCCAACCTCGTGGCCGGGCTTCCCCGTTCCCACCCTAGTGGTGGGGAACCACGAAACGCCAGGGCTACTCCCGGCGGAGAGTAGAATCCTGCACCTGAAGTTTTAGGATTGAGAGCTGCAAATGCCCATGCTGGTCCTCAAGGTGAACGAGGGTGAGGACAAATATCTTGCAGCTGGTAAGGGTCGGTAACTTGACAGGGAGGACCACGGTTTTATGCGAGACCCCCTTCCGGGGGATCACGTTGGGGTCACCAACTTGTAGCCGCACGCACCCCCACGATGTTCGGGGTTTGTGTTTCGCGACAATGTTGCTTCGCGTCGGCACCGCGCGTGCAGCCCCCCCCAAGGTGTTCAGAGGGGCAATGAGACCCGCAGGGATCGGGGCGTCCCCCTCCCACCTGCTGACGTGAGGGGTGCTACGCGCCCCAAGCCTCCCTTAAAGAACCCCTTTACTCTTAGGGTGCTAGGGGAGGGTCCCCAGAGGCCGCGGCTCTTTTTACCCCGGAGGGGAACGGCCCACCGTCCTGGCCCACAAAGCTTTATTCCTCCCAATGTTCCTCCCTGGATCAGGGGATCGAGCCCTTACCCTTCCTGCCGAGCACTCAGAGGAGACAATCCGGAGTGTCGCTGCAGCACAGGAAGCCGGCTCAGGAGAACAGGATCGGTCGCCAACGGGCCCCGACCGGAGAGTGCTGGCACCTAATACAGCCTTATAAAGGCCACGGCGCACACCGGAGTTTGGAATCAGGAAACGCACAACAAGCAGGCCAATCGAACCAAACAAGTCGAGCCTTTATTAATTGGGGACATTAACTTAAATACCCCTTTGCAGGGGGAGGAGCGAAGGCAGGAAGAAGGCGGAGAGAGGGAGGAGACGGATCGGGATTGGTGGGGGCCAGTTTCTGGGCAGGCGGCCAGGAGGGGCAAACCCCTCCTGGCCCCCACCTGTGGAGTACCTGGCCCCCACCTTCGGGGGTCTAGAAGGTTCCGGGCCCCTCCAGACCCTGCGCAGCCAGGCTGGCGCGCCTGACTGCGCAGGCGCGGGACCTGAAGTTCCTACAAGGGTCATCTGGACCCCCCTGTACAAACCCACACTGCACTTGCCCAGTATGGGGTCACGCAGGGGGCACCCCAAAACCCCTCTAAAAATCCCCCACAGCTCAGAAAAGTCATTTTTGCAAAAGTGTGAAAATGAAATTCAAATCCATCCTGTCTCTGTCTGGCAGGACAAGATCGTTATTGCTTATGAAATCACTTAATAGAAGCGCTTTTTTCTTAATGACTGAGAGTTAACAAAGGTTCCTAGAGTTTGCAGCAATAGCTATATTGATTTAGAAGGATAATTGGAATCCAATCTAAAATTATGAGAGTGAAATGAAAGCCTTTTGTAGAAGGAGGTCTTGCAGTCAGGAACATATAATACTGATAGGAGTTTCAATTTTGTGAATGAAAGCATATTCATAGTCCCGCAAATTATGTACCTGTGATATAGAATTGACAAGACTTTGAACTGAAAAAACATCTCACATAAGAGGCAATAGTTTTCTAGGTGAGGAAGAAAGAGGTTGAGAAAAAGGAAATCCGTAAACGCTATAAAAAAACAATCAAAGAAAATCCAAATAAGTCAGAAATAGGTTCACCTCTATGAAATAAACAGGAAGTATTTTCCATTTGCAGGATACATTTCTCCCTGTTTACACTATGGCTATTATTTACCGCTAATGTTCATATGAAAAGAAAACTTAAGATGTTGAGGGAAAGAAAGGAAGAAGAGAGAAAAAGAGGCTTGAAAGCTTATTACTGCAGTCAGTATTCAGAATCCAAAAGCTCATACCTTTGTCAAGTCAAAAACTATTTTCTCTGAAAGCAAAGGTACTTCTTTAAAATTAGAGCTATTTCCATGCCACGTTTCAGCTTGCAGTTCTCATCCTTTCCAGATCTCGGACTGTTCAGAAGGAGATTATGGGCTTCTTCCACCCTATACACTGAATATAAATAGTACATTTTCTTTACACCCCCAAATTCAAAATTTACTGAGCTAATTTTGTTTAGACTCTCCAAACAGTTGACCTTCAAAGTCAAATAAACCAGGCAAATTTCAATACCAAAAAAAAAAAAAATTGCCATTCACAAATAAGGACCGTAAAACAATGATTTTGCCTAGCACCATAATTGCAGTGCACTTTTTTATTTAATACAAAACTTATTGGGTGGTGTGTCTTTCTGCCTCTTATTTAGAAGGGAATTTAAATAGATCCTTTCCCTCTAAACCTATGATGTTAAACACATAAATATATTTATAACATATAATTGAGAACCTATAACATATTTTCCAGAAGATTGTCAAGAGCATAAAAAATAAATAAACAAATGAAACTAATAAAGTTTGCAGCCACACTCTAGCACATTAGAAAAAATCTGTGGCTAAATTAATAGACTTCACAGAATCACAAAATCACAGAATGGTTAAGGTTGGAAGGGATATCTAAAGATTATCTAGCCCAACCTCTCTGCTCAAGCAGGGACACCTAAAGCACGTGGCACACAGTTACATCCAGGCAGGTTTGGAAGATCTCCAGAGAAGGAAACTCCACAACTTCTCTGGGTGCTCTGGTGCTCTGTCATGTTCACAGTAAAGAAGTCCTTCCTCACATGGAGGTGGAATTTCCTGTGTTTCAAATTGCACCCATTACCCCTTGTCCTGTCGGTGGCCACTATGGAGAAGAGTTTGGCCCCATCCTCCCTACATTCACCTCTCAGGTACTTGTAGATCTCAATCTTCTCTACACTAAACAGTCCCAGCTCACTTAGTCTTTCCTCATAACATAGATATTCCAGTCCTTTAATCATCTTTGTAACTCTACGCTGGACCCACTCTAGACATTCCACGTTCCTCTTGTACTGGGAAGCCCAGAACTGCACACAGTACTCCAGGTGCAGCCTCACCAGAGCTGAGGAGAGAGGGAGGATCCCCCCTCTCGACCTGCTGGCAATGCTCCTCCTGATGCAGGCCAGGATTCCATTGGTCTTCTTGGCCCCAAGGGCACATTGCTGACTGATGGTTAACTTTCTGTCAACCAGGACTCCCAAATCCCTCTCCAAGAAACTGTTTTCTAGCAGCTGTTTTCCTTTCTTCCACATTACACACATGCTTTTTTTTATTAAGTTTACCCAATACTTCCTTGCCCATACACACAGGTCTCCTGCCCGCCTTGCTCAACTTCTTTCTTGTGGGAAAGAAACAGAAAATTGTTTTAGTTGACATAAGTAGAGGTTGGATGCATTTGACTGTTAGGCTTCAGGTAGTGAAAAGTGTATTCAAGTGCATAATTTTTGAAATGTTTAAGGACATTTTGTTGCTTCTGATAGTCTATATCCTTTCTTCAACTTATGCTGAACATCATGTGCTTTAAAGCTTTGTTGTTTTCTCAGTTCTTTTTTTTATTTTTTAATTTTTTTTTTAAATCATTAACTATTTCAAGTATATTCATATTAACAGACTTGTACAAAATATATGAGGCTTCTTCTCTGTTAAAATTTGCATTTTAAAAGAACATAACAAGTTGTATAATAATGGTATATAATCACTATTTGATTAAAAGTATCAATCCTATAACATTTTTACATGATAAATTAACATGTTTTTATGTTCTATGATTTAACTTTGAAGTTGCCCTTGCTTTGAGTAAGAATTTTACAAGACCATCAGTTTACTTCCAACCTAAATTAATTCAGTGATGCCAATTAATTTTTAAAAGCATTATGGAAGAATACAAATATTTATGCCCTGGATTTTCACTGGGGAATATACAGTCTGAAGCTTCATCCTGATACTGTGAAGTCTAGGATGAAATTTCAATGGATGCACCAAGAAGACTAGAGAAGAAAGTCATCCACCTGTTTGGGAAATTTGTCAGGGGACTGGAAGGAGGCATTCTTCTTGTAATCAAAAAATAAGTCTCCCGAATGTTTTTCATCTCACCAAATAAAATCTCGAAGTAGTTACTGTTGAGACTTGGTCATTAATACTTCCAAGTGAGCTCCTAAAGGGTCAGTAATTAGCTATTCTAAGAACCAAAAGATGGAGATTCATCAGCTGTCATGAGGAATTTCACATTATTTCAAGCATGTTTTGTCCCTGTTCTGGAATCACCCACTGTTTCCAAAATCCAGTCATAAGCCTTAGATGGGAAGGGAGGCAACCTACTATAGGCATCATCATTACAATGTTGTCCTACTTTATCTTCACTAAAAATTAGTCTGTTAGTTTCACTAGGAAGGAAACAATGATTCAGTGAAAGACATTCATGGACATGTCTAAATCTAGTACATTCCAAAGCAAAGTACCTCAGGAGGCTGACTGTCTAAAACAAAAACAAGCAAACAAATAAGTGATACCATTTTCTCTTGGAAAATTTTAATAGTCTGTAAAAATAATGAAACAAACCTTTCTTTCATAGTATAGAGAGCAATAAGAGTATTATAATGAAAATTAACTAGAATAATTGAATTTTACAAGTTTCATATCAAATTATTTTAAAATATGGATGAAATACTACACAGAGTATCTTTGTCTATAAGTAATGTAATCTTTTTTTTCAACTGCACCTCTTGAGTCTTAATTATTGTTACTTCTGTTAAGACATTCAAGTTGCCTAATTGACAATATTTTTCAAATAATCATAATTGAGAGAATAAATACTAAATGCAAATGCCATTCAAATCAAAACAACTTCTGATTTATATGCCAGTCATAGTCAAGTGATATATTTTCAATTCTTTAAGAACATTCCAAAGTCATAGAAAATGATATTTGATGTCTGATTCCAAATATACTAGTTATATTGTAGGCATTTTCAGATGCAGATTAGTGTTGTCCTGAGACGTCTATCCAAAAGGCTTGAGCATTACCTTCCCTGTTTGTTGTGTTATTTTCCCTTGATGTCACTCATCTAAGACTCCAACTTAGATCTTTTAGGCAGCAAAAATGAGTGAAAATGAAACCAACGCAATAAGCCCATAACTCTGTGGGAACATTTTTGTTCCAACTGCGTCTATAAAATGGTCACTTAATCATCTTTATGAATTATTCATACAATATTCCATCCTATCTGATTCTGAAATATTCACATCTTTTTCTGAATCAAACTAGGTATAATTATACTTTACTCAATTACAGGCAATTAGTTCTATTATTACTGCAATCATCAGAAAAAAACACCCAGTTTTTCAGATCTATGTAAACTGCATTTAAAATGAAAGAAAGCTCCTAGAGTCTTGTTTTCAAATTGTATTTCTACAAATTTATAATAACTGATTAGGAGTCTGTATATAATAATTATGTTTTAGAATATTAGTTAAAAGTAAAACTCAGAAATATCTGTGACAGTAAACCAGTTATCAATCAAATAGAAGGTAGTAATTAGTTACCATGGAGCTGCATACTTTTAATCACAGAGTAAAATGCTTAATTTAAAATACCAGATATAAGCATTTCTTGCCTTTTTTGTTGTTGTTAAAAAAGTCATGTTTTGGAGAATAATTTTCATTAAAAATTGTGTGAGATTCACTTTTTCTATTCCCTGATAATTACTGAAAATGATTTGGCTAACCTTCTTCCAAGACCAAAGAAGGCTTAGGGTTGTATACTTGCCTCAGGAAATGCTAAGAAGATTTAGGGGGTCAAGAGAACAATTGTGCTTATATATGGCTGCCTTTCCTGCCTTCTCCTCCTGTCCAAGGCCCAGCTTTGGTATGTGCAGCTATGTAACCTTTGCTTGAAGAGCAATGAAAATTGCAAAGTTATGAGTAATATGCATATAATAAAAAGGATAGAAAGATAGATAAAAAGATAAAAGTGATAAAATTACACAAAACAGATTGCTGAGACTGGAATTAGTAGTAGTTCTGGGATTCAAGAGCCAAAAAAAAAAAAAAAAACAACAGCATGAAAAGGTACAAAATCCTGAACAGAAAAGGAATCTAGTGAGAAGCAGTTAAGCCATTGGGTGAGATCATCACTGTCATCCAGATGGAGACCCTTAATGCTTAGCTTCATAGCTTTTGAAACACATTTACTATGTGTTAAGTTAATAACTGAGTTATGTGCTAAGATATGTCTGTATCTTACTAAAACACTCTCTCTGGGCATGGCTAAAGATATCTGAATAAACTGAGGGAAAATAACAATGATGAACATTTTAGCGGCAGTCAGAAGTCTAGGCACTAGAGACTGTCTTCATAAAGGAAACCCAAGAACTTGAGACTTTGTTTGTCTGTTTGCTTGTTTGAGTTAAGAAGAGGTAGCAAGAGATAGAGAGGACCAGGGAATGTTTCATATTTTTTTTCTTTTTCTATTATTTTCTTTTTTTTTTTTTTTTTTTTTTAGATTTAGAGAGAATTAAAAGGAAGAAGCTAAACAGAATTAATATGAAACTTATGAAAATTTAATCCTGCAGAGCAGCAGCCCCAAGTCTCTGTTAGGTTCAGGAAAAAAAATCTGAGCAAGTAATAATATCTGTATAATTTCATATTTTGGAGAATGGCATTCTAGATGGCATAAGGCAGAGCATTGCAAGTAGGTATAGGGAGATGCTCCGCCCCCTCTGTCCTTCTGTGTTTTCAGCTACAGCACTGTGTCTGGTTCTGGGCTGCTCAGTACAAGACAGACATTGAGGTACTGCAGCGAGTCCAGCGAAGGACAGCTAAGATGACTGAGAGACTGGAGCATCTCTCCTAAAAAGAAAGGCTGTAAGATGTGTTCCACCTGTTCTGTTCCTCATGCAGAATAGAAGACTGAGAAGGGATCTTAACAATGCGTATCTGACCTCTCAGTGGTACCCAGAGATAGGATGAGAAGCGACAGGCACAAATTGAAAAATGGGAAGTTCTGCCTCAACATGAGGAAAACATTCTTTACTGATGTAAAGGGTGATTGAGCACTGGAATAGGTTTCCCATGGGGATTGTGGAGTCTCCATTCTTGTAGATATTTAAAACCAGGAAGTGATCCTGCACAATGGGCTGTAGGTGACTCTGCTTATGCATGGGGGCTGGACTAGATGATCTCCAGAAACAGCTTCCAAACTCAACCATTCTGTAATTATGGAAGTGCGGCAGAGAGATCTTAATGTGACAGACAGCAATTTGATCTTGAGGGATTCACTTGAGTTGTTCATCTGCAGGATCCTGGGAATTACTTAATTAAAAGTTCTTATTTTGCCAACAAAATGAACTTGGGGTAAAATAGAAACATTAAAATATTCATAAAAGATAGAGTGAGAGCAAAACAGCACTAACTAAAACAACCTTATTCTCCATCTTAATTATTCAAACCCATTGTAAGGGATGTGTGCATTTTTGAGTATATCTCTATATTTGTCAAATTTCCTTAATATTTAATGAACTTTGATATTAAATCCAATATTAATTAATAATATAAACGTTATATAAATTAATATAAATGTTTTCTCTTTGTTTTAGTTTAAAGATTTAGTTTTATACATATGAGTATAGCAAGGGGTTTTCCTGTTACCAGAGTTGCTCCAGTGTTCCATCAAAAGCTGCTGAATGAAACAGGCGGTAGAAATTATGTACCTAAACTCATTATGTACCCAAGTTTTACTTCCTCCAGATTTTGTTAATGCACAGAATGCAAAAATATGTGCAGTTTATAAAAGTCTACTGAGAAAATAAACAGGAAAGTTGAATAGGAAAAGAGTAATTTGACATTTCTGGGGGCAGTTTAAATGTGCATGTGTGTGTGTGCGCATATAGGCTTTGTAATAAATGAATGCCACAACTGGGCTTTTAATCATTAATCTTCCTGTCAGGATTCAAAAGAGACAGGCTTCTAAGTGTTGCCAAGGTGTCATGAGATTTGTGTTTGCAGGATTCCACTTGACTTTGTAGCCTCTCATCTCTAACTGACATTACAAACCACTCATTACTCTTAGTGCCAGGAATTAATGCAGCTTATGTAACAGGGGAATCAGCAATATATTTCTGACCCCTCCACCCCAAAAAAAAGGAGAAAAAATGTAGTCTAGGTTAGAGGGAGAACAGTTTCAATATTTCAGTAATTATGCTGTTGCAATTATAACCAAAATTTGCATTACAGAAACTAATATGCAAGGGAATTTGCCCATAGCAGTCTTACTCTATTATCATTTAATTAGTCTTCCAACATACAAAAAGCACTACAATGTTATGTGCAAGTGAATTCTTTTTGCCCAACTAACAATATCTAATCCACTTTTCTCAGCTCTGAATTTTAGCTCAGACAAAGCACTGCTTACAAAAGCTGAAGAAAAGGGTGAAAGTTATTATTTTGGTGGGAGGAAGGAGCAGAGCGAGAAAACAGTGATGGGGTAGGCTATTCATCTAACCTAATATCATGTGTGCTGGGATATTCCTTTCATGTCTTAGATGCTTCATGCTTCATTGTCAGCACTGCTTAAATGCGAGACCCTTGTAGATCAGTATGTAAGTAAGAATGATAAAACAGAAAAACTCTGTTATTGTGGACAATATACTGCTGTGAAATGTGTACTGGTTGCATGAAACCTCTGCTAGCTTTTAAAAATTACCCTTGGTCTCCTTAATAAGAGAACTGTAAGGTTTATTACTTTTGCAAGAAGCAACTAAAGTTTGATACCATACTTGTTTATGTGCTTGGGGATATATTCTACACATTTGGAATTTGGTGATATATAATTCATTAGAAATTTGCCCTCAGGACTCCATTTGTCCTCTGAAGTGATACCTTGATTCCTTGAGGATACTACTGCTCTACACTTTATACTAAAGATGTTTTTTCTTTCATTATTCTTTTATAACAAAAACTGCAATACTGCAGACATTCCATACAAATTTGCAATAAACTTTAAGCATAAAAATTTATTCTCAATGATTTAACTTCCTCCCTGCTCAGAAAAAAAAAAAATCCTTAATAAATGTCCAAAATCAGTGAAAACTGGACATTTGTGTTACGGTCCATATTTACCAGAATACATCTAAAATAAATATTTGGAGTGGAACAAAACCAAAATCAATTACACAGCTATAAAATAAGGCATAACTGGGAACTACACAATGTTCTCATTAAACTTAATATATTGATATTTATAAGTTACAAGAGTATATTTTAGATGGGATTTGGCTTTTGCCCTTTTTACTCCACTTGTGTTTTTCTGTAGCATCTGATGATGTAAGTAAGCATTTTCAGTGTCATTTTCAAAATACTGAGGTTAATTCCTGAATGGCAGAAATGTGTGGTCAATTCTTATGTCAATCATATGCTTGTAAATTTCTTAGTATGGATTGTGCCTGTTTAGACTTAGACTGTGTTAGGATTGTTCCTGTTTAGACTTAGACTGTGTTGGGATTTTCTCTTACATATTCATGGATGCTAGGAAAAAATGATTTTATAAAAGTTTCAGGTGGTAATTTTAACCACATTTCCTCAACAGTGATGTTGCCTTTGCTTGATCTCTTTACTACTACAAACACTTCCTTTTTTACTTTTTGTCTTTTTTTTTAATTTATTTTGTGTTTTTTTTTCTCTTTTATTTCTTTGCTTTTGTCTATTTCTTTTTACCTTCACAGTTGTGATAGGCTGCAAACATATTTTTATAAAAATGATGTAGTCCATATTCTCTCTGATTTTAAAAACAATAAATATATTACTCTGAGTATTGTCGTCTCCCTGTCTTTAGGAGGACAGATTTTTTTTTTTTTTTTCTTAATTAAGGTAATCCTATTGTCATTTGTGGAAGAAGCTGAAAATCACCATGACATGAGAATGCAGAAGACACAGGGGGGACAAAAAAGGGAGATCTATTTCCTTGGGTGTTAGTCTATAACGAGAAGGCACCAAATAATTTGTTATTCCATACAGTCTTATACTGTGAGTGAATGCATGCCAGTCTTGACCAGACACTAAAAAGCAGCTCTGTGCCCATATATGGCATTTTGTTGTTCCTGACAGCCTTCCAGCTGGTAAGTATTCCTTAAACAACTGGTTTTCTGGCTGCTTGTGTGCAGTTAACGAAGCACTGGTGTTGTCAGTAAGTTGCTCATAGGTTCTGCCTCAGAATAGGCTCCTCTTGGACAGGAGAGGTGGATCCTTAAAGTGTGCCAAGAGAATCTGTCCAAATGTGTCTATTCCTGGAGTGAGGATATTCATGCAGCTTTTGGAAGCTTTGGATAATTTCAACAGGGCCTTGATATCCTTAATATCTGATATCCTATATGGGTTCTTTAATCAATGAGGTATAGGTATGTCAATAAGGTCTTCGATCAATCACTGTGCTTACTATGAAAAGTGGTACTCAGTCAGCAGAAGTTTTATGCTGAGGTTCTGGTAGCTAGTGCAACTTCCCAAGTTTAAAGTTACTAATATCCATCTGAGAAGAATTTTCAACATAAATTTGCCACTTTACCATAGAATGGACATTGGAACATGAGGTTGTTAGCTCTTCTGAAATGATCTGCCTTACTAGATTTTTGTAGCAGGATAAAGAGGAAGAGGAAGATTGGTAGAGGAAGATTGGGTCAGAGAGCACCAAAGACACCTCGATACCAACAAATCCATGGGCCCTGATGGGATGCACCCCAGAGTGTTGCGTGAGCTGGCGGATGTCACAGCTAAGCCACCCTCCATCATCTTTGAAAGATCCTGGAGAATGAGGGAGGTGCCGGAGGACTGGAAGAAGGCCAATGTCACGCCGGTCTTCAAAAAAGGCAAGAAGGAGGACCCAGGCAACTACAGGCTGGTTAGCCTCACCTCCGTACCTGGAAAAGTGATGGAACGGCTCATACTGGCCGTTGTCTCCAGGCACGTGGAGGA
>JAUBNY010000172.1:280972-313656 GCA_032275445.1 Crypturellus soui | reverse complement strand
CTGCGTGTGCAGGGGGGTTGGACTAGATGACCTCTAGAGGTCCCTTCCAACCTTAGGCATTCTATGATTCTATGAAGAGGCTTAAGAACTTTCAGACAACACTAGTGCTTCATTAAATGCACACAAGCATCCATAAAAGTAGTTCCCTAGGGGACACTTACTTGTTCTCACTAGATCTTCCATTTCAACAGATAATTCCCCATTTCTTCTGTGCTTGATGTCATGAGTGATATTTCCTTTCCCTTTAGCTCTTTCCTGTGGATTCCTTCTTTTGGCGGGTAATTATCCCCATGTACCATGAAAAAACTGTAGCTCTAGAAATTAGAGTATTTGAAGATAAGATAGTTTTTTGATAGTTTATTAGATAGTTTATCAGTGTCAAAGTTACTCATCTGTATAATGGTTACACTAGACTTTTCATGTTTTTACAGTATCCTATGCAATGTGCCCCAGGTGTGCCTGTCTGAGCAGGGGTGTTGGGCTAGATGATCTCTAGAGGTCCTTTCCAGCCTCAACCATTCTGTGATTTTGTGAGTCTGTGATTAACATAAATAGAATAATATGACAAATAGTCATGAAGACCTCACAGATGCAAGAGGACCTCACAGATGTTAGGTAAGTTTTCTTATTAGTCAGAAGGTCCAAGTAAAATTCTGTTACCTTCTTATGAAAGTAGAACACTAAAAATTAGAATTCTGGTTTTTAAACCAGAACTTATTAGTGATCTAGATTGAGTGATCTAGAAAGCTCATCCCTCCAAAACTGAGTATAAATGAGTTTATCCTGAAAAAGAGTAACATTGCAAAGAGTGAGATGATTTTTCATGTTTATTGGCCTTTTGAATGTTTGACCTTTATGTCATAACTGATTTTCATTTCAGAGAATGATTGTGATTTCAATGGATATTGCTAATAATTTGACCTAGTGAAATGATAGAAAGACATAATTGGCAGCCGAAACAAATAGCACTATGACACAATTGAAGTATATCATTCAGAACCTCAGAAGTTAGCTTTTTAGAAAACACAGGAAAAAGTACATTTTATACAGTTACTGATTCAGGCTTACAAAATGAGTTCATCCTGAAAAGACACACATTGCAAAATTTGAGGTTTATTGGCCTACACAAGTAGAAAGCAGATCTTATTTATAAATGAAGAGAGGGAAGAGACAGCATCCAAATGGATCAGAAAGTGGAGAAAGAGGAGATAAATGCTATTCTTCTTAGAAATGGGGATTATGTTTTCTCATCTCCAAATTATTTAAAATACGGATATAAAAGAATCTGCTGATCATTAGTAATTAGGATTGCAGCAGTCTGATGTGGCTAATGGCCCAGACCGCATGCTTAAACCTTTCTGTCATCGACTTGCAGTAGGAATTTGGCAAAGTGACTCCACTATACATAATTGCACAAAATCTGGAGTTTTAGAGGTAAATGAGTGAGACCATAGAGGAGGCAAGAGGTCATTGGATACCAGTGGAGAGAGATACTCAAGGTTCATTAGGGGTTGAAGAGGATAGGTTTAATAATGTACTTGTGCTCCAAGCTTCACAGGAAACCCCAGTAACTATAGAGAGGTGGTCACCAAAGGGAGGCTGCTGGAGTCACAGATTGAAGATGAATCAGACACTGAGGTGGGGCTCAACTTGATGTATCCTTACAGCTCCTGAGAACCATTTACTTATCTTACCTGCATGAACCTAGAGTAGCTACTGCCCTGGAAGCAGCTAGAAGTTGTTGGCAAAACGGGATATACCTGCCTGCCCCTCGTGAGAATTTGATCAGCAGGTAGTTTCACACACTGAGATTCTTCCACATATTCTGTCAGTCACCTACTCCTTGTCAGGTCTTCAGCAGGTATCCTCACTCCAGTAGGTAACAGAAACACATTGCACTTGGTAAAACATTGTGAGAACATTTTAATATTCTTTTCTTTAGCCTACAGAAGCCTATTCACTATCTTTCTGCTCTAATTCACTTTGTGACAGTAAAGAATATGCCATAATTGTTCTCTATCAAAGAGAAACGTTATTTGTTTCAGATATTGAATAAGATTTGCCTTCGAGTTTGGAGCAATTAGCTGAAGATAAAATTGACTTGTTTCATGAGCAGTGAAAGATAAATCTTATCAATGGATGAGATAAGGATCTTGCCTGGTTTTCTTTTAGAAATGCTGAAAATATGGTATATCTTATTCTTTAAAGATCATGCAGCTCCAATAGAATAAATTGAACTACTGTTTCAACAACAAAACCTTAATAACTTTCTTAATTGACTTTTATTTTAAGAGTTGTACAAAGTCAGTCAAATAAGAATTACATCCCAAGTAGCTGCAGCTATCTGCAACTTCTGTGTTAGGTAAAATTTGTACTGTACAACAGTAGAACATATGTTGTAATAAAGGGATATATTTAAAATGAGTGATAACTTTGTTTTCTAGTATATTATCACCTTGAGATCTAAAATGGACTCTGGTTAGTCAAGGTAACTTTTTCTCTCTAAAAAAATAAACCCATATGACAACAGTGTCTGACCTACTGCAGGTAGAACCAAGCTCCAGGAACAAATCCAAGAATATATTTTTAAGTCTCAACTCCGGAGTTGTTCAAATGAGAAAACAAACAAGCAAACAAACAAATGAAACCCTAATATAATGCCCAGCCTTAATGTTTATGAGTATATGCTATTATAATTTCATTTAAAAATGTATAATTATGAAGGCAATTCTAATGTAAGTATGGCAGAAAAGTTTTCACATAAACATATAACAGTTGCTATTTCAAACATAAAAACAAAAATAATAAGGGAAAATTTGTTTGGAGATAGCAGAAGAATTACAGCTTTAATGCAATAATTAACACACAAAAAATAAACACAATGAACATATCATAAGTATGAAATGAAATATTTTGTCTCTGCAGCAGAAGTTACTGCATCCTGCGTAGCTAGACATGTATCAAGTGCAAAACTTTTCCACTGTCAACAAGATAAATACAAAGTAAATCCTGAAAATACAAAAGGACTAACTTAGAGGTTAAATGTGCCAGAAATCTCAAAGTTTAACAACACTCAATAGTTCAAAATCCATCCAAGTTAAAGTGTTCCCTGAAATCATTTCTTCTTATACCTGCTTCCACTTCAGTATTTTATCCATCTAAAGCAGTCTCTCCAGTTTTCCCTCCATATATTTTGGAGATCACCTGCTGTCTATTTCTGAGAATGAGAATACAATGGAGAATCTGTGGAGGGAAAAATAGATTACAAGGAATCTTAATGGTAGGCTGAATCCTCAAAATATAGGAATGTCAAGAAGAACCGCTATGGTTTATTCAAAAATTAGACTTGTCACCTTAAAATATGGCTTCTGACAATCTTTTGAAAAGCTCCTGGCCATTTCACAGATTCCTACTGGAAATGATGAAGAAATTTGTTTGGAGAAAATATTACTCAACTAAGTATTTTTTTCAGGACTTCCTTGATGCTTAGAAAAAAAAATGGGGATCACTTTTTGTGATGTAATCCCTCATTTTTCAGACAATACTCAAGACACAGAACAGACTGCTAGACTAATTTTTGAGGAGAGAGAAATAGTAATAATAAAAATATTGTCAATAATTTAAAAAGCAGGAATCTACAAAGGAACGATGGAAGTAGGAAATGCTGAAGACAAATAAAGCAACATGAACTTAATATTCTTATTTTGGCAAATGCCAAGTTCCCTAAAATTAAATCACAGTTCAACAGAAGCTTTTTGTGATAGCTTTAAAATTAAATATTGTACAATGAAAAGCCAAATGGAAAATCAGAAAATTTATTCAGTTCATCTCCAGTAAAGCATTACAAGCCCAAAAACTACTTCAGCCCATTGGGAATGAAAATGTTCACAGATTGAAATGAAATATTTATTTTTACATGCTTTATTAAATATATGCATATATAATTTCTGGAATCAGTTTGAAAATATAAAATATATGTGTGTACATATTTTGAATATAGTTTTATCCATCCACTGAAACTAAATATTGTATAGATGTATATTTGCAATACAGTAATAAACAGAGAGGCAGGTTGTAACAAATATAAGACAATGCATTCATTGAGTAAGAGGGTACAAATAGGACTTCCCTCACCCCAAAGCTATGGAAACCTCTTGTGACTAATTCTCTTAACTAGAAAAATCATTTCTGACAACACCATTTTATATTTGAAAATATCTATTTTTCAAAGTCAGATTTTTCTTTTCTATTTGCCACTATTTTTTTCTCTTTCACCTTGCCTTTCCCTGTCACCCATATAGTACTACTCACAGCTTCTGTGTGGCTACTGGGTTATCGCTATATGCATTCCCCTTTGGATTTGATATAGTGTCAAACTACTATTATTTTACTTCCTTACTGCTTCAGATTTCCTTCATCTCTTTTTCAACTCATACATTAGCATCATCACAGTATTAAAACAATTCGAGGCTATGCAGGAGTAGGATATGTAATAGTAGTAAAAATCATATTGCCAGATTGTAATACTGTCTTTATTTTTGACCCAGCCACAGAGCCCAGAATTCACAATTTCTCAATAAGCAGAAATTCTGCTGTGATAATAATCACCAAAATGGAAGGAATCAGGAGTTGACCTGATATCTGTGAGGTAGGAGTGATGAAGAATAAGCTGCACTTTTACCATGGGAAGTCACTAGAGAACGAGCTTTTTTTTCCCCCTGCCTGTGCTGCTTTTTCTTGCTCTGCTATATATCTTTCTCCCAAGATGGTAATCCACTTTTTTATCTCGCATTGTACAAATTCAAAGAGTTTCAAAGAACTTATGAAAGTTCTTGCAAAATACACAAAAGAGTATTTCTATTTAAGAGTCAGGAAACCTGAATGTAGGAGTTTCAAAAAATTCTTAGTAAAATAATAAATTCAAAGGAATATTTCTGAACATTGGTGCAAAATATATATGTGATATAAATAAAAAGTAACTACATGTGCTTCATTTGATTTAACAGGGCGCAGAATTACATCTATTATCTCTCATCTGTGTCCTTAATACTTACATATTCAAACTTTTTCTTTTCAGATAAATATATACAGACTAAAACAGTAAGAAGTAATTATTAACTTACAAGAATTGTCATGTTAAAAGAATGACATTCAAATTGACAAGTAATCTTGGTTGCTTCATTTTTCAGAATATTTCTGAAATACTTTGTTTGGCATTTAGAAAGGACTCAGAGCCTTCCAGTTGCAAGAAAAACCTTTTCCAGGTTTTATCTCATTCTGGGCACTTGGAGATGTAGCTGCATTTACCTTTTCTTTCCTTATGTGTTCACAGTCTTGTTCCCTGTGTATAACACACTTGAGATATATTTTCAGTATTCCACCTGTTAGAGATACCAACAGATGATTATTAATTACTTGAAAATATGTTTAAGAGTAAAGAGAAACTAACCTATTTGCAGAAAATAGACAGAAGTGGGTAAGACTAAGTAAAAACAAGAAAATGTGAAGATATTTATGAAAGCTCTCTATCATTCATCAGAGTTCCAAACTTTTCTTTTGTGAGAAAAAAAAATAGGGTTAATGACAGGAAATTCAGAATGGATCACAGGTCATAGTGACTAGGAAAATGTTTTATATTTTGTAGTCTGATACTCTTATTTCTCTGTTTTTAAATTTTCATGACCATCTGCCAGATTTCAAAAAATTGTTCATAGCTACTTTAAAACAGGAGAAATCTACAGAAATGTAATTATGTGTATACCTCATTAGGCACCAGACACTTTACTTCTGTGTTGCTTCAGGTCTGAATATCAATAGATTTATTTCAAGTGCTACCTATGAAATATATCTTTTATCTTAAAAAAAAAAAGGCTATTTTTTTTCTTGGTATAGTTTGATCAGGGTTCTATAAAGGTGACAAGCTAGCTAATAGGCAAGTCACGGAAGTAGAAAGTTTCCTATTCAAAGTTAGGCATTTGGATGAACTTTTTCAGTTTGCAGTGCGTGTCTGGCTTGTTTAGCCATACTGTGCTGCAAGCAGTTTTGTGAAACTCGGGCTCAGGGTCAGTAAATAAACTCTGGACATTTAATACATTTTTTTTGTTTGTTTGTTTAACTGGACTAGATCAATCCACTGAATCAAGGACTGTGCCACTTGCAAGCTGAGGGTTTCCTTTTCAATGACCAAATGTGAATACATGCTTGGTATTCTTGTACAGATTAAGCAATTATAGAGTGGTCTGCTAAGTGCACTATAATTTTCATCATAGATGAGTAAATTTAACGTGTACAAGGAGAGGTGGACTTTGTGATTGACAACACAGTGAACAACTTGTGTTTTTCTCCAGGCAAAATGAACATAGCACTTTGTTATCTAAAGAGTTTATGGTGAACTTTTTGAAACAAGTAGCCCGAAAGGTCAATCAATGTAATCCTTGTTAAGCAGAACTGAGAATTTTAACTGATGATTCTTCATTAATCTTAAGAATTACATATTTTTGTAGTAAATATGTGATATTTAACAGTAAACTCCAACAATACATTACTATTGTTTCTAGTTAGAGCCCAAAATAAAATGACTTAGGTTCCTCCCTCCTCAGTATTGCAGTGCCTAAATCCAATGTATACAAATGTATGCTGGAGTAGAGAATACAGACTCTGATTCTACGTTTCCATCTCTGTTGATATGACTTGTAAAATTAAAATACTGCAAATAAGTATATCTTTGCATATATATCCATATGTATATGTATATCAGTTGGAGTAGTAAAGATCAGTGTATTGAGATTGTTTAAAAGACTGACAAATCAGGGCAGTGTTAAATTTTAACACTTAGCTTTACTAAATAAACTTATCTTTACTAAATTAATTCCTTAGCAACACATTTATTGTTGTAACTTTTTGAGGGAGAGGTTAGAATAACAATAACAATTTATAAAAAATAAAATCCTCCAGATTTTTTAAAACACCAGTAAAAGATAAGTATTGCATGTGGATGTCACCCTTTAGGATTATGAATCTGTTATGAAATTGCCGGATAGCTTTTGAAACACTACAGTGCAATGAAACTGAGAAACATACAATGAATGAATGAATGAATGAATGAATGAATGAATGAATGAATGAATGTATGTTATTGCAAGCTGGGGCCTATAAATGTTTGACACCGGTCTAAGAAGGCAACACAGTAGAGGAGCATAATTTCAGAATTAAGGAGGTTTTAGAGACACATACACCTAACCGTCAAACCTTTAGGACCTTAGTCTTGCATTACATTTTCACAGGGAAGAAACATAACTAATATATGAGTTAATAAATATATTGTTCTGACAACATTTTTGAATCAAATGTGAAGTGGACTAGATGAAATAGGAAATTGAACAGTGAAGTCTTGGTTTTATTTTCTGGACATTTCCAATGATTAAAGAAAATACAAGATTTTTGATACTGTATGTTAGTTGCAGAATACTGACATGTTTAATTGCAGCTCTTAATCTGCCAGGGGGATGCTTCCAAACAATAATTTGAACATCAGTAAACTGGAAACGTTTGGTCAGCTATTAAGTTTGTATGCACCGGTTTCCTGCCAATTTTCAGATATGACAAACACAGTGTAGATTAATAGTGGCTTAGGAGGAAAGTCAAAGCTCCTTTAAGTGTATGGGAAAAAATGAAATTTCAGATGTTATTTGCTGCTTTGTAACTGCTGGGACATGAAGATACCATTTGCAACAGGGTATGTCAGGGAAATAAAATCTGGCAAGGAAGTGTTTTTCTTGTTCAGCCTGGCTTAACAAAAATCAGAGTTAAAATACTAAAATAGTGTTCCTTATCCAGAAGACTTACAGTTTTACACAGAAATCTCATGCATGTAAAGCAGGGGAAACAGGAGCAAATGTTGCAGAGCAACTGGATTTTAGGCAGTAAAAGCATGGGTGACTGGAATGAAGACTGAATTCCATTCTTTTCCAAGATGAACTGTGTTACACCATTTCCTTACCTTGGACAGCTCACCGTCATCTTTGAATGATGAAAGTCAGTGTAGCTCCACTGACTGCTATAATAGCTCAATAGCATCTAGCTAACAAATCTCTGAAGCCCTGCTTGCTACGACAGCTTAGGAGTTACTTAGAATCTACTTAAACTACTACTTAGAAGTTACTACTATTCTAACTGCTTAGAAGTTAATACTACTAAATGATACTAGTTATTCCAGCTATGACAGATCCACATAAAATCTGTTATTTCTCTTACTTTATTTGTTCTTCTGTCAGGTCATATTATAAAATGGTCATGGTACAGGTTTATTTAGGTCCTTGACACAGAATTTTAACTGAAAAAAAAATTCTGATTTAAAAATCCACATTACAGTGAGGTTTGCCTACTTTTGACTGCTCATATTAGAACACTAAGCAAGTAAATTTACTTTTTTTATATACACCTCAGTTTAATTATCTATACACTAATGGGAAGAATAAATCATTTAGATATATCTAGTGACACTCTTTCTTTCTGTAATACAAATATATATATATATTTATATAAAAGATTGTTTTCTATTGATCCTCTTCAGGGTTGGGGGCTATGCACACAAAAAGCATATGGTATTTTCTCTTATTCAGTGGACAATGGACATGTAAAAAGATGCTTAAGGTAAAATACATCCCACATAACAATACATATGCAATATGCTGCAGATTTCTACATCTAATCTAATAATCTGAGATTATTCAGTAACATAGTGATGAGTTCCATCACCACTGTTAAGCAGTTACAAGTGTTAAATGTCAAATTACCTTATGCACCAACTTCTATCCATTGATGATAGAGTGTAGATAGATTGATGGTTCTGTGCTAACCACATCAAAAAAAAAGTCTGCATAATACCTGCATAATAATGCAGATATCTCTTATTTAGCAGTGAAGTTCATTCCAACTAAAGAACTAATATTTTTTATAGAACCCAAATCAAACAAAAATATTGTTTTAACAGTGACATAGATTTGTGAACCATGATCTACATGATCTGAGTGTTTCTAGCAGCTGTGCCAACACTTTGCATTTGCTGAAATTTGGGTACATCAGGAAGGAAATAGCAGCAAGATTACCTGGCACATCCTTACTGGAGACCTCATTCACTCTGAAAAAAACGTATTAAAAAATAATAATGAAGAAAAAATGAAACCACACATAATAAAAACAACTGAAGACTGAATGGAAAAATAATTCTCATGAATTATAGCTGTCCTGTGAAATGATACTTACTGTGCTATTGATACTTACTGTGCTATTGTGCAAGATACACCAGGTTCATATGTTTATGTGAACTTAAATTATACTGCAAGGAAAAACATGCTGGAATGCATTATGTTACTTTCACAGTGGTATACTCAAGATATATTTTCCTACGTAGAAAAAATGAGCTATTTAGTTATTTATGTAGCACTTTTAAAAGCATGTAAGTAGTTTCAAATAATCTATTTAAACACTGGATTTATTGCAATATAAATAAAAGAACTCGCTGAGCAGTGATGATTGTATTATGACATGGGCTAAACTGGTGTAGAAATACTATAATGCATAAGTTTTTAAATTTAAAAATCACAAGTTGTCCATCATTCATGAGTAGAAATTAAAATCATTAATTTAAAAAAATCTAACAGCTGTGCATCTGTGTCTTCTTGTAAATTGAGCTGCACTGTGTAGCTCTATACAAACTACAGTAGCATAGCGTCTGTCTTAAATTGCAAGGCACATCCTAAAAACAAATATTGTGAGAAAATTCTAATTGAACTGCAAATCCACTCTTCCTTTCTTTTCCTGCTCTCAACAGATTGAAAGACAGCACAGAGACAGTATTAAGTGGGCATTCAGAATAAGCATTCTCTGCTTGTGATCAAGAACCAATGTCTCAGCACATAGCAGCTGTTTAATAGTCTGTTACATCATCAGCTCTTTATGAATACCCTTGGGTAAAAGTGAAAACAAAAGTGGATTCTCTCCCAATGATATCAATTCTCTAATTATTCTTGTTTTATTTTTCACTTATACTCAGATAGAGCATTATGATTTTTAAAATCTCTTCTGAAAATTATAGCTTTAAACAACTCACCTCCATTACCACTCCTAATTTTCAGTTGGTCTAAACTCACATAGACCATATTATGTACCCTAGAAAAGTGAACATGAAGATTTATTTTCCTTCACTTTTTATATTGACCACATGCCTTATCTATGCTTATCACCAGCACATTTCACATTCACATCCCACAGTAGCTTCCTTCTGAAATGCACCAAGTCATTTATCTTCATTCTGTGGCTGAAATCTAATGTGAGTCTCTTCTCTGTGTTCTTTAACGCAGCTTAACCAAGCTGACTGCAAACTAACTAGTACATCAAATCAGGAAACCTTGGCATTTCATTAAAATGTGCCTGTGCTGCATTCAGAAGATGGGAAAAGAGGGCAGAGAGGGAAAAGACAGGGAAAGTGAGAACATATTACTTGTTTTATGTTTTTAAAAAATATTGAAATAATAAAATCACTCTTTACCAACTTTCAGTTTGATCTTAATTCTTTAACTGTTTAATGTCCCATCAGGTGTTAGACACCTGAAAGTCAGAAACAATATATATATATATATATATATATATTTTTAAAGTCTGAAGCTGGATTCTGCCATTAGTGTGCTTACATAAATCCTCAATTGCACATTTTCACTTCAGTAAAATCTTGCATGTTTACACCTTTGTAAACAACTGCAGAATTTGCATTTTCTTTGTATTTACTTTCCTTTCACTTATTTCAAAAAATCAGCATATTCTTCATAATATAATAATTCACATCATAATTCACACATTTGAATAAGGAATAATGAATTGGATTTTTTTAAAAAAAAGTCTTTTCAAATTTCTTTGCTAAATGTTACCATTTCTACTGAATTACAGGACAAAAAATAGAAGTATTTCTTAGAAGATAAACTAGCCTATTGTTCCTGTTCTCTCTGCCATTATCTACATGCTGCCTTTCCTATATGTAATTTCAGAACAAAAAAGCTAATTCCCATGGTGGATCTAAAACCATGTTTTTGCTATAATTACACAATATTATAACAAATGTAATAACTGGTGAAAGTCAAACCCAAATCTTTAAAAAATATTCTTTCATGGGATATTGATTATTCAGTGAAAATAACATGGCGTAAATATTCAATTTTTTTTTTCTTTCAATATTTTGACAGACTATAGATTCAAGCTTTTCTTTATCATGATCCATACCATAAAATTTAAGCTTTACAGTTGCTATCATAATTTCTATCATCGCATTTGACCACCATTGTATTATTTGTTCCTTTAAATATCCTGTTAAAAAGATTAAGAAATAAATAACACAGATACACAGATTCATAAAATGGTTGAGATTGGAAAGGACCTCTGGAGATCGTCTAGTCTAACCCCTATGCACAAACAAGGTCACAGGACCCATCCTGACAGAGTTTGAATATTTCCAGAGAAGGCATCTCCACAACCTCTCTGGGAAACCTGTTCTTGTGTTTCAGTTTGTGCCTGTTGCTTCTCATCTCATCACTGAGCATCACTGAAAATAATAGTCTGGGCCCACCCTTTTGGCACCTCCCTTCAGATACTTATGTACATTGATAGGATCCATCTCAGTCTTCCTTTCCCCAGGCTGAACAGACCCAGATTTCTCAGTCTTTCCTCATAGGAAAGATGCTCCAGTACCTTAATCATGTCTGTAGACCTTCCCTGGAATCACTCCAGTAACTCCATGTTCCTCCTGTCCTGGGGAGCCCGGAACTGCACACAGCCCTCAATAGGGGGAGGATCACCTCCTTTGACCTGATGGCAACACTCTTCCTAATACACCACAGGACACCATTAGCCACCTTGGCCACAAGGGCACTTGGCTGTCTCATGGTCAACTTGTTCGCGTCCTTCTCTCCAGCTGGTCTCCACCAGGCCCATCCCCAGCCAGCCCTGATGCTTGTGGTTATTCCTCCCTAGGTGCACTTGCCTGTGTTGAATCTCATGAAGTTCCTCTCTGCCCATCTCTCCAACCTGCTCATATCTCTCTGAATGGCAACATATCCCTCTGGGTTATCAAGTTACTCCTCCTAGTTTTGTATCATCAGCAATATTGCTGAGGGTCCGTTCTCTCTCTTCATCAGAGTAATAATACCCTAATCCATATATTTTTTTTTATTTCCCTTCTCACGTAAACATCGTGAAATCGTAGTCGATGCTACTCTACTTAGAACAATTATAATATACTTATTCAGAGCAGGCCTAATCTCCTAAGGTTTGAAAGCATAGTAAATTATGCATAACAACAACAGAAAAGGTATTTTATATAAATCAAATGAGATATTTAGCAAATGAATATTCAAGAAATCTGCATGATTGAGGTCTACAAAATGTAGGAAAAGCATATTGAATATAGAGGGAGCTTTTTATCTCCTGCTAGCAATGAATATTATTTAAATGAGTGAATAATCAAAGACATTTCAATACCTTCTGTCATGCATTAGCATACTAAACCACATTTTGTGGCTTTGGGTGGGTATCACTAGGAAGTGGTGGGAAGGCCCCGTTGGGCAGGGAGTGTACCCTGCCCTCTACACTGTCTTGGGTTAGGAACTTGCCCCATACCCATGGTCAGCCCAGAATAATGCATTGGGTTTAATGCTTTCATCTGTGGTGACTTTGGCAGGGCCCCCTGACAGGCGCAGATCCAAGAAAATATGCTTACATATAAATTTGTGATTAAGAAACACATATGAAATTCTGATTAAAAAAATACTTTTGGTGACTTTTGTTAGGTTGTGTGATTAAACACAAAGGGCTAGCCAGAGTCAGAGGACCAGAGACAGGCAGAGGAAGCCCTATAACCTGAACAGGTTGCATGTAGAACAAACTGAGAGGAGAGTGTAAAGAGGATGGGGCCAAACTCTTCTCAGTGGTAGCCAGCAACAAAACAAGGGGTAACAGTGGAAGTGGAAACATAGAAAGTTCCATCTCCATGTGAGGAAGAACTTCTTTACTGTGAGGGTGAACAGGCTGCCCAGAGAGATTGTGGAGTCTCCTTCTCTGGAGATCTTCCAAACTCACCTGGATACCACCCTGTGCCACGTGCTCTAGGTCTCCCTTTTTGAGCAGGGGGGTTGGACTAGATGACCTTTACAGGTCCCTTCCAATCTCAACTATCCTATTATTCTGTAAGCAGTTCAAACAAAGCACCCTGACTTGTTGCTCCTACAGCTATTAGAACAGGATAACTATCCTCATGCCCTAGTATGAAACTCACCAAGATTTGGGGGTCAGTCAAAGAACTCATCCCCAAAACAATTAGGTTTGCCTAACAGAGTATAGGACTTGTGATGGGACATAGGGGAAAAAATGGGGATTTTGTAAAAATTATAAAAGAGATGTTTTTAAGGATATTGTTGGAAAGTGTATAAGACTTGTTATGGGATGTTTAGAGGCTGCCTAGGAGCCACCAGTCAGACATCAAGTCTGAAGTGCAAGCTAAATGATAGATAGTCTGGACCTCTTTAAGCCAGCTACTGGATGGATGACTGGTCCATGCCAACTACCAGAGATACTTGGTGGTCTGGAGGTCAGCTACTGGGGATATCATATTTCATTCCAGCAGCTGGAGCAAAGCTGCAGAGACAGGGATTTTTGTGTCTGGATGCCAGCATCTGGGTGGACTGGGAAAAAAGAAGATGGACTCATATTGGTGACTGAAGAGACCTGTAGATATAGGGCCACTTTCTAGATAGACTGGGCACCCAAGACTGCTAGAGTTGTTCACAGTAATTAAAAATATGAGCATGTTCTATTAATAGACTTCAGTTGTGACTAGCTGGACAGATCAGACTGTCTGTGCCATTCACGTTTGTGTGAGTGCTGCTTTTTTTTCTTTTTTTTCTTCTTTTTTTTCATCTTTTTATGTTTGCTTTTGGCTGCATTATCTGTGTGGCTCTGTGTGTGTGTGTGTGTTTCCTTACTGCAAATGCAAGCTGTCTTGATAACTGGTTGGACTTTAAGACACAGGGCTGCAGCAGCCTAACAATGATCAAGTCCTTACATTTGTTAACCTGTAACAACCTCCTGAATGCTGAAATTGACCCTTATTTAGCAGAATTATTATCATGACTACAAAGTGCCTATGACCAGGTCTACCTGAGCCAGAGTAGCTAGATAACCTCTTCTGGTTTGCACATGTTTATGATCCAAAATAGAAGAATAAAGCATCCAGAAAATGATTTGTGAGGAGAATGACTTTTGGATGACTGTAGACAAAAATGTTTTTATTTCATTCTGGAAAATACTGAGAAAGATGAGTGACAGCTTGCTTTTCTTCCTTTTACCCTTTAGCTTTTACCTTTACTTTTATAAAGACAGTAAAAAATCTGAATTCAAGTTTTTCTTTACTTAGCCTGAGAAAATCCACATCTGCTTCCTCCCCATTCTTGGATGTACCTCAGTCTCTGTTAGGTCCTTTGAAGCTGGGTAACTGTTGAAGACAGACAAACTTTACTGGAAGTCAGAGGGGACAGTGAAGACATGTATCCCTCTGCCCTGGGAAAGTGCTAATGGATGGAGTAAACTACAGAAGAAAACATAAAACAATGAATGATTTCCAGATTTTTCCAGAAGTCATTTTTTTTTGCATGTGAGGTTGCAGTTGTCCATTTCTAAATCTCAATTATGCAATTATTTAATGTACAAATTAATGAGTTAATATAAGCAAGTAAGAACATTTCCTATATTAATGAAAAAATGTCTAAGTTGCAATATTTGAGAGATGTTATGCTCCTTAAAATATTTTAAATATAAATTTACATGATAGTTTTCAATAGTGTCCTGTGAAGGACTCTAGATAGGAAATGTAGCAGCTATTATACATGCACAGCAGCATAGTGAATTCATCAATGACTTCTCTCATTTCATACCAATCACAAGAACACGAATATATACAAGTAACATTTCAGGTGACCGACTGAATTACTGAGTTAATGAAAACACTCTCATTCTGCAGGTGAGTTATGTACACGTTATGGTTATATTTTTTTTCTAATTATCGCTTTGTAGCTGTGTGATTTATATAAATCTGATATGATACAGTTTTCAAAATATAATCACCTTTCCTCTTCATAAGAAAATGAAATTAAGGAGTTACTCAACACAAAAGAAAAAAAGGAGATAAAGAAAAAAAGAGTGGTGAATTTCAGCTAAATATTGCTATAAATTCTTTGGTCTGCTGACTGATGAAAATTATATTCTCAGATTCATACAAGAGAAAAAAATATATCTTTAAACAGTTATATTATGAACTGCCTTTTAATTCCAGAATATATAAGCCAATAAAAACAAAAATGCTCATCAGCCTGTTAGAAATCTATTTTCACCATTCCTAAGACATTTATCTTCACAAGAATTATGGGTAAGCCTTCTCCCCTCTCACTTAAAATTACAAACATTCACAGAGAGCTCACACAAATTCATGCTCACATTTATATGCAGAATCCAGTAAGTACATTATATATAGTATTTGTGTGCTTATATCTTGGAATGCCAAGCATATTTATCTGTTCTCAGAAAATAAAGTCCACTTTAACACACAAAATTGAATACACTAATCTACTGAATATGTACATATCTGAAAAGAAAAAAAATAAACAGAAATCTATTGGAAAAAAAAAACATGAAATCTGTATTTCTCCACAAAGTAGCCCGAGTGCTTATAATAAATACACGTCATTGATTATTCCATGCAAAGTGGAACTACTCCAAGAGCAGAGCTTGAGTACCCAGTCTTTTTTTGGAATCCGGTCAGTGACTTCCCAGAGTTGTAACAGATTCTGAAATTACAAACAAAAGTTCACCATTCCCTCTTTTTTTTTTTTTTATAAACATCTATGTAGACATGAAGATTTAGTCCTTAATCCTGCAACATACTGACAGCTTTCCAGAAAAAACTGCCTACTTTGAGATTTTTAATAAGTCACAGAATACCAGGCTGGGCTTCTTGCTGTTTATCATCAGGATTTTTATTATTTTTCCAGAAATGGTCCAGGGACTAATCTACTCTGATCTACTCAACAATATTTTCTAAATTATTACTTCTTGTGAGAAGTTTTTGCCTTTTTTAGGCAAGCTTTTGAAAACAAAAGAAATTCACTCCTGAGTATTGATAAAATTTAAGAATAGGATACAAATCTACCTAAAATTTAAGAGTAAAGTACATAACTGTCGATAACTCTCCTGTGAGTTTGCATACTTGATTTCTACAGAATTATTTTTGCTGAATTAAGGAGTGAAAAAAATATTTTACTGTAGTACTAAATCAAGTGGATGATTTATAGAGATTATTTTTCTTTGTTTTCCTGTAACAAAATAGCCATCTGTGTCCTATTAGATGACATATGATATCCATGACATATTACTAATCTGTCATACTATATCTGATATTATGGTAGTATTATGATCATTGTAATTATTAAGCAACACATAGCAAAAGTATCAGAAATAATTATTTTTAAATCTATATTGACAAAAAAAACAGAAAAAAAGGAAGATTCTAAATGTAAACAAAACACCTAAGCTTTATACTACAATGTAGTAATGCTTTTATCTTGGTTTCCCAAATTGTGGGAAATTGTTATTCTCCATAACCATTGAGTCTGAGTATAGATAAGAAAGAAGCGTAAATATTTAAAAGGTGTTAATTAAATGAACAATATAAACCCGAAACTACAAAAGTATAAAGATAACATACAGATTCCTTTCAGGCATGGGAGCAGAGCAGAACAAAACACCAAATCTTCCCCATGTCTGTTTTTAACACTTTCAGCACTTTCTGTTGTAGCATAACATGATGCTGTTGAAAACATATGATCCAAAGAAGTTAGAAGGATGTGGAACACAAATTTGGAAATGTTTTACTACATAAAATCTATTAGAATTGCATATAAGTAGGTTCTTTTCAAGTAATATTGTCATAAATTCTTATCATCCAGACTGTTCTTCAATATCTTACACTCTGCTACAGAGATGCAGCACTTAAAATCCCCTTTCATATATTATCCCAATTAATGCTGATGACTGCAAGTATTCTCCCCAGGAAAATCTGAGTATGATATTTTATTATTTTAATGCTTATGCATTGATAATTCATCAGACAGAGAATGAGTTGATAGATGTAGTGCACAATCTTTTTTTCTTTTCTACATGCTAATTAGGATGAAGACTCTCTCCCTTAAATGTGTTTTTCAAGAGGTTTGAAAGTAGTTGCTTTCAGAACTGATGCCTACCTGATGGTCATGAATGGCTGTTTTTACAAGAGCTTCTTCATGATTAAGTAGTGATATCTGCAATATGATTCAGCTGTAAGAATGTAATCAATCTTTGTAAATATTTAAGTCATATAGTAATCTGTTATTTCAACTAGAATCTTCCATTAAGTCGATTGTTCTGTGACAGTAGCAATCAGTAATGCTCAGCATTATCTCTCAAAGTAATAAATGCCTGTATTATGCTTGGTATTATAGGGCCATATAAGTCCTACTTTTATGTCTTTTCAAATAAATTTTAGCTGAATCATTTTCAATTCAATCAGTGATGCTTCTTGCTAATAACAAAATATTAAGAAAATCAGTCACTATGTCTGTATAGTTAAGGTGATATTGTACCCTAACAATCTGTTGTTATCCTAAAAAAATTGTGGAAACAAAATGTATTTTGGTCAGCTATTAAACTTTGCTATTTTATGGATATTAAAGATGAGGTTTCTGAAATATGATCGTAAGCTTTACAGCACACAATTCTTCCAAGACACATTTGACCTTGAAGATTATACTACTCGCATACTTGTTTACTCCTAAGTATGCAATCTTAATTTCCCCAACTTTGGTTGTGTGTTTGTGTATTTTCTGAGGTCTGTAAGGGCTCCATCAGCAAAAAATTAATCCAAAAAAAAGTTCATAAGATGCAAAGGAAAAATGTTGCTTGACAGCTTTATATTTCCTTCTGCTTCAGGTTTTGGAAGTTACTTTAGGGGCAAAAAGAAAAAATACAATGTATGTTATAAGCAAGGATATAGAAGATTCATGTAAACATAAGCAAGTTAAATCTGTAAGTCCATAAATCTAAGTTCTATATCCTTAAAATGCAATTTTAGCTGCAAAACAACCTTGAGAGTTGCTGAAATATGCAAGCGTCTGGGTGCTGATACTGGCAAGGTTAACAAGTTGCTTCTGGCATGGATATCCTCTGCGATGAATTGTTTGACTTTGTCATGTAGGGAGGGCCCAGCTTTAGCTGCCAAGAGCAAAGATACCCAGCAAGCTTCTCCAGAGCACAGGTAGCTGTGGGGTGAATAGAACTCATGTAACCCTCTTGCTACCAAGTTCATGTTAACACATCTCAAAGCTGTTAGAACATTACCTCAACTTACAGAAGATTTGTATTCAACTTCTTTCCAAGAATGAACTTACTGATAAAGGTAACGTAGTTATCATAATTTCTCAGGATATGTAGAATTGTATATCTGCACATCTCCCTGTTTAAAATTCCTTCCTCTTTGCATAATATAATTAAATATTCATTGGTCCAGAAAGAAAAAGTGACTCCCTCATCTGGCTTAATTCACTATTTAATATTAAGTAATCATTGTTAGATGATTGTGAAGCTATGATATACCCCAGTGAATTCTCTAATGCTTAAAATATAGAGTTGTGCTTTGACTCATTCTAACGAATTGTCTTTCTACTTTTATAGCAAAGTGAAACAGATTTTTCTGTACTGTTTGGGAGAAACCGTTCTCTAAATAGAGCATAAAAAAATTCAGTGAATGAAAATATTCACCTGGAAGGTGCATGGTATAGCTGTAATTTAATTGCACAAAAGAAAGAATTCATGCTTGAATTTCTCAACGATAAATTTTAGCAATTAAATTATTTTGCAGAATATATTTTAAATAAATCCACATTTTTATAGGTGTCAAAATAGACACTTTTGATTACATTTTGGTCCACTGTGCAGTTGAGGATTATTTCTCTCAGCACAGGCTTCTACTCAGCACAGGCTTCTACTTTCTAGATTAAAAGAAAAGTTAATTCAATTTTTCTTTACATGCTAGACTTTCTAGTATTTTATCTAGTCTTGACAGAGTGGAACAGACTGAAGATATATTAATGATGTTAAGTTTTCTAATGATCTTAACAAGAATTTCGGTCCAAACCAAGAAATTTGTCATGTAGGCAGAAGGAAATAGTAGCTCTATATTGTAGTTCTTGAGTTCTTTCAAATTAATTTTTTTGAAAGGGTACTAGTAGTGTCACAGATTTCAAAAGTGATAGAAAAAAATGACTTTTTGGATCATCTATTGCAATTTGCTGAAATGAATAGGTTCATTTTGTACATTAATCATATTGGAGCTTTATATATTTCTCTGTCATTGTACAGATCTAGTGTGTGTGTGTGTGTGTGTATATGTATGCACACATGTGTGTGCATAGACAAATGAACTAGTTTCTGGCATATATATGTATTTTGAGCTTCATATCTAATCAGAGAACAATGTGGTATGTCTGGTTTTGCAGCTTTTTAATTAATCAAGGTTTTGCAGCTGTTTAATTAATCAAATGAGAAAATAATCTGAATATATAATTTGAATCAGATCAGATAAAGTTGATATTTATAAAATTAAATATATCAAATTAAAGTGAGATCATACATAAATTGCTTTTTTGTCTAATTTAAATTCTCAAATCAAAAGATGAATTTTTTATTTTATATAGTATTTATTAAGATCAGAGGGTTTGTTCATTTCAAAAAATTAAATTGTTTAGGTTGTTCATATTTAGTATTCCATTTTTAGCATTAGATGTACCATATTTCTAAATAGGAATAAGTGATCTTCTTTTATTTTTGTAACTTGATGCAACAGTTATACTGTTATAAGAGATCCAGATGAAGGTAACGATAGTAAGTGCAATCTTACACTTGATGTCTCTCATTTAGAAAATTTAGATGGAAATAAAAAGACAATGAGATATCTGGGTTTGCATCCTAAAAGTTAACATTTATTTCCTAAATTTTCTATAATGTAAGACAAAGAGGATTAATGACTCTTGGTATTTGCAGCAAGAAAGCAACTGCTGTTACTGGTTGCCTGACCTCCTGTTCTGAAACAGGAGAAACCTCAGCTGGTGACTTCTGCATCAGACTGCTTAAGAACAAACTAGTCAACACATTTCAGCACATTCAAGTTTCCACCGTTGTCCTACAGTTAAGGAAAATAAAAATGTACACTTACTGATACGGTTTTGTTGTTGTTTCTGTTTCTCACAACTGACAACTATGGTAGACCCTGGGATAAGAGGTCTCTGCTGTTCATAGTCTTTTTTTTTTCTTTTCTCTTTCAAATAAGTTTTTTTCTTTCATAAATTATGGTTAATATACTGGAGCTTTTAAAGACAGTTTTCTAATGGTGAAAGTCATTCACACAGCTCTTTTCAGAGTACTTCCTAGGTTTTCAGTGTGCTTTCTGAGCTGTTTCCTTAAGACTAGATTTGGTTTACGGTTGGAATCTTGTTGTATCTGTTTGTCACATAACATTAATCTTCTGCTTATTTTGCACTCTTATGCTTCTATATTTTTCATAATATGTCCTTAGCTGCTGTTTTACAATACTATTATGAACTTGAGTGCAACTGATACCATACTGCTTCAGTCGTTTCCTTTCCAGATTAAGATAAGTATCTGGTGTTGCCTACAGATTGTCAATATGTATTATTTGCATACCTGGGCTACTATCAAACCTTACGTTTATTTTTGTTCAGACTGTTCACCTGGAAACAAACATACCCACCTAAGCTTATAAAAGTGCATGATGATTGTGATTTCCGTTATTATTCATGCAACATTTTTTTTTCTTCAACTTTCTGTTCTCATAGTGAACTTCAGCAATAGATGCTTATTTTCCTTTTCTTTCATAGAGGACATATTAAGCAAATAGTTTTGAAATAAGACTGAGTGTGCATGCTACTCAAAAATAGTAAACTGATAAGATTCTTGGCTGATTTGCCTTAGAAGGAGAACACTTTTTTTTTTTTTTTCAGATTATGCTAAGAAATCACTACAGTCAAAATTTCCTTTTTTTTTTTTTCTTTGGGGGGATCAGACTTCTTTCCTATTTTGAGTGATTCCTTACACACTAACCATTCTGAAATACAGCCTTTCAGAGTTCAGAATTCAAAGACTTTTCAAATACATTGGTAGCAAAAGGAAGACTAGGGAAAATGACCATCTACTGCTGAATGGGGAGGCTGCTCTGATGATGAGGGATATGGAGGAAGTAGTTACTGAATGCCTTCTTTGCTTCAGTCTCTACTTCTAAGACCAACCCTCACGAATACCAAGTCATGGAGATAAGAGAGGAAGTCTGGAGAAAGGAAGACTTCCTCGTCATGAAGGAGGTAAGGGTTAGAGATCATTTAGACAAATTTAGACCTATAAATATTTCTACTGAACAGAGTTCAGTAGAGTTCTTCATATTTTCTCAAGTCATTCTTGGCACATTTGCTTAGTTCACCTAAGACTTATTTCTTCCAACAAAGATAGGACGTACTTGAAAGTTAATTTTGAGTAGAGTAAACCTCTAAACTTATTTGTGATAACTCTGGCTGTGATAACTCTAGCTTATTCTAGAAGTAAAATAAAGAACAGAAGCTAGATTTGTTTTTATCTGAAATATCCTAACTAGTGTGAAATAAACAGTCATGTACAATTAGAAATACTTATTCTATAAAAATCATGAATAAGAAGAACCTTCCGTATATTCTAGGGCAGATCATTTTGCAGAGAGATAGTCTTGCTAGTGAAATCTGAGAACAGAGTGGGGAAGAAGTTTTCAAACAAGGAATATTTTATTAGCTAAATTTAAGTCAGTGAATCTAATCCAGGATATTATGTTTTGGAATTTAAAATCAAGTTTAAACATTTTAGAGAATTCCAATTGTTAATAGTTTAATTGATGGTTTACCTGAAGAATTTACATTGAGTTGGTTTAATGCACTTTTTAATATTTAGGTAGGTAGATTTCAATACCTGGCTGGAAAGAGCCTCTAATTTTTTGCTCAGTCATAGTCCAGCACCTACTTGTACACTGAGACATTAAAAATCCTGCTGTACTTTACTTTGTCTGATGCCTACTTCTGTGCATGGCTGCAGATGCAAACATAGTCATAAACAGAATTCTTTAGGGAAAGCTCTCCCTCACTTACAAAGACTTGTTTAAAAATTCCAAACAATCTTTCCAAAGGAGAATTCTGGTGAAGTTCATTGAACAACATCGAAGACAGCCTTTACATAAAGCATAACACAGGGAAAGTCTCTCCCTTTCCTCTCTCTCTTCTGAGGGAATATGCCACTGACTGAGAGTGCAGTCTCCAGAAAGGGTAACCCATGCTCCTGCAATGTTGTACAACAAGCTTTTTTTTTTTCTTTTCAGGGGCATCTGTGGTAAATGTATTCCAACATTGTTGATAAGTACAAACTGTATGAATTAATATTAAAATATGAATTACTCCTGCACTGAATATGAATCAGCATATTTACTGAATTTGGTAAAGGAGATTTGCTTGGCTGAAGGTATCTGATGAATTAAAAATGAAGCTTCTTCATTATAGCCTGGTACACTGCAACTGGTTTATATCCCCTGTGGAAATGCAGTTTATATTTTCCTATGCCATTGTGGAATGAAAAAAAAAATCTTTTCTAAACCAACATTTCATTAAAAGAATTATTCTTGAGATTCTCTAGGAAATAAAAAAGCACTCTCTGTTCTCTGAAGTATTCATGAGTCTTTCGCAAGGGAATGTGCTTTCTCATTCACATTCCGCTGCAGCATATTTGCTGTTGATTTGAAATCTTGTAGTGTCTTGAGCATCACCTGGGAAATCAAGGTCTATGTCAGGTGTTCTGAAGCCTGCATGTTTGGTAAAAGCTGATGATTATATGTGGCTGAGCCTAAACATAGTCAAAGGATGTTTCAAGATGAACGTCTGATGTCAGAGGACATAGAAGATGAAATCTGTGCTACCTCTATTCTAGTTTTGGGAAGGCTAAAATAATGAAGATATCACTTGAGGTGGGGGCAGAGGGAAACCATTTGTTAAGCACTGCACTATAGTGATTTAATGTTTTCACAAGAAATATATGTGCATCCCAGGAAAATATGCATTATTGCAAAGTATCAAGTATGTCAAAGGATGTCAGAAAATAAAACAAACTATACCAAAAGAAAAATAGCTAACTGAATAAATAAAATAAAATAAAAGATGCATGTATGCTGATTTAGTTTCAAAAAAAAGAAGAACAAAAATATTGTATCTGCACCTTTTCAATGCAAATATTCTGACTTGTTTCAGAGGACAACTAAAGGCTTAAGCTCAAGAGACTATTCAAACATGTTTTCAGTTATTTATAAAAGATCATTAGGGACATTGTTAATCCATTACCATTTAATCAACGGAGATCTTACTAGTTACCATCATTGGCAGCTCAAAGGCAGGCATGTATACCCTTGTTTTTGGCAAAGCCCATGTAAATCAGGCTGGAACCCATGTAAATCAGACTGGAGAGTTTGGCACAGTGTCTGGGACTGTCTTGTCTTTCTAAAAGCTGCCAGTATATATCTCATTCACTTTATAAATCTCACTCACACCTCCAGCACCTGACTGTATTTTAGGAGTCTTTCTTGGTAGCCTTTTGGTAGAAAACCAGGATTTTTCAGTATCAGTCATTTCACAATATCATATAGAGGTCCAATACAAAATGCTAGTAAATATAATATTTTATATTGGACAGATATATTCATCCTTTTTTGTAATTACTAAATGAAGGTATTCTTTAAATCTTTTTCTGTAATTACTAAATGAAGATATATTTTAAATCACAGTTTTCCTGCTTGTGACAGGAAAGCATCTTTTGTCTTGTAAGTTTTTCTCTTTATATAAGGAAAAATGTATAAATAGAAATATATTCAAACAGTATGAAGATCACCTCTGGTAAAACAAGCCCACCTCTGGTAAAACATAAGAAAACCACTGTAAATTCAATTAAAGAAATTTCAAGTAGACTTTCCCTTTAGGTAGGTATTTTGAATGAAATGTTTTTTGTTGTTTGTTTTATTTTGTTTTGTCTCTGAAATAAAAAAGTAGAAAAAAAAAAGAAAGAAAACAATTCACTTTTTACCAGCTTTTTGTGGATGAAGAGGAAACCCATGTAACTGCATTAAGCTCAGTCTAAGAGTCTGACTTGAGAAGCATACTTGAAAAGGATATAATCATTTTCTGCTCTGCTGACATAATTTCAAAGTCAAAATTGTCATGTTTCTGTTAGGAAACTATTATATCCTGAGACTAACCCATTTCCTGAGCATTTGGAGAATGTTTATCAGATGGGCAAAACGAATAATACCTATTCTTGGTTCTTTAATCCACAGAAGTACATTAGAGCTTACAGGTCCACTTTATTTATATTTGTCTCTAGTGAAGTGGACCTGTATCAAGAATACTGTGTAGGGGCAGGTGGTACATATGTCTTATTTTTAGGCTTAGAAATGGTATCACTCCTAGTTTAGGATAGCAACCTTAGTCTGGGGAACTGTAACAAAAGTCTGATTGCTTTTTTGCTTCTCTGTCCTAATATTCCTGCTGCCACTACACTCTGACAAGCTGAACATCCTTCAGTCAAGGTCAGTATTAGTAAGCACTTCAAGGAATATTTAGCCTTTTTCTACTTCAGGACAACCTTCCAGGTATATATTTTGGTTTGTAATGCATTTATATTTTCATTCACTGCGTCTTGATGAGAGAGAATGCTGTTCTTCAGCTAGAGGTGAACACTAAGGGAAGTGTTATGAAGATCTGAGTTCCCATTTGTTGTGAATATTGCAAAAATTTCCAGTTAGATACTATATTTCATGGCATATGCTGCTGCTTCTTAAGACACTTGCAAATATGTTTCCTAGTGTAGCTTTTCTCTATTTAAAAAACCTAGATGACAGCATGGACCTTTTACTGAGCCAAGCTTAACACTGTAAAAAAAGTTTGAGGAGGTTTTTGATTAAAACAAACAAACAAACAAACAAAACCCCACAAGATAATGTCAGAATATTTTATACTTTCACAGTTTTAGAAATGGATTTAAAATGGGTTTTTCAGATGACTGATGCAAGAAATGATAACAAGAATAGTTCAAAAGTTTTAAGAAATGTTAGTATTTAGTTTAACGATTTTACATTCCCAAGCTGTCAGTTCTGTGAGATTTTAAACCAATGGTATTTTTGAAAGATGAAAACAGAAATGTACTGCAGCAATTTTGGATGAATGTATTGTACTAACTTACTATTGCTAATTAAAACATAATTTTTCAATATTTCATCACAAAAGTACTCACACACTCTGAAATACGATAGAAGAAAATGGGTAACTCCGAGCATGACCTTGAATTTATCTAAACCTTGTTTCTATGATAAATTCAAGCTTGCATTTAGATTCTGACTATACTTTAAGCTGGTTTTAAATAGTTTCAAGAAGGATCAAGTGAAGGAAAGGCAACACCTGGAAGAGTTGCTTAATATTTAATTTATAGCAGATATAAGATACATAGCTGGCAAGTTTTACATATGAGTCATATATCATCCACATAAAAGCAATATTAGCTATTCATGTAGCTATCAACGTAAGAGGTTATATCCAAAGTGAATTGGAAAACCTCTCTAGTCATACCAGTTTATGCTGTAGACATTTTTTCAGGAACTGACAAGTTTAATGAAGAGTTAGCCATGTAAGTACATTTGTCATTCATTTCCCAAGGTACTCAAGGGCATGAGAATTAAGCAAATAAAATGCAAACTCTATGAATTTTATGTTATGAAAGTGCTTGATATTTTTATAAATCTTGGCAGGAAGGAAATAAAAAAGAATTAAGAAAGTTAGTTGCCTAGAATATGCAAACTATGCTTTCAGGCAAGTGTGACATAACTTCTTACAACCTAAAATTTGTAAGTAGAATGCAAAGTTAATTTAATGATGATTTTGAAGAAGGACATGCTTCTAGGAATCCTATTAATAATATATCCTTGTAACTCTGTAGCACAAAGATACCTTGAAGAAGCAAGAAGCTATTAATTCTCTTTGTGAGTTGTTTTGGAAATAATTTTCTTTAGAACCTTCACACTTCAGAAGGACAGCTAAAATTCTCCCTTCTTTGTGAGAAGATAGAAGAGGCATGCTGAAATATCTGTTTCAGAGTTGTGAGAGAGAAAACCTTACTATTGTATTCTGTGCTTTTAATTTTCTATATTGGCTCTATATTGGAAAAAGAAGAGTTTCACTTGCTTCATCCTTCTCAGTCCCTCTGGGCCTCGCAAGGGAACTTCTTTCCAGAATGGAGAAAGGGAGTCAAGTGCATTTGCACTATTTAGCCATCAGTTGCCAATGGAAACTGGGCAATGGAAACAACAATATTCCATCCTTTTGCAGTCTGGCAAAAGAAGAGGTTTAACAGGAGCTGAAATTGCTGCCCTGTGCATTTCATCACATTTACAGGAACCACTGATATAATTTAATATGGTTTAATGTAATGGATTATGCATTACTCATCCCAAATAAGAATAAATGCATTATTTCAAGGTTGGAAAGTAAGTAAATTCAGCTTATTAGGTGGTCTGTCAGTTCAACTGACATATTGTTTATAAAATGCCTCAAAAATTATTTTCCATAAGAGAGTACTTTCTACAGCTCAAAGCGTAATCTTTGAATCTAGAGTATCTATTAATAGACACTCTATTAATATAAATTGAACATCTCATCAAAGGTATCTGAAAGTCAAAATGAATACCTACAAACATACACAAATGCAAGTCTGAGCGAGTTCTTTATGTTTTTGTGACTGATATAAATAAAAGCTGATTCTTTCATGATCTGGCATGTTGAGAAGCCTTTTACTGCACAGGAATTCTAATTAAGCTATCCTTCAGCACACAGGGAGCAGAACTGAGTCCATTATTACTGGAAATCTGAAAGAATTAGCATTATGAAGAGAGCTATATTTAGTTTACAGAAAAAAAAAAGGATCCAATTAACTTAAAAACAGCTTATTTCTTCACAGTGAGGGTGATATAGCACTGGAATAGGTTACCAAGAGAGGTTGTGTGTCCTTTAGTAGTCATCTAGTCCAACCTCCCTGCACACACAGGGTCACCTAGAGCACGTGGCACAAGATTGCGTCCAAGCAAGTTTTGAAGATCTGCAAAGAAGGAGACTCCACAACCTTTCTTGGCAACCTATTCCAGGGCTCTGTCACCCTAACTGTCCAGAAATTTTTCCTTAAAAAAATTCCCTGTGGAAATTTTGATGCTTCAGTTTGTGGCCGTTTCCTCTTGTCCTATCACTGGCCACCACTGAAGAGAGGCTGGCCCCATCCTCCTCCCTCCCTCCCTCCCTTAAGGTATTTATATATACTACTCATCCCACTCCAGGCTGAACAGTGGCCCTGCTGGAGCCACTGGGGTTTTGCCTAGATGATCTCTAGAGGTCACTTCCAACCTTAGCCATTCTGTGATTCTGTGAAACATTTTCAATATGCTGAAATACAAAATATAGGTATCTTTAAATGGTGATTATAAGAAACTGCCAGGGTTAACAACAGGAGAAATAATCCAGCACCAGTTACAACATGTCACTGTGACAGCTATCATTTTCTTCAAAACATATATAATAAATGAAATATGCTATTAGGTTGCATAAATGGGTCACACACAATTTTCTTAAATCACAGCTTGCATTTAAACTCTAGTGAAGTCTGATAGTTTAATTAGTCCAATCATTTGCATGAAAATGTCCAGAGCTTTTGTATGGCCCTCTTTGCAGTTTGATCTGTTTTAATATTTTAAATTTCGAGTCTATTGCTCCTGGCTTAAAATACACATCTATCATCACCAATATGCACTATGAGCCACACTTAATTCTTTTCACTTGTTTTCAGTAACCCCTAAAGTTAGGCATAGACACAAGCAAACTGAATCTGAATGACTGAAGTATATTTGGTAACTTCATTCAGACTTTTACTGTCAATTATTGACGGAGCTGAACCATTTTTTTTCTGGCTCCAAGAATATAAAAAGACAGAAAACCCAATATGACATATGAAGCCAATCCTCCAAGCCCCAGAGCTCATCTTAATGTAGCCATGACACAACAGTTACAGTTCAGGGAGGAGCCCAGTAGACCAGAAGCTTTGTAAATATTAAACTATGAATTCAAAAAAGCATCTCTGTTATCCCATATGAACTTGAAGCACTGGAGTTTTAAATAAACTACAAATATACAATCACCAAGGAAAATAGTGGGCAGTGACACAACAGTGGGCAGTCCCACTCACATACTGTGTTGAGGAAGATGGGATTGATTTAGGGTCTGGCATCAACCATGGTGACACAGGCAGGCCTTTCTGTATTTATTCCAGGCTTTGCTACACCTGTACCCAAACTTGATGTTTTATAAAATCATGGAATCACAGATTTGTTGAGGCTGAAGGGCACTTCTGGAGATCATTTAGTCCTACTCCTCTTCCTAAAGCAAGACCAGCTAGAATAGATTGTCCAACATCATGTCCAATCATGTTTTTAATATCTCCAAGGATGTAGATACTGACATTGCATAACTTCTTTGGAAATCATTCCATGGCTCAGCCACTGTAACAGAAAAGTTGTTTCTTACATTTTCATGGAATTTCTTGTATTTCAGTTTCTCCTACCACTGGAGACCACTGTGAAGAAAGTGGCTCTATCCTGTTTATCCTCCTTTCAGAAATTTGTACACATTGATAAAATGCCCCATGAGCCTTGTTCTCCCCCAGCTGAAAAGACCCAGCCTCTCCTTCCATGACAGGAATCCACAATCATCACAAAGATTACTATCTTTGTGGCCTTTTGTCAGACTCATTCCAGTAAGACCATATTTCTTTTCTGATGGGGAGCCATAACAGAATCACAGAATCACAGAATCTAAATTATTTATCAGCTTCTAATTCAGTTATCTGTGTTCACCAAATTTCTTGTCTTTTTTTGTGCTTTGTGGTTTTGCAGTTTGGGGGGATTGGGCTTGCAAATTTGGTAAGAGAGGAATCCCCTTGCGTTCCAGCTGATCCTCAAAGGTTAGAGAGACTGGAGGTGGCTGGACTCCTGTTTTAACAGGGATACCAAATACTGTGGTAGCTACGCACCCAACTCCGGCAGTATCGAATTCACAGTCTGTGGACCATAGGTCTGATTGCCTTCTAGAAGCAAATTGAGTTCCCAAATAGTGTGATCAACTATAAGCTCAATTCTGGCAGTATTGGATTCATCAACAGTCTGCTGACCGCAGGTCTGATTGCCTTCAAAACAAGTGGTCAGGTTCCTGAATAGCACAATTTATTCAAATGCAACATTTAGAAAACAGGTTTTTGATGTCAATCTAGGAAATTCTCTACTACAGAGTGGGGTCCTTAGCTAGTGCCTAGTGCCTAGTGCACAATCATCACTCACCCAGAAGATGGGAGAGGGCTCTCAATCTCAAGGAGTCCTGCAGGCAGTGTCCTGACCCGAGGGGAGGAAAGGGGTTCAGCCTATCAACTGATCCAGAAGTTACGATGCAATCTTCCCTCTCTCTTCTTCCTTAGGTTCCCTTCCTCTGTTCTTCCCACTCCGTTCTTCCTTCCTCCTATATCCCTCCTTAGTTCATTTTTTATATATTTTATATTTAGGTGAGGCTTGAGTGACTCTAGTAACACTTTTGTCATTGATTGGTTTAAATCCTGAGTTAATCAAAAATCTAGAGAACATGCTCAGTGAGGAGTTTTGCTCAGTGAGATGGGGTTGTGTATTGGTATTATAATGAGATTAGAGGGAGGAGAAGTTTGAGCAAAGCCTATCAAAAGGGACAGATCTGCTACCATTGTTTGTCCAGCACCAGACATCACACTATGTGGCTTATCAGCTGCACAGTACAACCAGGTTGCCACCTCTGCAGGGAGTACAACAGAATTTGGCCGCGGTGTCTTAACTCCACTCCACCTCCATTCACTCCATTCACATCAGATTATCCCCGCTGCAGGGAAGCCAACAAAGTTTGGCCATGGGTCCCTTCTGCTCCGCTCTTCATTTACTCTTATTAATGTGTGCTAGGAGGGCAGATCCCCTTTGCCAAGGGAATTGTGGAGAAGTAGATTCCACACATACCAACCATCCTGGAAGTAGTAACTGTCTCTCACCCCAAGCAAGCCTCTGTAATGCCATAACTTCTGTTAGGCCCTAGTTTTTCTCTAATTTCCCCTTTTTTGGGCAATTCTGTCACGGTCTTGTCCAGTACTTTTCCACATCTTTTCCAGTTACCTTACTCCAGCTACCTACCTACCTATCAGTAACTGGAGTAAGGTCTAGGGCCCAATCAGAGGTGTAATTTGCCTGCAATCCTAACATTACCCCTCTCCAGAAATGCATGTATGCACATTTTATAAACCTGTGATTTTCTACAGATGAGGGTAGCATGATACATTATTTTAACCTTTGATATATCAAACCATCAAAGAGATACAGGAAAAAAAAGTTCTCATTTCAATACTGAATTGAATATTTCCATGCTGTTGGATTTTAAAAAAGAATAAAATCATGCCACTATGGAGGACATTCTGATCTTTTCTGCTGTATTCTGCTCAAAGCTATCTCATAGAATTCCAAATGAATTCTGAATAATCAATAATATATGTAAATTATTGTGATGGAGTGTATTGTTTTTGCTTTAGCACAGTATCATTTATTTTCTAAACACAATCTTGATATTGATTAAGTGTGGAATTGATTTTACTCTTCTAAATTTAAATTCCTTTAGATTAAAGCATGGCATATAAGAAAACATGTTGGATCTTAAGACATTTGTCCCCTTTAGAAACAACCCACAACTGTCAGTATGTAAGGAATGATTTGAATACCAATTGCGTACCATATCCTGCAAAATAACATGCTGAAGGAGAATCAGCATTCAGATCACCGGATCTGCTATGTAAATGGGAAAGAAAATGAAATAGTCAGCCATGATTAGCATTTCATTAAGTTTCTAAGATGTCAGTGTTTTTTAAGTTTCTTTCCCCCACAACAGCAGGAAACCCAACTTCAAAGATCCAAACTTTCAAATATAGTAATGTATTGAAAAAACATTAATATAAATCCACAAAACGATTTAGGGGCCTAACAGATTATACATTTTGACCCTGATTATTTAGTCTGATTCAATTCAAAATTCCAAACTCTAAAAGGAAGGAAGGAAGGAAGGACGGAAGGAAGGAATCAGGTCCAAATTCCTACACATTTCACATAAAACAGCACAAAATGCTTAAATGTCACAACATTCAGAAGTTGGGTGATGAGTACCAATCTGGAGTTGAGAAACTTGTTTTCAGATCTTTTCTTTCTTAATTATCATGACAATGCAACTACTTACTGCACAGAAATATATACAGAAGTACTTTTCAATGAACACTGTACTTAAATGAAACTGTTTTGCAAGTTTTTGGAGGGTAAGAAGGTTTCTAGGAAGCTCTATGTATATACTGAAAACTCTTTTCTACTCATAGATGTAAGAGGGAAATATAGAAAAGAAAACATGAATGATATACAAGTCATTACCTGTGAAATTGTTAGGGAAAGCTGTGACTGAGTTTCCACTCTCAACCACGGAAAAAATATTACTCCCTTACCAAGACATGCGAGTGTTACTGTAATTGTTGTTATTATTGTCAGTGTTATTGCTGTTATTATTATTTTAAAAACAGGATAGTATCTTTGATTGATGCAGATGATGGACAAATCTGTATACAGAGTACAAAAACTTAAATATTCCCAGTTCACAACTTATTCCTGATGTTATTTAAAAAACACAGTAATATGCTCCATTTTATAAAAAAGTCAATTGTGTTGATAAAAATGATGGTTTTTTTTCAGTTTACCTATTTTTGATTCAGTCAGAAAGCATTCTTCATCGCTCTGAATTCAAATTCCTGTTAGACACGACCTACCAGTGGAAAACATTTGTGACACTATATTTTTAATTGTTATTTAACTGTTGTCATATTTCTATTTTATAGACATCAAAACATGACTGAGTTATAACAAGGGGGTTATTATAAAATAAAATACAAATATTATCTGTTCATAAGCAGAAGAAAAAAAAGCAATTAAAACATTGGTGCTTCTTATTAAAACATATGATTAGCACAGAATGTTGTGGCACATATGTTTGTTGTCCGGAAGGGCTGGATTTGTATTACTATGACTTCCATAAGACTGAGAAACTATAAATGTCCTACAGGAATATGAGAGACATCACTTTTCAGGGAACTTCAGAAGATTAGTTATGACACAAATGATTTGATCAGCCCTAGCTTGAAGACGACCGTCGCTGGCCGTCCCAGCAAGGCGTCCGCGGGCTGCGTGATCTTTTTCCGTCCTCCGCACTGTGGCGCCGGATTCCCCTTCCACCCCCAAGAGGCGAGGCTGCCTCTTGTAACTCACGGAAGAGCAGCTGCGAGGGGGCTGCAGCTACTGATGATCT
>JAUBNY010000172.1:255345-267909 GCA_032275445.1 Crypturellus soui | reverse complement strand
GCCAAAACAATCAAGGGTGTCGACTATATACCCAATCTGAGCAGACTCAAAGGGTTGCTTTTGACAAAACAGAATATTGTCCATATAATGATAAATGAGGCACTCAGGCCAAGCAGACCTAATAGGAGCCAGTGCGGCAGAAACATATAACTGACAAAGAGTCGGGCTATTCTTCATACCCTGAGGTAGAACCACCCATTCAGATCTGTGGGCCGGTTCTGCACGATTTACAGAGGGCAACATAAATGCAAACCTCTGGGTGTCACCTGGATGCAATTTGATATTATAAAAGCAATCCTTCAGATCTATTACTAACAACGGCCAATCTTCCGGAAACAATGCCGGATTCGGCATCCCAGGTTGCACGGCACCCATGGCCTGCATGTGATCATTAACCCTTTGCAAGTCATGCAGAAGGCGCCACTTGCCCGATTTCTTGGGCAGGACAAAAATAGGCGTGTTCCAGGGGCTAATTGATTCTTTTAGATGACCCAGGCTCAGTTGCTCGCTCACCAATTGATGAGCTGCGGAAAGCCGCTCCTTTGTTAGCGGCCACTGGTCCACCCAGACGGGCTCGTCCGTCAACCAGACGAGACGCCGGGGTGGGGGCGGTTCTCCAATGGCCGCCGAGAAAAAAACGGTGTCCCTGTTGACAGTGTGATTTCCATTTGGACCATCGCATCCCTTCCCAACAACCCTGCCAAACCGCGGGGCAAAGGGCAGACGTACACATGGATACTAGCCACGGACTCGTCAGTCATGATCTGCACTGGGTATACCGAGATCTGAGCGTCAGCCATACCACCGAGCCCAGTGATATCGCCAGGAGCAGACCTCAGGGGCCAATGGTCCGGCCATACACTCCGGGAGATCATGCTGACATCCGCACCAGTATCCATGGGGGCGTTGATCTCAAACTGCTCCCCCCTCAGGATCAAAGCGACCCTTAAGGTGGGGCGTGCCCCTAGGTTGAGGGAAAGACATGCTACCAGCCCAGACGATCCAAAGACGATCGCCCCTCACACAGTCTGCAGGTTTTCCGAGACCCATCGAATGAAACAAATTGGAAAGCGGTACAACCTGAGCCAGGCGACTCCCAGCAGGTACCACAACTGGTGGTTGGAGGGTATATACAATTATCATAACCTCCCCTGTGGAGTCCGCGTCAATTAACCCCGGTACCACAATAAGTCCCTTTAAGCCCGCCGAGGATCGGCCTAAAATTAGTGCCCCCAGGCTGTCATCGGGCTTATGCCAGCCCGTTGGCACCTCCTGTGGCCGGGAGTCCACCAGAACAACATCTACTGATGTTGCCAGGTCAACTCTGAGGCTCCCCACTGTGGCTGGTGAGCCCCATCCCTGGCAGCAGGAGTCATTTTTGTCCTGGCGTGACGTCCCTTCGCGCTGGTTACCTCATTTCCCAACCCGGAGTGTTTCCTGGATTGATGCGGGTCACGCTGACCTCAGTTGCGTGGCCTACGAGGGGTAGGGCAGTCCTTCATGAAGTGGCCTTTCTGCAATTATAACAAGGGCTGGGGAAACGCCTTGCAGAAGGTCTTGCCACCTCAGAGGAACCAGCAGAAACTGCCCCTGCCAAGGGGCCCACAGCAGCTACCAGAGGTCTATTCATTTCCGCAATAGCCTCGGCTAACAACACATGCTGCTGCTTAATATTGGCCCTTGCCAACATCTCTCCAAGAGAAGTATCAGCAGGTAACGCACTCAATATCGCCTTGGTCTTGGCGTTGGCGTTCTCTAAGATCAGAGTACGCAAGAGAGTGTCACGCATCTCTCGCGGGACATGCTGGTCGGCATCCAGGGCGCCGGTCAACTTATTTACAAAATCATCTAATGACTCTCGGTCACCCTGCTTGATGGCCGCCCAGCCTGGCCCCTTCCGTTCTACCGGAATGCGGAGCAGCGCCTTATGGGCAGCCTCCGCGGCGGCAGCCAAATACTCCGCTGGCATGGTCATTTGGGCGGATCGAGAAAGATACTGACCCTTGCCCAGCAACATATCTGCACTCACCCCGTTCAGTGCGTCATTGGGAGCCCTAGGGAGGTTCACAATCTTCCGAACCTCCTCCTCCCATAGCCGCTCCCAATGAAGCAGCTGCGCCGGAGTGCATATCAATTTGGCGAGTCCCCTACAGTCGTCCGGGGACAATAACTGTGCCCCAAACAGGTATCCCAACATTTGCTTCACGGCCTCGCTGTGAAGCCCATGTTGGGTTACCGTTGCCTTCAATTGTGTAATTACCTTCCAGTCCAATGGCCGATAGTGAGCTACCAACTGGCCACTTTGATCCAGACTCTGCATCACTGGAAAGGCACACTGCCCTTCCAGTGAAGCAGCGAGATCAAAGTCTCCCTTGGCCAGGGCCTCCGCGGCCAAGGACCTCCATCCTATTACATTTACGTCGTGCACCCCCGCGCCATTAATTCTTTCAACCAACATTACAGTTCCCACATTAGGACCGATCTTATCCCTGTCCGCCCTGCCGCTGTGCAACAGCGGGGGTGATGCGACCCGCGCCCTCCCTACACCTTTCTTGTTTGTCACTTCAACTCCTACACACACAATTTATAGTCAGACCTCTTTAACATTAGCATTTCCACAGATAAAATCATTCTGGTGAATAAAGTGGAATTTGGAAAGCTTCTTTTTCTGATGGAGGTCATCCCCAAAACTATCCATCTATAAAGAGATATAGTCATTTCATCCACAGATTCAAAAATCTTCTAAATCTGTGGCTGGCTACTCTCTTCTGTACTTGATTGTTCTGTACTTGATTGTTTCGAACAGTAGAAAAGTTTCAGGTTTAGCTGAAATGTTTGTTTTCAATTTGAACTTAACCTGATTTGCTTCATGAAGCTTTGGAGGTTTATGTGGGCTGAAGATGAGGTATAATAATGTTGACAGGTATATATTATTTTATAAATGTCATAGAAATGCTTTGTCACAGTTAAGAGTATCAATGAATATTTAAACTACCTGTATTGCTTGAATAAATATGCAAACAGGCATTTAGTAATATGCAACATGACTTTTCTTTAAAATCATTACATGGTTTTAAAGAAAAGATATAAGTACTACACTACTTACATTGGTGAAAATGATATAATACATGCATATTATATATTTCATTTTGTAGTGATTTTCATAAGATAACTGAGATTTAGAAGTTTGTAATAGTAGCATGCAACAACCCTTTTATTTTCTTTTTCCAGTCACTTTCTAAGCCTTCTTTTTTTAGCTTGAATCTCTTTTATATTCACCTTGTACATTTGCTTCTAATGCTGTTCCAGAGTACAACAATTTATAGAGAATTGAAAAAGCAATTTTCTTGGGATAGCTAGCTATTCTCCCTAATTTTCACCTGCCAAACTCTTTTCTATGAATGTTGACTCAATCAGATAAAATGCAGGCTTTAAAGATGTTTGATTAGCTGCCTGGCTTACCTTTAGCTACTCATACTGCATGCAAAGTATCTACATACACACTGCTGTTCCTTTTTCCAGTGGTAACCACAACAGACACAGTCAGTTAAACTGCATGTTAAGTCACATTTTTTCCCAGTGCTGCTCTGAGCAATGAGGGCAGGTTTTAAGGCTATAAATACTTTTCGTTTATTTCTCTTTTATTTGCTGAAATAAGAATGTACCACTAGTAAAAACAAATCAAATAAATGGAGAAGTATTACTTACAATGTATATCTTCATTTGTTTTGTTTTCTTTTAGTTTCACCCTTTATAGCATTTCATTTGACATCACACAACAAATGGAGGGTTTTTTTATATATTTCTGTTGCTCCAGACCAAAATATTCTCATATAAGCAAGATTCCAGAGATATGTCACTTAATTTATGCAATTGAATTTCTATAGATGTCAGGATTTTGCCACCTTTAGGTACACAGAACAGTTTCTTGTTATGTAACCAATTCCCTTCATCTTAGTGGTGGAAGACTCACCAAAAAAAAGTGTTTTGTGGCCTCCAATATTGTGGAAAAAAAACTGTCATATTTAATTTCATAGAACTACTCCAAATTGACAGCAAAATGCAGATAATATGTCTTTTTTTGTTGTTGTGTTGTTTTACTTTTCTCCACTGGGATTGTGGTAATGCATTTTTCAGGAGCCACTTTGTGTTGGAGGGATTCTAGAGAAGTATGGCAAAAAATTGCTAGGTCAAGTGAACAACTGGTTGTAAGTATACTTATTCAGTGACCCATCTGATAATTATTTATATATATATATATTTATAAATCATGAATCATAATTTATGATTTAATAACAATAGGAACAGGATGATTTAGTAATTTTAGTTTTGTAGTGTTGAACAAGAGAAGAAGAAAGAAATCTTTCTCCCACGTTAACATCTCTTAAAACTACTGAATTCTTTCAAAGGGGTTATGAAAAGGCAGCTCTTCACTGGACAATGATATAGGTATGAGTACTCAGAAGTAACTCCGTATTAACAGTCTTATCTGAAGAGGGCAGCATCACAGGTGTCAAATCCCTGCTGAGATTCTACTTCATTCAGCTGCACTGAAGCAGAAATGATGATTCTTGGGGTAAATGGTAGGTGGTTAGGATTAGTCCAGAAAAAAAAAAAAAATTACTTTTTGATACTTGAAGCTAAATCTATTTAAATACATCATTATATTCCTAGATGTATTATTTCTGTTATCAAATGAAGGACAGACAAAGCTGAGGCAGATACAAGAATGATAAAGAGACTTTTTTTTTTTTTTCCATAAGGCCACAAAGCTGGTGAGGAGCACGGAGAAAGACTTTATGAGGAGTGTCTGAGGGGGCTGGTATTATTTAGTCAGGAGAAGAGGAGGGTCAGGGGATACCTTACTGATACCTACATCTTCCTAAAGGGAGGTTGTATTGAGGCAGACTCCAATTAGCTACTGATAGGACAAGAGGAAATGGCCTCAAGTTGTGCCAGGATAGATTCAGGTTAGACATTAGGAAAAAATAATACACAAAAAGAGTAATCAAGCATTGGAAAGAGTTTCCCAGGGCAGTGGTGGAGTTACTATCTCTTGCAGTGCTCAGGAAACGTGTAAATATATGGTTTAAAGTGTTGAACGGCTTGCAGTTGGACTCAATGATCTTGAAGGTCTTTTACAACAATAATGATGCTGTGATTCTATATTTTGGAGTTTCTCTGAATGATGACTTGATCTGGGGACTAAAATAAGAAATACCAAGGTATTAACCAGGAGGTTGGATTAGGTGATTTCTAGATGTCCCTTCCAACCTCAACCATTTTATGATTCTGTGATTAGATAAAAAGATGAGAGAGTAAATATATGTTTTATTCTGTTCTCTTACAATATACTCAGGATGATATTTTTGATACATGTGGTCTAGTAGAGGGTTTCCTTGTCTTATATGCCTTTCCTTCTTATATGTCTTTGCACCCTTTTAACATGCTCTGGTTCTTAATGATGACACACATAATCAATTAGTTTTTTTTTTTTTTTTCCATGAGTTTGCATGGTTAGACATTGTGCTTCTATTCCTGTTCTATTTCCTGTTAATTGTAAAAGGAAGCCCTAAATGGCTGAATCTTCCTTTTGTTCCTGCCAAGGCAACAAACAGAAGACTTGAAGGTGGCAAAATAATTGCACCAACTCATCTAATAAGACTGTTATATGAAGAGGGAATAAACATACTTGTTTTCTGGCTTGTACATGGTGAATAATCACATTAAATAAATTTCAATTGTCCATCAAAGTCAAATTTATTAAAAGTGCAACACTGCAAGTAAAAGCTTTTATGACTGATGGCTATTAACGACCGCCGGGACCACGTCCCGCGGAGGGGTGCCTTCCACCAGCGCAGACAGCTGTCCCAAGGCCACCCCGATGTCAGCTGCGTCTTCTTTTTTGGCGGGCACGCCTTAACACTGCCACGCCACAGGCCTCCCTGCCACCCGGGGTTGAAGCTCCCCATACTCACGAAGCTCTGCCACTGGAAGGGAAGCAGCCGCAGGTCTTCTTCCTCTCCGCCTCAGGTAGTATTGACTACCCCTTTAGGGTCCAACCCTGAGGTGCACCGCACCCTCTCCCTCTTGTAGCTCCTTATACCCAATATGGGGCGGAGCTGAGGGTCTGGTCTGTCAGCTGCCCTACACGCACTGACACTCGATACACAATAACTACCAACACACCGAACGACCAGGAACCAAGGAACCTTTATTAACAGAAAACATGGGTTTATATAACTTTGGGAAGGGGCGGAAAGTGGGAGGAGAATGGGAGGAGAAAGATAGGAGCGGATAGAGATTGGAGGGTTGGTGTCGGTGGGCGGGTGGCCAGGAGTGGCAAGCCGTTCCTGGTCCCCACCTGTGGAGCACCAAGCCCCCACCTTTGGGGTTCCAGCACCTTCTCGAAGGTGCTGGACCCTCGGCAGTCAGGCCTCCGGGCCTGACTGCCCATGCGCAACCTGCAGGGGTCGTACAGGGGGCACCGGTACCTCCCTGTACAGGCACCTACTGTGCAGGCCCACAACCGGTGTCATCGAAAGTCACTATACATTCCTATGGGGCCTATAGCCCCCAACTTTCTTAATCCCCAACAGATGGCTAAAAGCATAAAGCTCACACTCACTTTTACATTTTATAAGACTGATCTTTTCCCACCATCTTTGAGTTTTCTTTAATGGACCACTTTCCAAAACTTATGAAGTAAGAATGAAAAGCTTTTTGCAATTATAAAAGAAATACAAACAGTATATTGTTTCTTCCAGAATGATACAAACCACAAATGAAAAATGAAAGAGAAAATCACTGAAATACCACCCCTCACCAATTTCTCAACCTGTCAGCTGTATAAAAGTTCCTATTAGAGTAAGTAGCTTACAGAAAGACAGCTTCTGCTAGAGGAAAACCTCATTAAAACATTCAGAAAATCGAAGACATTCTATTTTTATTAATTTTAAAATGCATCCTCAAACCACATCAATCAAAATGGCTAAGTCAGGGCTTCAGTACTTTGTTGCTTCTAGAATGCGATAAGATTGTATGACTCAGAGCTAACTCCTTCATCAGTTGAATACTTACCCAAAGATGTGTTAAAGGCTATTAAAATAATAGCATTTAAAAATACTTTTTTTTTGAAAAACACAACCTATAAATATTATCTTCTGATGTAGAACTATGTGATTTTAGTAAATATTTTTCTACTTACAGATGATGCTACTGTGGATTCCTCAAGAAAGGAATACCTTTAATTTGGCTGTTGCTTAACATTAAGAAGGATAAGAAGAGAGGTGGGAACAATATATCCACAGAAGATAATAAAAGTGAAAATTTTGCATAATTAAGAAAGAGATTCAAATCTGGAACTTGCCAGGATACAGCTACACCTATTTTCTTTATCTGTGAACCCTGGTGCAGCAGCTTTTGACCCAGGCCATTTAGTCCTGTTCCTCCTGTACTGTTGACCACTGTTTCTGTTGGGATACTGTAACTTAATGGGTTGTGTTTTATCATGATTACAGAAATGTCCTTATTTTTAAAAAACCCTAACTTACCTCCCAGCATTCACTCCCTGTATGGAATATGTGAGCATAGTTGCTAGCTGGAGTCCATGGCTTCTTGACATTTATGGCACTGCAAAAAAAAAAAAAAAAAAAAAAAAGAATTGTAGGTCTGAGTCTTCACAAAACAGGGATACAAAAGCAACAACTCTAACAACTCTATGAACACAGTTCAGTCAAAGACTATCAAAGACTATTTATATATAAACTATATAAACTATATAAACTTTGTTTTAATTTAGAAACCTTAGGATATTAAAAATATATCCAATTAAAACACTTTAGGTACAGAAACAACTCTATAAAAATAGTATTCAGAAAAATAGCTAGATCACTACAGTAGAATAGAGGAAATGATTTAAGAACATGTAACTAACCTGAGGAATAGATAGAAATATCTAAACTATCTTACATTTCTTGTATGGTCTTGGAAATCTTGTTCATAGAAGTTGCATAATACTCTCTAAAATGCATTTGTTCTTTCTGTTATTATTTTGTTTTTCATAAAAATGTGTGCAAACACCCAAATTTTAAGGTAGAAATAAAATTTATAAAAATAATAATTTTGACTTTTTTTTCTCTAGAAAAGTATATTGCAAATAGTTTATTCTAAGACAGAATTACTTGAACCTAGTCTACTAAATAAGGGAGAACTCTTCCATCAGCAATTTTGTGAATCTGTCTTCCTCCTTCTTTCTTAAGAGGGAACGGCTTTTCCAAATAGATCATGAATATATCCTCTGAGGCAAAAGAAAACATGTCATCTGATCTGGGTTAAGTGCTGCACCATACACCAAAGAAAAATAATAGTTGATACTCAAGGATTTTATGTGAGTAATTCAGCAGTCATCAGTGTATCAATGTATAATCGAGCAATTTTGAATAAGGAATAAAAATCAAATGCTGCTCAGAACTAATTTACAAATAGAAGAAAAGGACTGCATTTTCCAGGCATATTATACACTGTGAACATTTTGCTCAGTTCGTGCTACAAGTGACTCTCAACTGTTGTTTCTAAAACGCTTTAAGAAGCTCATAATATGCCCACCAATACAAGTCTACGTGCAAAATAGCCTCTTAGCTAAAGTAAAGCTTTTAAATTTCAAATGTGGCAACTGCATATCTTTTCTCTAGGAAGGAAAAGGAACATTTAAATATCAAATGCACATATAATGAATAATGCTACATTTTGACAGATGATCTGAATACCAAACAGCACAGAATGGCAAATAATAATTTATTATTCGACTGCTGAAAATAATTTATTTTTATTATTATTTCACAGTATACTGCTAGTTGTCAAGAGACTTGGTCCTGCCTTTCAAAAGTTAAGGCATCAATCTTTCATTTAGCACCTACTGTAGTCCTATGAGATTCTTTCCTATATATTCCTGAAGAGATACTTAGGAAAGATCGTATTTTTCTGAGCCATAATGTACCCTTCAACTTTTTTTATGCTCCACATAGAATTTAAACTGTTACTAATGTCTATCTTTAGCAATGTACTTTTTATCTCTATGTTGGCTGTCATGGGTTTGGTGAAGCCAAAGTGTTCCTCAGCAAATCCTGCATAGCTGAGACAGGTGGGTTGTAGCCACTTTGCAGAGCCTACCACGCTCATGCTGCAGAATCAGTGGCACATATACTAGTGAACTGGACCTATATATCCCAGATTCCCTTTCATGACACTCATTGCTGGCTCTCAGGATGGCTGTCTGTCCTTAAATAATATGAGACAGTAACCCAGGCATGGAACTGTAGACATGCTAGTGACACATGGAAATATCTAGTCATCTCAGACATAAATGCAAGTGGAAAAATATTTGAGGATTTGAGGAGTGACTTGAATGAGGCAACCCCAGTTTCTTCTGCAAACAGGACTGCTGAGGAAGCTCTGGAAAAAAAAAAGTATACAGAGGCAAATGGAAGCGGGGAACAAAGGAGAAAAGGGAGAACAATTTTCAGCGCTATGGAAAGAACACATTGACAAAAGGAAATGAAAAGGTGTTTATTCCAAGACTGAAAGTGAAATGCAAGTTTTCTATACCTTGTTTTATTTATCATTGTACCTTTTCTTCTCTTACTTGGCCTTTATGTTCTCAGATTTCTGATTTAGGATTTTTTTTTTCTCATAGATTCTCATAGATTTCCATAGATTTTTAGCAGAAATTCCATAATGTTTATCTCTTATGGTTAGCACAGACTTATAGTTAGACATGTCCTACTTTGTAAAATATATAAATACCTAGTTCATTCATTTTGATAACACTTAGACATCTATGGACTGAAGTTTGTTTAGACAAACACTGTTTTAAGTGTGGTTTTACTAGAATAAATGCCACCATATAAGGGATTGTTGTAATGACAAAAAAAAAAAAGAATAATTGAGATAGTATAGAGATAAAATCTTGTAAGTGCAGACCAAACCAAATCCTTGCCTATCAGAAGCTGAGATGGAAGATTAAGTCTCCCTTGATAGCACTGTGTAAATTTACAGCAGTAGATAAATGATACAATTGGAAAAGTATTTTCTGTTATAGATAGCTCTGAGAGTAATACAGAACGGCAGAATGGCTGAGAGGAGTATTTTTAGAGGATGAGCAGCTCATAAAGGGAGATGGTCGAGCTATAGGCCATTAATATGAGCAAGCAAGCAAATGAGTTGTGTGTGACCCAGCAAGGCTCTAGTCAGGTTGATGTAATAGTATAGATTTTGTATAAAAATAGCAATATGCTTAGGAATTACTGATTTTTTTTGGCAGACTTACCCTCTATCAAAATGAACTAAAGAAAAAGGAAAAGCAAATAAATATGTATAATATGTTAGAGCACAAATGTGAGAACTGACCTGGGGAATAAAAAAAAAAAAAAAGTGCCTCGAAATTAACCTTCTATAGGATTCAGGGACATCAGCCTTTAGAAATGGATGTATGGGAAGTACCACTCTCTCTATTCAGGAGGTTCATGTAAAAAATGGTAATTTTAAAACAACAAGCCGTAACTTTCTAGAGATGGAATCAGATGATCTGCCATTTTTGACATTCTGTTCTATAGAGAAGCCTCCAGCATTACAAAGGTCTTAACGTCTCCATGACACTAGTAAGAGAAGAGTTGAGCGAGAGAGGTGTGTGAAGCCCAGCTAGAAAATGACATTATACTATTTACATAGAATTAAATGATCATGAATGATCATAAAACTATCTGGGGATTTGGATGGTTAAATATTATTAATAATAATTAAAAAGTTCTGTTTTACTGTTTAGTCTACACTGCTGATTCTGTCCAGATAAGTTTGATAAAATAGATTTACAGATATGTTACACTGAGGAATGGGATTAACTGCCTTTGTCATCAACCCTGGCTGATCCAGAAAGAAATTTTCTGTACAGGAATAATTTTTCTTTAGGCAACCCATTTTTTATTCTTTATTTGTATATGAATGCTTGTTGCTTTTCCCTTAATATTGTTTGCCGGAGCTTAAAAAGAGAGGAAGACTTATTTTAATTCTCAGCTGCTGTGAGAGAACTCCATAAAGACAAGATATTTATTTAATAGTACATATGTAAGGGACATTTAGCAAATCAATATAGGGTGTTTAAGAAAACACATCTCTCTACGGGTTGGCATAAAAGTTAAATTATTGGGTTTTGGAACAGTAAGAGAATTTTTTGCTACTCACATCAGGTATATTTTCACGTGTCATTTTTACAATCAGATCTCAGTATGCATGATTATAGTAAAAGGGTAAACTATTGTGAATGTGTACTAGGTGAAAAATGAACTTCTATTAAAGGACTTTATTACATCTGCATGATATCTTCCTTGTAGATGAAGTCTGGTTTGCAGACTCAACCTGGCTTTGAAACTGGTTGTAGGCCAATTAAGTAGTCAGCCTCCAATTCATATCTCCAGAATCAAGGATTTCCTCCACAGAGCGCATGTATATATGAAGGAAGTCATGTTATGTCATTTATGCACAACCAAGTCTTTTAGAGGGTGCCTTTAAACATTTGTGTCACTAAATAGAAATTACAGGTATGCTGCAGAAAGGCTTTCTGTAGATCTTACTTGCTCGGGATCTAACTGTCAGATGTTAAAATTAGACAAAATCCCTCAAAGGTGTCCTGAAAGAAGGCGTACAGCTGTTTTATCCTATCAGTAGCTTTTTGAGGTGGGGAAAACTGCTGAGGATGCACCACTATTATTTTAAAGCTATTATTAAATCCTTTCATTTTCCTCTCTTCTTTTTTACATTAATCTTCAAAAATCTTGGGGAAGTAGCCTTTGTGAAAAGTATTCTTTTTTTTTTTTTTTTTAATCTCGTGCTTGATAAGTTGGAGCATTTGTTTCTCCACATAAACTTTTGTGGAGTTTGTTATTACTCTTTCCCATTGGTTCAGTATCAAAAAATCTTACTCCAAACCTTCTGTCAGATTTAGATTTGATTTTCTTATTTTTTAATACAATTCATAGACTTATAATTGTAACAGCAATGACTATCTTGAACAGCACCTCCCTCAGCACAGAATCATCTGCTATGCTAATGATAATTTCTTTTTCATTACGACAAATGTGAAGCACTATATCATTAAAGTATCTTTCTTCACTCACACAAAGATGCAAATATTTTCTTAATTTCAATAGTGAATTAGTATTATTGAATAATACTAATAAAAACTGTCTGGTATATTTTGATTAGATGGTTAAAATATTAGTTAGCCTTACCCTAAATTCTCAGCACTTTTTTCCCTTCACCCAGAATAACATTTTGAGTAAAAATACACGTTGCATTTCATAACTTGTTATGTGACAGGCAAGACATATTTACAACCAATAATTTATGGAAAAAAAAATCTGAATCTAATGCTTGCAACACATGCTGACCTGTGCATATATAGCCATATATGTCCTCCACCTGATGTCTTATCATCTTCCCTTCCCTTCCCTTCCCTTCCCTTCCCTTCCCTTCCCTTCCCTTCCCTTCCCTTCCCTTCCCTTCCCTTCC
>JAUBNY010000172.1:239486-250955 GCA_032275445.1 Crypturellus soui | reverse complement strand
GTGCTAAGAGCCTAAGTTACTTATGCTAAGGGCCTAAAATCCAAGGCCTTGGTTGTTCACACAGAATCCATGTCCCCAATCCTTGCACCATTCTGCAACACATTTTAGTTTACACTCAGAAACAACAATATTTTAAAAGAAAAATAAGATAAAAATATCCCTAAATGTTGATTACATCAACATTTAATATTTAAATAATTTATCAGTTGGTGACCACCAGTGGTGATCACCAACAGACCAGCAGTGACCAACAGTGGTAGCCACCAATGGAATTAGAGGTAATGGCCACAAACTAAGTTCTACAGGAACTTAAGGAAAAAAAATTCCTAACAGTGAGGGTGACAGAGCACTGGGGCAGGTTGCCCAGAGAGGTGGTGGAATCTCCTTCTCTGGAGATATTCAAGACCCATTTGGATGCAATCCTGTGCCATGTGTTCCAGGTGTCCCTGCTTGGGCAGGGGGGTTGGACAAGATGATCTCTAGAAGTCCCTTCCAGCCGCAACCATTCTGTGATTCTTTGTGTGATTTGGTAGTTAACAACAACAATAATAATAATAAAATTCTACTCTACCAGATGACAGATACATTTGCCTAGTGTCCAGGCAGAGCATTTCAAGGTGTTTTAAATGACACTAGACTAAAACAATAAAAATAAATAAATAATAATAAAAAATCCCTGGATGTTTTTATAAGCCAAGTGCATAAGCCATTATAGTCAACAGAAATCTTGAAAACACCATCAGTGGATCTTCATTCACCTTAAACTTAGGTGAATGACTATGACTCTGAAATTTCACATCCACACAGAGTTAACAATATATCACTGAACCTACTGAGGTCCGATTTGGAAATGTCACAGTGTTTCTAAAATGAAGGTTGATGAATTGATGTGAACTATTCTGTATCAAATATGCAACCCTGATTCATGGAAAATGTGATCCAAATATGGCACTATCATATTTCAAGACCCCAAATCTCTTTAGTCCTTCATAATGTAAGAAGCAAATTTTGGATTCTTTGTGTTCTGTGTCTACAAGAGATCTATCAGTTGTATGAATGAAGTTTTAAAAGTCTTCATAAAACTGTAATCCTTATAGAGGTTAAGAAAAAAAGCTGTTTTTGCCTTTTAGATGGGCAGCATCTACCTTCATTGCTACATACAGGTATTTTTATGTTATTGAGTAATGCTGCTATGCGGGAGTTTACAAGAAATTAAAGATGTTGTGTTGACAAAGAAATATCCATGTTTCAGGAACATATCTTCAAGTACTAATTTTGGTTTGACCCTATATGCTAAAATCCTAGTGACTGGAAGACAGTATGTGCATTTCTGGACAATGTCTTACAGTTTATTTCATCAAAAAGTGATCCAGTTTTTACTTGATGACTGCTCTGCAGTGTGACTCAAATCACAGTAAGTGGAAATGACTGAAGTATTTTCTTTGAAGTCCTGATCTAAACTAAATGTAAATATAGACACATAAGGAAAAAGAACCATCTGAATGAAATGGCAATTGGTATGTCTATTATGTATTTTTCTATACATATATATGCATAATGCTGTTATGGAAGGACAACTACCATTGCTTCAGACCATTACTTTAGTGCCACATTAATCAAAACTGTCAGATGAAGCATTACCACAAATGCTGTAATTCCTCATTATATGTTTCATCTTGAGATATTGTTATTCCATTAGTAATTTATTTCCTTAAACAGAAACTTTAAAAAAAAAATACTACTGACTAGCGCAATAAGTGATGTACCCAAAACTGCTGGAAAAAAAAAAAAAAGTAATCGATTATGGATATTATAATCCCTGATTAAAACCCCTGTTGTGTAAGAGACAGAGAATCAACCATCATGATACTTTTCAACCACAGAAGACAGGAACTGGCCTGTATTGATGTATTTTGACTCCATGAATTCAGTTGATGGGTCTATCTATCACCAAGCTTGCTTAAAACTTACTGTTCATTGTGTCTCTGCAGTACATACCTTTTTAGTACAGAATTACAGTATTTTTGCCTCTATCCTCAGTTGCTATCATAGAATCATAGAATCGTTAAGGTTGGAAGGGACCTCTAGAGATCATCTAGTCCAACCCCCCTGCACACGCAGGGTCACCTAGAGCACATGGCACAGGACTGCATCCAAATGGGTCTTGAAGATCTCCAGAGAAGGAGATTCTACTACCTTTCTGGGCAACCTGTCCCAGTGTTCTGTCACTCTCACTGTCAGGAATTTTTTCCTTAAGTTCCTGAGGAACTTTCGGTGTTTTAGTTTGTGGCCAATACCTCTAGTTCTGTTGGTGGCCACCACTGCTGGCCACCCCTGGTGGTCACGAACTGTTAAATTATTTAAATATTAAACGTTGGTGTATTTTAGGTTCTAGAAGTTTGAAAGTGAACTTTTAATATATTGAAACATTGATTATTATTAAAAACAAATAAATAGAAACTGCTATTCTCAGAGTAGGTAGGCTACTGGAAGAAAGAAACCTAAAATTATGCAGAAATAATGTATTCTCAGAAGACACCTGCCTGGATGCCATTCTGTGCCCCATGCTCTGGGTGTCCCTGCTGGAGCAGGGGGTTGGACTAGATATCTCTAGAGGTCCCTTCCAACCTTCACCATTCTGGGATTCTGGGACACTAACAGCACAATTAATAGTGCAAAGATTAAAGTAGGCTTGTAATGCATATAAGTCATGGTAAATTCCAGTATCTAGAGCTCACTTCTTCTCATAACACACCAAGAAAAAGTGACTGGCACTTAAAAAGCATGATAAAAGAAGGCACCTCCATTAGATCACTGCATTCATGCTGTTCCTATCAGTTTCAGCTGAATTTGTGTTCCTATTAAACAAATTAAAAGCAAATAAGAATTTTTAGGACCAACTTTTCTAAGTGAGTTTTTTCTAGACTCTCAGAATACTGTTATTGCCTACAACAAATATTACTTGCTTTTGTCATTAACAATTTTATGTGAAGTGCATTCACACCATTTCTAAATCATTTATTTTGGTAAGGCACTTTGGTAGTACTATAACTTATCTCTATGGAAGAACATGGCTTATTTGCTCTGAGGAATTTCCAGTCATTGCTGTCATTAATAGTATTTTGTTTTTGTGTTTATTTGTCAAACAGTATATTAAACAGTTCTCTCTTTTTGGATTTTAATTATTCTTCCTTGTTTTTTCACTAAGGACTCTGATGAATGTGGAAAAATTAAGAGATTACCTACACAATTTTCTTTTATGATGAATAGTTTTAATAAAATAACCTATGATAAAGAAGCCTCAAATTATAAACATTTGAGAAGGTATCCTGCCTTTCCTCTTTGTCATCCATCTCATCTAGAAAAAAAGTTACTACAATAACAGCAAAATAACATTTTTTTTGCAGACCTCTAGGCCCTCCAAATACTTTGCTGGTTTACAATTGTTGTTATGTAAATTACTTTGAAATTTGAAAAATTAGCTACCTTTTCATTTCTCCATGAGTAAATGCACTCTTCTGGGAAGTTTTAATTGTTTTAATTTTTCAGCTTTAGCTTCTCACACTGTGAGTACAGTATATTTTCAAACTTTTTGCAGAAAAATCCTTTTTTTTTTTGTTGACTGTATATTTGGCTTTATTCAGTGTGTGTCAGTAATGTTGATTTCATCATTTATCTTTATTCTGTTCTTATTTCTCACCTTGTACATTCATTTGAAGCAATTTTCATTTAGTATCATCCTTCTATACTGCAATTTCAGTCCTAGCACCAGACTCCTTATTTATTGTCTGTTTTTATAGTAGTTTTTTTCCTCTTCTTTGACTTTACATTGAATAATATATGATTTGAATGCTCTCTGCCAAAACTCTGCTTCTGTTGCTAGTTAGTTTATAGTGCTAGTTAATAAAAGGATTTTGTTATACTTATAATCAGTCTTATCAAGGGCAAAGAGTCTGACTCTTTTACCCTGAGAAGGTTAAAGACAGTTATAGAGATTCCATTGGAGAAGTCCAATCTATCAAGCATGAAACGCTGAACTTGATATCGAAAAAGTCATTCTTTACCTTGTCACAGTAAAAAAATTGCACGAGATGATAGTCGCATGTCTAACATAAATCTTCACTCATTGTGCCAAGGGGAATAGCAAGGCAAAGTTAAGTAATTCATCACTACTAGAGGATTATGTCCACTTCCATATCAATAAACTAGCCATGACATCTTTTAATTATATAGAGAATGACAATGTTTTCTGCAAGCAGCAGTCAAAAAATAAGCAAAAAAATTGATTAACTGTGCATGATTAACATCATACTTTGTAGCTTAATGTTTTTAAAAATCAAATTTTCAACTGTTCTATTATTTTGGTATAAGCAGAATCAGAAATAACATCAATTCTTCTTCAGAATACACGAATGCCCAATACTCTTCTGTCTTCTTCGAAGCAGGAGAGAAAACAACATTTCAGATATCATTCTTAGTGGAACAGCATAATAACAACATGTGTTTTTTTTTCCTCTAATTCAGAAAATCAATATACTAAAACAAAATGCCATATAAACTAAAAGAAAATGCCACAGCTGTAGATTAATTTAGACTGAGCTAGCAATGTAACACAGTTGTTTACTTAAATACGTGGAGATATGTAAGGAGCCTACAACCACCAGTTGAGATCCAGAGTTACTTTCAGAAACAAAGCTTTGCTGCAACATCACCACACAGACTTCTGAGTTCTTTCTTTATTAGCATTCACAAAGCTGCTGGAGTGCTGACACAGACTTACAACTAATGAGATCTAGCTCAACTTGAAGGTCCTGAGGCATCAAACTAGTAATTTCAAATCAAAGAATAGCCATTGCAATGTTTTGCCTTGCTCATAGACAGCCTAACTCTATATCTGTTAGTACCCAGAAAAAAAGGACAACATGAAGTTATTGATCAATGACACAAAATGTTAACATGTATGCAAAAATAATCAGAGATGAATTGTGGGTTGTTTGCCTTTATAACATTCTTATGGAATTTGGGAAATGAGGCTCAGATTCCTTTTCTTCCTACTTTGAAGCCTAGGCCTCCGAAAAGTGGTTGCTTTACTAACCATGATGATCAATATTTCTCATGAAAAGGAGATTTTGATGCTTCATTCAAGGAAAATGTTTGTATTTGGGGATCTCAAGAGGAAGAAGACAATTAAATAAATATAAAAATGCAGTAGCTTTATCTGTCTTTCATTCTGGATGTTTGGAAAAGTTATTTGAAATAAATTAATACTTATATTTTTACATAAAGAGATTCATGTGTGTGATTCTGAAGGTTTTATAGATGTGCACCAGTAGATGTGTTTGCTTCCAGGCATATAGAATCCCCAAATGCAACCTTTCGAATTTCATTTTATGAAAATATAATATTTCAAACCAGATAGAGATCAGAGAAAATTTAAAACCATGAAAAAGAAATTATACTTTGTTAGTATACAAATATCATCACAAAATGCTTTTAGACGTAAGTGAGCCTGGTTCCCTAAGTGCACTTTAAGTGCTTTAAGTGCATTTAAAAGCATGCTAGCATGACATGGTCTGAGCACTGTAAATTAAATATTATTTTCTTAAAATAGAAAAAGAGAACATTTCTTTGAATCGACCAAAAAATAGAGGCAATGGACATAAATTGAAAAACAGGATGTTCTATCTCAATATAAGAAAATACTTATGTCCTGTAGGGGTGACAGAGCACTGGAACAGGTTGATCAGAGAGATTGTGGAATCTTCTTCTCTGGAGATATTCAAAAGCCGTGTGGACATGGTCCTGGGCAGTGTGTTGTCGGTGACTCTGTTTGAGCAGAGGGGTGGAGCACATGATCTTCAGAGGTGTCTTTAATCTCCACCATTCTATAAATGACAGGACATTAAAATAAAAAGTATAGAATGTAGCAGAAGCATAAATGAAAGGGCATAAATGAAAGTAGAAGACTGCATGAAATCTGAGGGTGAGATAGGAAATAGACATATAAATCTAGATTAAAGCTACCCAATCTTCATTGAGTGGCAAATTTATTGTTATTTGTGGTATAGAGCATATAGTTACTTTTACCACATGTGGCATCCCAAATGGTACTAGATATTTGTGTGCTTTTTTTAATAGTCTTTGGTTTCCTAAATGAATATGATGTATTAGATGTAGACCTGATAGACTATTTCTTTGATTGTTTTTCTATAATTTGTGTGTCAAAATCTCCATGTAGATAAAACTATGAAACAGTTGTACCGTGGGGGTTTTAAAGTGAAGGGTATACCTTGTCACAGAGGCAGACTCACACTTGCCATCAATTTATCACAGGTGCAACCATAGTGCTGGAACATAAGGATCAATTTGCAGCTTTCAAGACCTTTCATGCCTTCTGCCCACACATCATGAATTGAATTTTGTTATTCTGTTTTGTGACAGTTGATCAATTAGTGTAAATGTGGAAAGGTAAATCTATGCTAAGCAATTAAATGAGACCTTCCTTAATTGAAATAGCTTTTATTCCCTAAGGTGCAACTACTTCATAGTTTTTAACTATGTGGAGATTTGGATACACAGATTAATTTAAAAAAAGGAAAAAAAAAAACAAGAAAAAAAAAAGAAGAAAAAAAAGTGCCCTCTTTATTCTTCCACTGTTTGATACAATTAGGGTCTAGGCAACACATTCTATGGTGGACTCCAAAGTCTCAGTCAGCTCATGTGTTTCCATATCTGGGAATCTGGAGTGAATACAGTAGAGGCCCAGCCAGCAGTGAGACTGAAGATGTGCTCCAGGAGGGCGATACATTTAATACACACAGCACACAGACACAGACATACGTACAAGTAGACACCCAGACCACACGAGCATCAAGAGCACTTGCCTAGGCAGGGACAAAGACAGCTCACTCCTGCTATTCCTTTCTGGCTGCCTTAGGCTGACATTCACCCAGGAAATGTGCACACATTCACACTTACTGCATGCACAACTGCTCACAGCCATGCGTCCCTTCCAGGCCTTCAGGCTGAGTCTATCTCCATGACCAGACACCAGGTCACCCAGGTCTCCCTACCTCTTAAGAGGTCCAAACTGTGGACTTCTTAAAAGAAAATCTCGAAACAAACGCAATAAACAATGAATATTAGGGAAACAGACACCTCCCTCTCAGTAATCTAATTATTTTGCAATTCAGAAGGGGCTTTCTAGTCACAGATTAAAAGAGAGAATAATAACAAAAATAGTCACAAAGTTAACAATATTTTATTCAAATAATTCATTTATGTGAATTTTATTAAATCTGACCATTGTCTTGAACTTCAGACTGTTACTTTGTATTTAGGGTGTTTGTTGCCTCCTACAGTTCAACTCATAATTGTCATTAAAAATACTTTCCTCTAGAGAGCCTACACAGAGCTCAGGTCACATGAGGTTTTCAAAGCAATCAAAAACTGTATCCCTCTGAAAACCACGATATTTAACCTGTATGATGAGCCACAGGAGACAGTAGAAAAACTTGAATAATTAAGATAATTATGAGATTATTGAGCACATAGGTGATTAGGTGGCTAAATATATACTTGATGAAAATTACAATAAATGGTGAATTAGTGTCCAGAAATGTAGCAGAAGAACTTTTATATAAAAAAGTGCACAACAGGCAATGAATCAGAGAAACTGTACTCAAATCTTTGTTTATATGATGCTGAACTGAGAGCTCCTCTTTATGCAGAACACATTATAGGAAAATACGTGAAATCACAAAATACATTGGAAACCTATACACATGCTTCATTTAAATGTAATCATTATTAATGTTAATTTCAGTAGTCTAATAATATAGCTAAGGGAAACTCAAGTTGTTATGCAAAGAGAGCAACAAAAAGATAAGGAGGTCTTTCAAATACTTCTATCTATCTCATTTACCTAGGTACCACTTAGTTTAACACTAGTGTCAAACAGTTGCATCCATGACATCGAGAGTAACTAATCCATTTAGGTTTGCTACATGTAATGGAGGATATATGAGCTGATGGGACATGAAAGTCCATGGTCTTCTTCAGGCAGTGAGTGACCAGGTAGGTTTCCTGTACGTACCTAAAATAGCACTAGATACCTATATTTAGGCTGATTTCACTGAAACTGGTGAAGTGAATATTTGTTCTGCTGTTGTGTATGATGAAAATGTAGAGTATGCATTATGCCAACTAGTGGTGATTAGTCCTACTTTGTTTCAAATATGATATTGAACAACTGTCACGTGGTGACAACTTCTATTCAGTATCAATTTTGGCTATGTTTGAATGAGTAATCCAGAGGTAAAATATTGTAAAAAAGGCTTAGTATCTTAAAGCATGCAATTCCTCAAATATTTTGCTATGTTGAAAGTATAAATTAGTACAAATGGTAATGGACAACTCCTGTTGTTTATTTCTGTTTTTCCCTCTTGTGAAAAAAAAAGGACTTTTTACTTTCAAAAATGTAGTTACTTTTTGAGGGGGAGGGGCGCGCAAGAATTTTTAAAATAAGGTCCCACTTTTGTGACTCTAAGTTGAGGTAGTACCACAAATAGCCTAAGTTCACATGTAGATTAAGTACATTACTTAAACATTATGTGCATATGAAATTCAGCTTGAACACAAGAAACACATCCTTATTGTGAAGGTGGTGAAATACAAGAACATTGCCCAGAGAGACTGTGGAGTTTTAAATCCTGAAGACATTCAAAAACTTACTGGATATGGTCCTGGGAAACCTATTCTAGCTGGCCCTACACTGAACAAGGATGGCCATGGGAAGATCCAACCCCAAATAGTCTGTGATTCTGTAAATGCATTTTCAATGTCACTGCTTTAGTGAGCACACATGCAAACAGTCCTGCATATGTTTTTAACCTAATATTTAAAAAATAAAGAAATTCTTCAACAAAAAATAAGAGAAGATCTCTACACAGTCCCCTCTAAACTAAGAAACTTGCACCCAACTTACTCCAATTAAAGCTGCTTCAGGTGTTTTTCCACTCTACGACAAACTCTACTGTAGCCATACATGTGAGCAAATACACCCTTGTCTGCATATTCCTATTGTTCTATATTTTCTTCCAAACATAGAAGTATATTTTTTTTCTTTATTTTTATGAATTCTTGAAGCTTATCTATCAATGTCTCTCTCTTTAAAGGAACAAGCAAACAAAAATAAGGCATTTTTTGGAGAACTTGTTGCATTTTGCACTATTAGGATGTGATAGAATTAATATGTACTACCAACAAATCTGGATACCAATACCTGCAGTGACAAGCTAAAGCTAAAAAATGTATACTCTACTTGTGGGTTCATGTTAGAGTTTCCTCAAAATGTTTTTTTGCATATTTAAAAAAAAGTTTTTTGCTATTGACACCTGTTGCTACAATTACATTTTCAGTACTTTGTACTGAGTGTATAGTTTAAAATAATTGAGAAACCCTCTTTCAGGAAAAATTGCATACAAGTGGGAAGCCAGATAAAGAAGAAATAAACAGTCTTCAGCTGCAAAGACTGTTTATGTCTCAGGTTTCTCAACAAATGCCAAAAATGTCCTAGAAACAAAAAGTAACTTACATGTGTATATTCAGAGAAAATAGTTCATTTTTTTTCCTCATCTGGGATTATATAGTTTTGTTTCAGGGAGAAGCTTACCTGAAAGTATCTCTTACAGAACTCAGATTTGATTATATTTGTCCAGATCTAACTCATTAGATGATTCCAGTAAGTGCTTTGAAAGTCAACATAGACTGGAGAACTGTTGCAAGAGGGCTTGTCCCAAAGCATTGGACGACATCTGCTTGGTCTAATGGCTTTGGATTTTTCATGGAAGAGACTTCATTTTTTTCACCTTTTTAACACATTTGGAGTGGTAGACCAGAAGGTCATCGCAATCCAGGTAAAAGCCATTCATTGGCTTTAGATATGGAGTAAAAAGTTAAGGAGAGGAGCCTACTTTCTCAAGCAAGGGATGATGCTACTGAGGAAGCCATTAGTGTCTTACTCTGACCATCTCAACTAGGAAACAACAAGGAGTGAAAACAGCCTTGCATGGGGAACACCTCTACAGAAAGGTCTGATGCTGTGTAGGAGGGTGAGCCCTGTGACCAGGCAGTGCCTACCACCTCACATAAGCAGAGTGAGTCTCTCCTGCTCCCCAGGTCTCTAGTGCTGGTGTAAGCTGCACTGAGGGCAAGGGGCCTTGACTGGGGTGAATGTGTGCGTGTGTGTTTTTATATGAGTGTGGTGTAAAATAGAAACCACTATCCAGCCTCTATGCCCATCCAACTTATTAAATAAATTAAAATTTTTATATCACTGAGTGATGTAGCTCTGCTCTCACTTAAATTCCTCCTGACAGGTGAGATAAAAATGGAAATATTACTGTGAAAGACTGCAGAGAATCAAGAAGACAGCATTGCCATGGGAATTCCCCCTTGTAAGTCTGCCTATATTTCACACCATATAAACCTGGTGGAGATGATTTGCTTGTCTGTAAAACAAGTTAATAAAATTGTGAAGAATTTGAATAAAAATATCCAGCTATAGCTACCAATGCCTTACTTCTACCTGACATAGCGAGAAACATGCAGTAACACCCACTGAAATTTCAAAAAAGAGAAAAGATGTGACTATGTATGCAGAGACAAACAGAAAATAACTGATTCAAATTCCATTGAAGAATATAAAAAAAGACAAATGGATACATCAGTGTTAAACATAGGATAAGTTACTCATCCCCGCATGTATTACCTATAAATGAAGAATATGAGAATGAAAAGTATGGTGAATTAAATTTAGCTCAGAGGGTGAGATCTTGTTTCTTTAAAACATCTGTATATCTGTATATGTATACGTGTTCATGTATGCCTATGCAGTTTATTAATACAAGCTTCATTCTTTCTTCTCAAGATGATCAATTGTTTTGTTTGTTTCTTTTTTCTGCTTATTGTTTCCCCCATCTACAGTTTACAGTATTTAAGCATCAGTAGTTTATGTGGTGATATAAAATCTCATATGACTTTTGATGCTTAAGTTTGTGGCCATTTCCTCTTGTTCAGTCGGTAGCTACCACTGAAAAGAGGCCAACCCCATCCTCCTCATTGCCTCCCTTGAGGTACTTGTACACACTGATTAGATCCCTTCTCAACCTTCTCTTCTCCAGGCTGAACAGGCCCAGCTCCCTCAACCTCTCCTCATAGGGCAGATGTTCCAGATCCCTGATCATCATTGTGCTGGACTCTCTCCAGCAGCTCCACATCCCTCTTATACTGTGGGGCCCAGAACTGGACATAATACTCCAGATGTGGCCTCACCAGGGCTGAGTAGAGGGGCAGGATCACCTCCCTCGACCTGCTGGAGATGCTCCTCCTGATGCACCCCAGGATCCCATTGGCCTTCTTGGCCACGAGGGCACACTGCTGCCTCATGGTCAACCTGTCATCCACCAT
>JAUBNY010000172.1:207953-229555 GCA_032275445.1 Crypturellus soui | reverse complement strand
TCTGAGTTCTGCCGTCTAACCAATTCCCAATCCACCTCACCGACCACTCATCCAGCCCACACCTCCGGAGCTTGTCCAGGAGGAGAAGTTCCTGTGGAACTTTTGATGCTTCAGTTTCCTGACATTTTCCTCTAGTTCTGTTGGTGACCACCACTGAAAGGAGGCCAGCTCCATCCTCCTCACTGCCTCCCTTGAAGTATTTAGAGATACTGTTTAGGATAATCTTTGCACAACATTTGAATTAACAATAACTGTAGGTAGATCAGATCAGGAAATATATAACATAATATAACATGCCTGTATTTATTAGGAAAACATAGAAGAAAATGGAAACTATTTGTTCAGTCATTGACAGCTGACTTCACTACACACACACACACACACACACACACATATCATATTAAAAAAAAAAAAAGACCAGAAAGTACACTTCCAGAATGTGCAATTGCTTTTCATAGATCTAGAACTTTTATACATAAAAGTTGTGTCTACTCAAATTTACTTGCTGTAAAAAAGAAAAAAAAATCTTTTATGTAATGAATGATTTGAAATGCTGGAAAAAAATCTGTATTATATGTCTCCTTGAAAACTACATCATCAGTTGACTAGATGATCAATACATCAGATTATGAAGATTTCCACTGTCATGTGTATTTTTCACCCGTATAATTACATTAATTTCTCTATTTAGAGACTGGTTCTTAAAATAGTGTAATGCTCAATAGTACTCTAATACTTAATTATAATCTATCTTTCCCTAAAAGTTTCATATAAAAAATAGCATGTTACATTTTTTAGCTTTATTGTATTTTTAATCAGAGACTTGTATTAAACACCTTCTGTAGTTTTTGATTTTTTCTGATGAGCATATATGCTAAGAACTTGCAGCACACTATAGCCAGTCTGTATCTGAAGGTAATTTTGCTTCACAAAGTCATTCACAAGCAATTTGTTTATGATAGGCAAAAATATTCACTAACACTCTGAAGCCACACTGACCTAGGTCAAACCTGGTAAAAGCAGCTGTTTCTTAATGATACCCAATTTCCTTGAAAATTCTGTTCAGAGCAATTAGTAAATTACAGGCTGCTGTCAAGCCATGGCAAATCTCTCTTTCAAATCATAGCCCCATGGAGATTATTTGAAATAATATTATACAACCATCTGAAGGGTCAGTTGTTGCCAACTGAAGGATTAAAAACTCATTTATACCTGCTTACAGCTAGCTTTTGGCAGAGGCCAGTGAAATGGAAAGTAGAAATGTAATGTTCCTATCATTTTATTGTTACCTTTAACACTTTCACTGTTCAAAAGAAACAAGAAACCAACTACTTCCCAATCACTGGTAAACAGTCCAGGAGAACAGTTTAGGTGCCAACACAGAGATGCTTAATGACGATTTAGACATTTTTGAGTATTCATTCTACCTGACCTTGAGCTGCCACTCCAGAGAGTTGCAGGTCTCCCATAGTTCCTGTGTCACCTCTGCCAGCCCCATGCAGGGCTTGGATGTTTTATACCATGTAAAAAGGTACTAGAGTATTTATGAACCTTTATTTCTCTTCCATTATACCCTCAGGACAAAAATTCTTTTCTTCCATTTACTAATAATCCACAGATATGCCATGAAGCTAGAATATTATTCATAAGCAAAAAAAAAAAAAAAAACCCACCTTTGTGGTTCCAGAGGGTTCTGGCGGGCTCCCTAAGGAGCACCCGGCCTGGCTGCACATGTTCCAGCACCAGGGGTCACCCAGGGGACACAGGACCCCCCTGTACAAACCCCTGTTTGCGCATGCCCCGATGTTTGGGGCACTATAGGAGCCCTAGAACCCCCTATTTGAACCCCAACACCCTATGATTCCAGGCTCTGGTCCTTATGCAGGATTTCAGCCACCCTGATGTCTGATGGGATAATCATACAGCTAGGAGCAGACAGTCCAGGAGGTTCCTGTAGAGCATTGCAGATAACTGCTTGTTTGTTCCAAGTGGTTGATGAGCCAACAAGGGGAGGGACCTTGATAGAACTGATACTAACAAAAAGAGATGGTCTAGTGGGAAATGTGAAGGTTGGGGGCAGTCTTGGCTGCAGTGATGACAAGATGATGGAATTCACGATTCCTCCTGTGAGGAAGAACCTGGACAAGTAGGATTGAAACCCTGGATTTCAAGCAAGCTAACTTTGATCTCTTCAGGGAGCTCCTTGGAGGAATCCCCTGGGCAAGGGTCCTAGAAGGAAAGGGGGTCCAGGAGGGCTGGCTACTCTTCAAGCATCACTTTCTCCAAGCTCAGATCAGTGCATTCATATAAGAAAAAAGTCTGGCAAGGCGGGCAGGAGATCTGCGTGGATGGGCAAGGAGCTGTTGGGCAAACTCAATGAGAAAAAGAGCACGTACATAATGTGAAAGAATGGCCAGATCACATGGGAAGAATGTAGGAACATTGTCAGAGAATGCAGGGATGCAACGAGGAAGGCCAAGGCCTGTTTGGAATTAGAGTTAGCGAGATATGTTGGGCAACAGGAAGGCTTTTTACAAATACATCAGCAGTAAGACTAGGGAAAATGTTAGTCCACTGCTGAATTGGGAGGGTGCCTTGATGGTGGAGGATGCAGAAAAGGCAGAGTAACTAAAAGCCTTCTTTGCTTCTGCCTTTATTGCTAAGACTAGTCCCCATGAACTATAGAGCTCAGACACAATAGAGATAACTGGGAGAAAGGAGGACTTTCCAGTGGTCAAGGAGGATTGGGTTAGTGATTATTTAGGCAAACTGGACACCCATAAATCTACGGGCATGGATGGGATGCACCCAAGAGTGCTGAGGGAACTGGCAGGAGTCATTGCTCAGCTGCTCTCCATCATCTTAAAGGTCATGGGGAGTGGGGGAGGTACCAGAGGACTGCGAGAAAGCCAGCGTTACTCCAGGCTTCAAACAGGGCAAGAGGGAGGACCCAGGAAACTACAGGCTGTTGATGTCATCATGGCAACTCCCGTGCAGGTCGTGTCGCGCGCCCACGTTGCCTGTCCGCGACCGCTCTCCACCCCGCACATCGTCCCCATGTGCCTCCCGCTGCTTGGGATCCCAGAAGGATGGGGGATGCCACTCACCAAGGTCCCTGGAGCCGGTGCCCGCCCAGGGGGATAGGTGGCGATGATAGCTACACCCTGGCTTCCAGTCTCAGAGGTCAAGAGGAGCGACTATGATCAGTTGCCCAGACAGGAGCCCGGCCGGACTATCCAATAAACACTCGATACGAGTTAGTGTGGATGGCCAACTTTATTTCCCAGAACATAAACTTATATAACTTCAGGTAGGGGAGGAGATGAACATAGTTGGAGGGGTGCTAACTACGGGGGCTCCCTGATTGGGTAAACGCAGTGGGTGGGTGGTCCCGGGGTCGAGGCAGATTGCTCCAGCTCCCACCCTCCGAGTTCTGGAGCGTTCTGATTGCAAGTCATGAGTCATGAGGCCTGCTGGCCTGACTGAGCATGCTCCGCCCAAGAGTTCACTCTGGGGTCAGGGATACCCCCCTGTACATACAGCATATGATGTTATCTTTGCTAGGATCTCAAATTGCACCCTCCTACAACAGGCCAGTCAGTCTCACCTCCGCCCCTGGAAAGGTGATGGAGTAGCTCATCCTAGAGACCATCCCTAGGTATGTCAAGGAAAAGAAGGTGATAGGAGTAGTCAGCATGGATTCACCAAGGGGAAGTCGTGTCTGACAGACCTGATAGCCTTCTACGATGAGGTGACAGGCTGGTTGGATGATAGGAAAGCTGTGGATGTTGTCTACCTTGACTTCAGCAAGGCTTTCGACACAGTCTCCCATAACAGCCTCATAGGAAAGCTCCAGAAGTGTAGACTGGATGAGTGGACAGTGAATTGAGAACTGGTTGGATGGCAGAAAGCAAAGGATGGTGATAGATGGGGCCAACTCTGATTGGAGACCTGTGGCCAGTCGTGTCCCACAAGGGTTAGTACTGGGCTTGGTGCTCTTCAACCTGTTCATCAATAGCTTGCACCTTCAACAAGTTTGCAGATGACACCAAACTGGGAGGAGTGGCTGACACTCTCCAGGGCTGTGCTGCATTCAAAGAGACCTAGACAGGATGGAGAGTTGGGCAGGGAGGAACCTCTTGAGGTTCAATGAGGGCAAGTGCAGGCAGGGTCTTGCACCCGGGGAGGAATAACCCGAGGCACTAGTACAGATTAGGGGTTGACCTGCTGGAAAGCAGCTCTGTGGAGAGGGATTTGGGAGTCCTGGTTGACGACAAGTTTAACTATGAGTCAGAAATGTGCCCTTGTGGCCGAGAAGGCCAATGGGATCCTGGCCTGCACCAGGAGGAGCACTGCCAGCAGGTCAAAGGAGGTGATCCTGCCCCTCTCCTCAGCTCTGGTGAGGCCGCATCTGGAGTGCTGGGTGCAGTTCTGGGCTCCCCAGTACAAGAGGGACGTGGAGCTTCTCGAGAGGGTCCAGCGTAGGGCCACAAAGATGATTAAGGGACTGGAGCATTTGTCCTATGAGGAAAGACTAAGTGAGCTGGGACTGGTTAGTCAAGAGAAGAGAAGGTTAAGAGGGGGTCTGATCAATATGTATAAGTACCTGAGGGGAGAATATAGGCAGGGTGGAGCCAGGCTCTTCTCCGTGGTGGCTGGTGACAGGACCAGGGGTAACCAGTGTGAAGTTGAAACACAGGAAATTCCAGCTCCATATGAGGAAGAACTTCTTTCCTGTGAGGGTGACAGAGCCCTGGCACAGACTGCCTAGAGAGGTTGTGAGGTCTCCTTCTCTGGAGATCTTCCAAACCCGCATGGATGCCACCCTGTGCCACATGTTCTAGGTGACCCTGCTGGAGCAGGGGGGTTGGACTAGATGATCTCTAGAGGTCCCTTCCAACCTTAAGTGTTCTGTGATTCTGTGAAAAACAACTTCTATTTTCATTCAGTTGCATATTACATTCTTCCATAGTGATACTATTTTTCATCTTGTTCAATTACTGGTTTATTATTTCAATGTGATATATAAATTAGCTTTTGTTAGTTATCTGCCATCTCTTTCATCAATCATTTTAATAGGATCAGCTTTTTGATCAGGGTCTATACAGAATTTCTAAGTTTAGATACAAAGAAAAAGGTGATTATAAATTCACTTAATGAAATTAGCAGCTATCCAGCAGATCCAAAGGATCCTGAAAGACACTGATATCTCAGGTGACTTTCACCAGAATAAACGAGAGTAAGCGTTACATTTAATGGTATCATGAATCTTATATATTAGTTTATGATATTCATTCTATTTCTTTTCCTTGCATTTGTTCTTACATCTATAGCTTTACTTGGCTTGGTTGCGTTCTGTTCTGTTCTCAGGGAATTAATCTGTACAAAAATAACCTAGCAATTTTTTTTTTATCAAGACATACACCCTTCAGTTCTAAGTTCATAACATGATTAAAAGGGTGGATAAGAGTGGACTGTGGAAACCTGGGCTGTTTAAGCTAACAGTGATCCAGAGAAAAAAACATGTGGAAATAAAGGATAAGTGGATCTGTGACAAAATTTTGATCCAAATGGGAAATTAACAAGGAAAACAAACTGCTACATTCTCAACCAGGAAATAAACTGACTGATATAACCTCTTCACAGCCTGTAGAGGTAGAATACTTGAACACTTTCCTGTTCTATAATTCTTCAAGGTGTCAAGGGTATTCTCAAATTAGGACCCCTATGCAAGCTTTATCAGCACTGCCTGAGGTGTAAAATGTAAGATGCTGTACTTTAACAGAAACATAAAATGCTTAAAGGATATAGGTAACATTAGAATGGATGATTATTTTTTGTGCTGCATAGGTGATAGAAAAATGGATAATAAAAATGTAAAATAAAAAGGAAGAGCAGTTCAGGTTGAGCACACACAGTGAGATGGAATGTGTTTTCACAAAAAGAATAATAGCCTTTCACAATGATCCTGCTGAGCAGGAAGATGAAATAGAGATACTGAAGTCACTTAGGAAAGGAGATATTCTTACCCTGTGATTTAGCGTTTTTCTAAGATTTGCTACCAAATCTTGAGTCCCACAGTGGGAAACATTTGGAAGTTGTCAGACCTTCAGCACCCGACAAAGCGGTGACAGAACTCACATCAACCTACAAGTACCACTGCAGGGAAATGGCTTAGCAAGCCTAAAACACACAGTTTGTAACTCTAAACTTTAATCAGAGATCAGTACATAAATATTATCTTGCAACAGTGTCTTTGAAAACAGCACAGCTTCATTTTTTTAAGAACACCTTCATTTCCTATGGTCATTTCAGGCCTATACTTAAAGGCTGCTGTAAGTTGAAAATTATAGCTGAAATATCTGCTGCATATATAGAGAGAAGCAAATCATCATCATAATTTAAACATGAAAATAAAATAGTTTACTATGAATCATATGTATGTTGAAAAACACAATGGCATTTTTAAAACTTCTCTTGTTCTCTCTTTAATGTAATGGATATATACATTACCTATATCATACATTCTCTGCAAATCCTCAGTTGCATTTGTATTAAAAAATAGGAATATTTAAAATATATTTTGATTTATGTAGTTTTAGGGCTATAAATTTTTCCTTGAGAGGTTATTCCTTACCATATTGACCAGGCAATGTAGATTGTGAGGTTAAATCGAGTTGCTTGAGGCAGGCAGAGATCCGTATCAGACCGTTCTGCTTCTGCTAAATGAATCTGGCGGTATTCAGATAGTTTTGTTTTTGAAACAGACTGTTTCAGTCTTTGAGGTGGACAATTCAGACATTTTCTTTTAGTGTTAATAGTACCAAAGGAAGAAAGGCAATGACGGTGAAAATGTGGATTTGCATACAAGGTTTTGTCCACCCCAAACTGAAACACCAAAGTGACTACTGAGGTTTTGTATAAGTGGCCTTATTAAGAAGGGATTTGGGGATTTGGGTTATTAAGATAGGCATCTGCCACTGTCTGGGAAAAATAATCTTGAAAATGTTCACAGCATCATCGAGGTCTTGTAGCATCTGGCACACATCAGGAACGCTTTAAACTGTCCCAATTCTTTGAACTATGAGAGTTTGTGTAAAGGAAATAGCCTTTAATAAATAACCATTACATCAGAATGATGATAAGTATGAACATTTTATGGAAAAAGAAATAAATATACAAATATAGACAACTGTTTTTGTCTGAGTTAAATAAATGGTTGTAGATACTAGGATTATCTGAAAGTAAAATTGATAAATCCTGCAAAACCTATGAATTACTGTTGTCCGTCAGATCATTCTAACATTTTCTAAATGATGTGGGAGTCTAGGTGGCACCTACACATTTTCTAAGTAGTTCTGATATTTGCAATTTGTGGGTTCCTGTGATGAGATGAGATTAGATCAATGTCTTTATTTAACGCTGGCAGTGTATCTACGACCAGTAGTAGGTCAGAATATAGTGATCTGATTAGAATTCTCCCTCAAAGGGAAAAGTTAGGCAAAAATAAATAATTAAATAAATAGATAGATAGATAAATAAATAAATAGTCTCCTCACAAACATTTAAATTTTCTGTTCAAATCAACCAAATTCAGGTGTATGCATTTTCCAATCTTCATTTATTCATTTCTCAATTTACTAAAAAATGTATTTAAAAACAGCTGTTTGGATTGCTTGCTTTTGATTTTAAATAAAGCAAATCAAATCAACAGAACAATTTCCACTATTCTGACAAGACAAGCCTTGTTACTTGTTGTAAAATATAAAATAGGAATACAGAAGTCTTCTCCCCTTATAGCTAGAAATAAGCAAGCAATGATATTGTCCTTAGATTTAATTGCATAGCTTATAATAATTAATTGCCTATAGTTAATTAACATAGTTAATTATACATAGATACAGAAATGTTCTTTGGCTTTCAAAATTTATATATTGATGTTCCTAGCAGAAATTGTTCAAGTTTAACTGATAAAGTTATGGACTTTTTCCTCATCCTACTATCAGGTGTTCTGTGGTATCTCAGTGTTATCACTAATTCCATAACATTTGAGTCTTTTCTTGAGACTGTCTTGTTACATGAGTATGATATGTATTTGTTTTGCTTTATTTTCACGAGTTGCTTTTTTGTCTTATTTTCAAATCTTTTTTATTCTTTTTATTCTTTTCCTCAGGCTTCTAGGGAAACCTTGGAAATACAGCACACAAAGGCTGATAAAGGAAAAGAAACAGAATTTGCCCTATGTTGCCATCTTTTTTCAAGATGTGGACAGTTGCATGTGAACAGTTGCATATTGTTTTCTGTAGATTTTCTTCTGTTTGTGAGTGGTAATTTAGCCTATCTGTGAAAAGTTGTTCAGAGCAGCTGGCTTCCACAGACAAGATGCAGAAGCTGAACACCAAAAGTCCGTGGAAGAGTGTAATTTTAATAATATTTTTCTATTGCTAACAGGTTCACAAATCCCAGTTTAACCTTTCCATCACATCATACTTCATAACCTGAAAAAGACACCTGCTCAGATATTTTGTAGTACTATAAACCTTTCAATATAAGGGTTTTGTAATAATATAAGCCTTTCTTATACATAACAAAGATGTACAGGGTTATTGGCCTAAACTTGATTATCTCTTGATATCAGAAAGATCTACCAAATGACATACGGTCATTTTAACTTAACTTGGAGTCTCTCAAAGGAGAAAGGTAGCTAAAAAAGTCTTTGTAAGAAAAATATCCTGATGTGAACAGCATGACATAGCCACCTTTCAGCCCTTCCAGCTGCTTTTGCCATCGCTACTTCTGTCATTGAGAAGGCTGAACTGGAGGCTAGGGGCCAGAAGCCAGAGGAGTTGGGAGGCCTATACTATTGGAATAAATCCAGAGAAGACCTTTTGCTGCGCTTATCAAAATGCATTGCTTCAGATTTAGTCACATAATATTGTTTAAATTGTATGACAAATCCTTCTGTTCATAGAAGTCTGCCACTTCTACAAGGCATTTGCTAAGCCATTCATCTGAGTACTATCATTTCACACAGATCTATTATTAGAGTGGTTATTCTAATCCTAAAATTCTTGTATTTGTAAACTATATTTTTCCTGTCAAATTGCTTCAAATAAGAAAATCTAATAACAGGTGAAGTGTCTTGTAATTCTCAAAAAAAGGACATTGAAAACACTTTTCTAAATAAAATATCATAATTGTTATTGTCTTATTAGTTGCTGCATTTTATTTACCCATTGGCTTCTTACTTTTACCAGACACTTTCTCTTCTTATTACAATTTGTAGTATTTTTTTAAGTGATAGTTTTCCTGTGGCCCTCTAGGAATACTCCCTTTACAAGGTTCATACATTCAGCATTATTTTACTCCTTCAAATGGAGTAAACTGCTTAAAGGGCTAGTGTTAGGAATGAGAAAAAGAGGATGAAAAGGGGAAAATAAAACCACAGGAAAATAAATATATATCTGCTCTCTTTCTCAATTGTTACTTCTTCTAGAAGAAATGTTGGAATTGAAGGAGTGATAAAGATTTTTGCCTCTGTTGTTAGTAAATTCTTTTATGCCCTCTGCTGCTTTTGATGCTTCGTATTCAGGATCGTGATGTAGGGGGTGGGAGGAATAAAGTAACATCTAACACAGCTGCTACTGAATTGGAAGTGGAAGAGAAAGAAGCGCCCTGCTGTTTTCATTCTGCTTCTTTCTTTAATATTCAGGTGGAATTCAGCCCTGCTGGAGGAAAGAGTGGAATAAAGGAGTGTCTATTAACAGCTAATTGTCATTGCTGGAGCTCCTAAGTGGTGGGACTCCATCATGTTCAGCATAGAAGTGTACTAAAAGACGGTGGCTGCCTCAGAATTTTATTGTCTTAACTAAAAGACATAACGAGTGGATAAGGGACAAAGACGTACGTGCCCATCCTAATGTTACTTGCGTTTGTGTATAGTTTTGAAATGTAACGAACCACGAGAAGTGATCAGCACTTGCTGATCTCCACAACCTCACTGTCCTGGAGGAGTTAGACATTATTGCTGGGATGTCTATTCCACATTGGTTTTGGTAGCAGACTGATGAACAAATTGTAGTGGCAGAATTGCCACTTTGAATTTTATCTATCATCTGACCTATAACGCAGCCACCCAGATCTGTTCTGCCCTGCCATCACCTTTGTTTCCTGCGTAGATTTAGAATAATACCCCTTAAATGTGGGGTAGATGAGCAGGTGGTTGAGGTGCAAAAATTGAAGGTGGGTCTTTCATCCCATGTTTCTGTGTCACTTTTTCTCCTTTATGAATCATGGATCAGTGAATATGCTAACTGATTTCAGGCGCAATTTTATACGGAAAAGGACCAAATTTAAATTGCGCTTTGGCTCTGAGGAGGGTGTGAGGTTTCCTATCCTTGGGTATGGAATAGTTTTGATTGTAGAGTCAACATGACCTTTCAGCTAATTAGCCTTTCCCTCAGCAATTTAATCAGGGGCCATGCCATAGTAATTTGTTGCAGGGTTTTGACCCAAAGCTAGTTCATTCTCAGTGTAGCTGTGTAAGTGTGAGGTTAGGCCTTGTCTATTTAACCCAGCTTAATTACCTTTGTACAACACTTCATCATACAGGGTACACATATGCTCCACTTCTGTCTTCCCATATGAGGAGTGAAATTTTGCCTGGCTTTCTTTAGTGAAAGTGTCATGTTTTCTACTTCCAACTAAGATCTCTCCCAAGATGTTCAGATTATTTTGAACTGTTCTGTACTGAGAAGTTGTCATTTTCTGGCACAGACAAATTTTCTGGGACAAATGGTCTTTGTGTTTTGCATTTCTGAATAGTTATTAAATGCTGATATTCATTCTAAATTGTACTGTAAACTGAAGAATGTAAAGCTTAATCTGCACTATCATTTTAGTTTGGAACTGTAGTTCATTTGGACACAAGATTTTCCCTTATTTTCCAGTTACCAAGCAAAGGTTTTTTTTTTTTGCAGTGTGGTGTTGGTACAAATAAATTATAATCCTTTTCAGAAATGACTACATGGAATTTCATGTCAACTGCATCTCAAAGGTGCTACAGCCACCAACAAGGACATAAGATGGGACCAGAGATCAGCCTGTCAGAAAGTGATGTCTTGTATTTAATGTGATGTTCATTCAGTTTGATGTACATCCTCTGATCTATAAATTATGTAGATGTAGCAGTGTTCTCTCCAGCTGTTCTGATCAGTATATCATCACGGTGTTGAGTATCCTGCTGCTGTAAGCACTGCTTGAAATAAAGCTACAGCTTACCGTATTCAATCCTATTGCAGAATTACAGAATGGTGGAGGCTAGAAGATATCTTCAGGAATTGTCTAGTCTGCCCCCCAAGCACGCTTGAAATAGGATCAGCTAGAACAGGTTGCTCAGCAATGTGTCCAGTCAGGCTTTGAATCCTTTCAAGGACAGAGACTCCACAGGCTTTCTAGTCAACCTGCTCCAGTGTTCAGTCACCCTCACAGTAAATTATTCCTTATGCTCAAATGGAATTTCCTGTGTTTCATTTTGTTCCCATTGTTTTTTGTACTTTCACTGAGCATCACTTCAAAAAGTTTGCCTCCATCCTCTTTATTATAGTACGTCATGTTTTATACCCATTGAGAAGATGCCCTCTGAGCCTTGTATTGCTCTGACCACCTGAATTGTAGTATAACCTTGTCTGTCCACTGTATATACTGTTCCCAAGGAACATAAGCATAGTTTGTGATGAGAATCAGAAAAAGAACTAGCACACGCCACAGCAAAACAGGCTTCCTTTGTGTAATGGTGCACCATTTCCTACACAAAAATTACACCAGAATGCTATGATTTCATCATTATGGAACCTGAATAAAAATATATTTTGAGTATTAAAAAACAATATAACCTTTTTCCTTGTAGAAATCTTTATAAACTCTAGTTTATGTTTTTAATCCATATTTTAGAATATATTTCCTAGAATTATGATTATTTTTAGAGGAAAACAAAAAGTATACAACATTGACATCTTAATCTTATTTCTTTTATAATATCCAAAAAAACATGCATACATGTCTTATCATGCACTGTTTACAAGCCTGACATCTAGAAAGAGTAGATTATGTCTTTGGTTTAGACACAGGAAGAACTTTTCCTGTTCTTTTTCATCACAGATTCATGCAGGCGTCTTATAAGCTTCATTTCTGACGATTTTTGCCATCTTTCTTGAGAAATATCTAGGATTGCTCTTTTATTCCTAAGGAAAAGGTGGAATTGCTGGTAACAGCTTTTCTTTTCTTATCTTGACCCGGAGAAGCTGAGTGGCTCTGTGATGTTGCCAGGTGCTTTTTATCCCCTCTCCTGCTGTGTGAGCAAAGTTGAGCCTTCCTAGCAGTGTTTCTTTTCAGTCAGTTGCTTCTCTTCTTTTAGCAGAGTGAGAATAATTACTTCACTAGGACAGTGTTAGCTCTGACTGGAGTCAAGAAGAGCTAATAGGATCTTTAATAGCTAATGGAAGCCCAACTTTGTTTCATGTGGGGTTAAATAGGATGAAGATGGTTTGCCCTGTATCCATTTCAAACCACAGTACTATGACCAAACTTCTAAGACTGAAATCTCATTTTATTCAGATGTTATTTTCCCAAGGATTTCTTTATTTGAAGTTAGTACAGTAGGATGTAATGAATTATTTAGCCATATATTTTTCAGAAGTTTATAATTAGTCTGATTAACACTAATGGGAAAAAAAAAAAAAAGGAAAACTAGACAATGAATAAATCATATCTGAAGAGACCAAAAAGGTCTCTGGGCCAATCTGGTTAGATGTAACATCAGTTCATTTTGGTAAATAGCATGTATTCTTATGTATTTTTCCCCCATTTTTTTCCTCTTTTTTTTTTTGCCTTTACCGTTGAACACATTTATAGATAAAGCAATCTTACATCATTTCTTCTTCACTAGTCATGATTGCCAGGTATATATGATGCCATCATGTTCTTCTTGCCAAATTAACTCAAATATATGAACAAATAAATATTCATCCTTATTCTCCCTAAAACAGTAAAATAAAATATGCATATTTGTTTTTCTCATCATATAATGCTTAAACATAAAGGTTGATCAAGGTCAAACATTTAGACAATTGCGCAGTCAAAAAAAAATACAAATTTATTATCCCAATTATTTGTGTTTCTGGAATAGATTCTATCTTTACTTTTAGGAAATTATACTTTTCAACTGCAATTTCCATTGGAATTAACATATTGGAAGTCATTTTACTCTGTCTTTCAACTAAGTAAAAGTTGATTATATGCATACTGATATAAATTAATACATATATATGTGTGTGTATATATATATATATAAGTACATGCATCTGTACATACCATACAAACTAATGTATATAGGTATGTGTATGTGCACCAATAGGTAAACAGATTAAGAAACATTTCCAGTATAATCCATAGAGCTACAAAGCTATAAATGAAAGTAAAATCAGAGCTAAATAATAGATTTGGGAAATCAAGTAAACATTCTATTATTTTTACACTATTTTCTAGCTGTAAATGGAATTCTGGCTGCCCATGCTCATAAGCAAAGGAGAAGAAAAAGAAAAAAACAGATTTATTTATGAGCAATAAAATAACTTGTGGGTATCATAATCCAGAAACAAATACTCTAAGATCTTTTTATGTAATCCTTTTGTCTCTCAAAGTTCTTAACTTCCAGCTCCTCTTGAAAGCACTACTGTATGATATTGCTTTCCTCCTGTTACTGAGAAAGATATCAATGTTGGCTCAGACCCAGTTCACATGCAATTAGCAAGAGTTTCAGCTTTTCTAATCAGAGTGGACTGATTGACACAGAAACATACTGTGCCTGAAAGTGGTGCAACAGCACAAAAGTGCTTCTTTAGTGTTAATATCTTTGCTGCCTCATTACATTTGCTCTTCTTAATTCTTCCCTTTTCCCTTTAAGTCATTAAAATCTTTCTCTTTCCTCAGTATGGGAATCATTCGGAAGACATTCATAGCAAATTGTCTACTAGATATCTATGAGACACATCCATAACAGTGTCTTCTGCAATTAAATCATTTATTTCTTCATGTTAAAAAAAAAACAATTTCCTTTCTCATTTCATTTTGCTTTTTTTGCTAAGCTTCATTATACTCTCATAGGGCACTTTTTTTTCTGTTTTGTTTTTGTTTTTTTTTTTCTCTTTTTTTTTTTTTTTTCCTGGAACATGTGGCCCTAATGTATTAGCTGTTTAACAATAAACAGCCAACTATAGTTTACCACTGAAGCTCAGATGTTTGATAATGAAGCAAATACTTGTTTCCATACGCCTATGAAGGATCAAAATGTTATAAGGAAGGATGATTTAAAAGTTTCTGTATTACTCTGCAGCAGTATACGCATAGAATAAACAGAAGAATCTTCAGATAAATCTCCCATGGGAATTATCAGTGGAGAAAATAGTAAGAAAAACACGTAATTAAATAAATATGAACCATGAATATGACTACAATGAATGTAAGTAGAATTTACTGGAATCCTGTAAATGAATAAATCATAAAATGCATTTTTGGGGACAGCATTTCCACGGAGCAATAGAATAGTTGCAATTGGTAGGAGTATATTCACATCATCTAGTCCAAACCTGCTGCTGCTCAAAGCAAATTCATCTAAGAGCAGATTGCTCTTGATCCCGCTTTTTTGAAGTTTGAATGTCTCAATGAACTCAATGAATGAATGACTCAATGACTTCTCTGGATAACCTCTATCAGTGTCTAACTACTCTCACTCTGTAATGAGTATTTTCTTGTGATTGAATAGTATTTCTTATATTTCAGTTTGCGTCCACTGTTCCTTGACCATTTCCATTCTTGTTCATCACTTAATACTGTTAATTCTGCCCCCTTTGCTCTATGGCAAGAGGGTAGTGGATTCTCAGATCGAATCACGGGGCTCTCCTCCTGACTTTCACACTTCCAACCACTTCTTCCTTCTTTGTAAGTAAAAGATCCAGCAGAGCACCTTTTCTCATCAGCTCTTCAATCACCCAAGTAAGGAAGTTGTGATAAATACACTCCTTGAGGCCTCCTGCATTGCTTGTGCTCTGTTGTGCTGTCCCTCCAACAGAGTTATCAGAGTGGTTAGTCTCCTATGAAGAGCAGGACTTGTGAAGCTTTCAAATAGTCCAAATAGTACATTTTTGATATAGCTTTTTTCCATTTTGAAATTTTATGAATAAACATTGTGATTAAAGGGAGACTACTTGTGTTAGACATTCATACCATTACACAGATCAATTAATTTCTAAAATAACTCTCCAATGTAGATAAGACAGATCTGTTACCCCAATTTTAAACACAATGAATTCAAATAGAGGAGACTAAGAGCACACCGTATTTGATCCAGGTCAGGTGGAAATAAGAAATAGTAAGCTGCCTCCATTTTAGCAGAAAAACAAGGTAATGTATCATGCTACAGGCTGGAGCAGCCTTTTTCTGCTTATCTCATAACACAGACAAAGAAGCATTTTTGCTCCTATATTCATCTATGTACCTATAAGTTTAATAATATATACTTATATAAGTTTAAAATATACATCCTATATATTTAATAGCTTTTGGAAAATGAAGAGAATTCATCAAGTAGAACAGAAACTTCCTGTGATCTTCCACTTCAGTCAGATTCTTTTTTTTTTCATTATTACTCTTGTTGATTATGTCTTTTGAAAAAGATATTGCTAGTTGTAGAACTAAATGAAATGAATAATCATCTCGTCTGTTTTAAAATTCTAACATTGTGTCAATAGTATAAAAATACCGACAACTGAAAAATTCATGTGAAGACTCATGTAAAAATAAGTGTAAGCTGACATATTAATCAATATTTATTTTAAAATCTAGTTACTATGAATAAAAGTAAACTGAAAACAAAAGGGCACCTGGATGCAATAACTTCTAGCTTTTATTCTGTCAATACTTTTAATGATATTATTAGTTCTATACTCCGCAAATGCTTTGTGATTGTACCTTTCATTTGTCCCATTCTGATTAGAAGCAAAATTCTATCAACATTTTGGTTAGCATTTTGGTTATGGGAGTTTAGCTCTGAAACTCTGACTCAGCTATCACTATCTACCAGCTGTCTTAAGACTTTTGTCTTTTCAAAAAATTTGCTTCAGTCTGAGTAGCAATACTCATAGTTGCTACCATGATCAATAAGAGCAAGGAAAGTCTCTTCCTATTAACATTTCTCTCATTACACTTACATTTCTAGTGCCTGAACACAATTCACTTTCCAAAGCCAAATCAGTTTGACAGGAATCATTTCAGAGAAACTTAGCCTTACCAGTGCACCTCCTTCCTGTAAATGTCTTCCTCTGAACATTTTCTTAACTTCACACATTCACTGCCATTGCCTTCATATTTCTCTATCTCTCAATCACTTGTCTTCCCTTCTTGTAATTCATTTTGGTTTTTGTTTATTTTTCCTCCAAAGAGTATTTTATTTCCTAAGGTGGGAAAGGGAAAGAATCATTTGTTTTTGTTATATTAATGCCATTTAGCATGTGTTTATTTTACAAAAAGTATTGTAATTATAACACCTTATATTTATTAAAGGAAATTTGATGCTTTGATTCCCCATATTGCTTGATTAAAATTTCAGTTCCTTGCTCCAAGTTGGAATACATGATACTGAGTTGAATTCCTACATTATCTAGTTACTAGAGAAAATCACTGATTTTAAAAGAGATTCATTGAATCCCTCACTGTAAAACAAAGGAATGTTTTAGCTGCCAGGACAAAGTGAAAAAAAAAAAACTGTTTGAAGCTCGAGTTCATGTAGTGCAACTAATTAGATGTTTGTCAACAGCTATCCCCTTTGTTAACACCTTTAAGCTGTTAAACTACAGAATCTTGTTACTTTGAGTGGGATTCATCTAATTTAACTTAAGCTGCATATATTATTGACTGTGCTGGTCACACTAAGCTTTATAGTTAATAAAAACAATATGCCACTTAGAGAGTTGTTGGTTGAATCTGGAAGTAGAAGGGTAAAGCAGATCAGATGAATTCTGTTTTGAAGTCTGTATTTTCTGAATTTTGCACAAACAGACTCTAGAGTGACTGGTTCAGGCTGGGTGTGATTTGAATCTCACCCTTGACACTTGTGAATCTTCCTGGATCCTTAAATCCTTAAATTCAGAAGGAAGAATAAAAGACACTTCCAACTGGGAAAAGAAAAAAAATCTGTGTTGATTAGCATACAACCCTAGGAATATAGAGATATAGGTTTGAATTCCACTAGGCTTTTGGAAAGGTATGCTCCTTTAGTTTTTCTCATAAGCTAATTCTTTTAAAAGAAATAATGAATAATAGAGACTAATGATAGGTCTGGCAATGGAGAATCCTTAAGAATATATATATTATATACTATATATACTATATATATATATATACTATATACTATATATATATATACACTATATATATTATATATATAATATGTATATAATATATATATTCTACATATATTATATGTATATAATATATATTTACAAAATTTCTAGTTTAATTGTCACAAAATTATCACGCTACATTTTTGAAATCTCTTGCCAATTTATTAAATAATGTGAAGAATACTTAATTTCTCTCCTGGTCTCACATGCTAAATAGTCTGGATAAATTTGTACGTACAAATAAACAAAAGAACGATGCTTTATTTTCTGACACAGAAAGAACACAGCTGCTTCACATTTCCTCTCATTTCAAGGATATCACATTGCATTTTCCTCTGCTTTGAATAATTTGTTAGGTGAGCAGTCTTGTTCCTGAGCTGCTTTTCACAAGATTTTTTTCAAGTCTCACATTACTACTATTTGTTAGTCACTTATTAAAAAATAAAATGTATTAACACTAATTTATCACATAGTGGTATGAGTAGCATCAATACTTTGCTAACCTATTTAGAGCCAATGTCCTTCTATAAAAGCATTTACTTATTTTGTTGCATGGAAATTAATACATCAGTGATGCAAAATACTTAGTATTGCACTTGCATTTAATATAAGAAAAAAGTTCCCATCATTTATTTACTTGAACGAAGGGCATATATGTCATTTGTCTCCCATTTATATTCCTCACACAGCATCTGTGTAGGCTTCTAAACTCATACATTTTTTTCTTGTTTAGTAGCTAAGCATGAGATTGATCTTCATCACACTCCATGATGATTTGAATGGAAATGGGGTACTAAATGAAGATGCATATTTCTCTCATCTTATTTCTGATGTAAGTGATAGCTTAGTATACTTCAAACACACATACAAAACCTGAAAACACCCTTGTCATACTCATCCTATTCAGAATACTCTGAAGTTTGTAAGCCATTTGGTGCCAGGACTACTATTATCTGAATACAGACATTTATTAAATACAAATCTGTTGAGTTTTTCCTGTATGTATGTAGAGAGAGTCATTATGGAAATCTGAAGGCAAAAATCTACACAGTGAGAGTTTTACTTATAAAATAAGTAAAAAGAGGTATCATCACCTCATTCCAATAAAAATATGTTAATGCTATATACAAGAATCTAGTGAATTACCTTTTTGAAGGATACATGGTCTGGCTGTATTTTGCAGTGGAGACTCAGTGCAGTGCAGCAGGGACTCAGGACCTCACATATGACTTTCATTACATACTACCCACTAACCAAACACCAGATTTAGTTTTAGAAAGCAATTTGTGAATTGCTTCCGCCTCACTATATGCCGCTTCACTATATGCCATTTGGTTGTTGTTTCCCTTTCAGTACAGCAAAGAGTGTGGCTCACTTTCCAGGACTGTCCAGAAAATTCATTCAAGAAATTTCTTTTTCTTTTTTTGGAAATACAAACATTTGCTAATGTTTTTGATCTTTTTTATTCACTCTCTATTTATTTGCACATTTTTTTGTGAGAGAGAAAAACAAAGTGTTGATTGTTTGATTTTTCTGTATCACAGTTTTAATGCATAATTTTAGATGCTGGGAAGTATTTTGTTTCTTGATGTTTATGGGTATTTTTGAAACAGATTCTCTTTTCTAGACTAAATATTTATCATCCAGCTCCCTGTGACTGTAGGACACTGGACTATGAAATTCCGAGGTTTCTACCAAGTCTTCTGTTAAGAATTGGTTGCGGCCTGCTGTTACATCTCTGTAATTTGCTTCAAGATAATAGCACTTTTCACTTGCAAAGGAAAATCAAAATGGATTTGAAAAAACTCTAGAACTTTAGGACAGAATCCAGGTATTTTCACTCATATCCCTACTCTGAACATTGTCTAACTTAAAGTTGGTGGACAACAAGTTGTCCATGTGCCAACAACATGCTCTTGTGGCCAAGACCAATAGTAGCTCGGGGTGCGTTAAGAAGTCTTGCCAACAGATTAAGGAGCAGGGGAGTTGGACTAGATGATCTCCTGAGGTCTCTTCCAAGCTCAATTATTTGGTGAATCTGTGAAACTGTAGCAATCTAGCCCTAGTGGAAAGAGTGGTTTTCTGTACTCTACCTAGGAGAACTGGTAAATACTGGGAATGTAAGGTATTATTGTGTTAGACACTTCTCAGAATCTTCAGAGAGTGCATCTAAATAATATTATTTCTCTTAGTTGTCTCCCTAGAGAAAGGTAGGTATCCCTCAAGGTGCTGAAGTGCACAAATGCTGAAGCGAGGTGTGCTTTAGAATACAGAGAACCAGAAAGAAGCATTTAACTGTCTCTGACCACTGTGTATGCTGTCTAATGGAGTAGTGGCATTTCTGCATAGTAACAGAGATCAGGAATCTAACTAGTGAGATGCTTTGTTTCCATGGTCTAGCCCATCTGCAATCAATGACTACATGTGTCTCAGGTTGTGCTATAAGAATATATTTTCCAAAACAATTTTTTAGTCAATCTCTGCTCCTGTAAAGTAAGATTCAAAGGCCATGAATTCAAGAGCCACTGAAGACAAATAATAAGAATGAAGAAAATGTAACATAAAATACACATATGAGCTTCAGTTCATGAGGTTGAGTCTCAAATACCCGTATCTCCTAGCAGAATGTCCTAACTAGCAACCTAAAGATAGGATTTTGCTTTTTTACTATCCTTATATTCCTATAGACATGGCTGTTTACAGTGCCTTGGTTTCAAAGAAAGGATAAAAAATATTTTCCACTTTTTGTACTCCACTGACTTTTTCTGCATGCTCAGGAAAATTAAGAGATTGAATAGGCCTTGCAAGGAGTGCTCTACCTACCTGTACAAAAGGTGTACAACATCCTCTAAAGAATTTTTTAATTAGAACTGTAGTGCCATGGAATTATAACAGCTTACTGCCAAGCACTGGTAGTAAGCTGAAGTCAACTATCAACTTATCTGGAGACTAGATGAAGGAAGATTTAATGAATCTAAGTATCCACTAGCTATTCCACTACTTAAAAATAACAACAACAACAAAAACACAAACAACAACAACAAAGGGAAAAAAGAGAAAAAGAGAGAAGTAGCAAACAAAGAACCCTATTAAAATATTGAGACAAGCACTACGAACATGCAGAATTGGATTACTGATGTGTAGCATAGGAACAAGAACACTGGCTAATGCATTTCGCAAGTTCAGCTAGGCAATTGTTGCAGGGTGTCCTGTGGTAATGGTGATATCCAGAGATCCCTTTTTTTTTCCTTTTTTTTTTTTCATATCACTGAAAGTCCACCAGATTTGTCCCTTATGGTTCCAAAGACATGATGAGTCTACAAAAAGAATATAAACTTCTAACTGAGATGAATACTTCTTCATTTTGCCTCCATCCTTAATCACAAAATGCCATCTGGCTTCTTTGGTTTCCACATTCTATAGCTCCCTCATCACATCTTATTTCTTTTGTGACATCTGTCACAATGATTTCCAAATGTGGTTGTCAAAGAAGTATTCATTTTCTTGGATGCTCTGAAGTACTGACATTTCTGCTTCTATAACAAATCTCTCTACATTTGAAGTAAGATTCATGTATTCTATCTGTCTTGCTTTATCATCCAAACACTATCTAATTACTGGAATATTTTGTTGAATTTTATATTTCAGTATAAATGTTAAATAAAAATAAGTAATAAGTAATATAAAATAAGTAATATAAAATAAGTAATATAAAAAGCAATATCTAATTTTAATGCTAAAAAATAAATAAGGCTTTTATAAATAGGCTGCTTTTTCTTTTTTTTGTGTGTGCATTTGCTCTCACAATCTGCCTTTGAATTACTACAAAAACCAGTACCTTTTAGAACACAATTACAAAAACTGTAAAGTGCACACAGATCAGTATTATAGGGAAATTTTATTATTAAGTGATTAATTAATTAGATTAATTAATTAGGAGGTTTAATTATTAATCCCTTTTTGTGAGTTTACTGAATTCATTATACTCATTAAAATAATTGTTTTAGTTAGAACTCCAAAGAATTCTATGTAAGTGTAACTGTAAGGTCAATTAATATATGTACTTAAAAAGTTCCTTAAGAAAAAAAAACAACTATATATATATATATATATATATATATATATATATACTGAAAAAAAAAAAAA
>JAUBNY010000172.1:161951-193863 GCA_032275445.1 Crypturellus soui | reverse complement strand
GGTCAGGACGCTGCCTGAGGAGACTGGAGACTGAGAGCCCTCTCCCATCTTCTGGGGTAAGTGATGATTGCACATTTATACATCAGAGCTAGCTAAAACCCCATGCTGTAGTGGAGAATTTCCTATACTGACATCGGAAACCTGCTTTGTAAATGTTGCATTTGAATAAACCATGCTATTTGTGAACTCGACTACTTGTTTGGGGGGCGAGCGATCAGACCTACAGGTGACAGACTGTTCGTGAATTCGATATTGCCAGAGTTGAGCTTATAGTTTATCACACTATTTGGAAACTCGATTCGCTGCTAGGAAGGCGATCGGACCTACGGTCCTCGGACTGTTCATGAATCCGATACTGCCAGAGTCGAGCTTATAGTTGATCATACTATTTGGGAACTCAATTCGCTCCTAGGAAGGCGATTGGACCTACAGTCCACAGACTGTGAATCCGATACTCATTTGATATCTCCTTCCCCCCGCCCCGCCACCACTACGACTTTCAAACTACAACATTTTCTGACATACACATACCTTGTAAAACCTCCCCAGGTGCTACATTTGTTGTCTGAATCTCTCTTACAAGGAAGAGAAATCTCTTTGGATTTTTTTCCGGCTGTCAAAATGATGATTTATCATTCATCGTTTGTCTCACACTGCTGTTGACTGTTAATCCACAACTAAGAAGTCTTTCATGTCCTACAGGTTGTAAGAAGCACAAGTTTTGACAATCATCTCACTAACACATTAACAGGAATCTCATACTGTATTTTTGTTAGGATGTCTTAACTGTATTATAAACTCCCCATTAGGAAGCCAGCAAGTAAACTTAAAAGGCAAATTCACCTTGACCTTTCAAACAACCTTCCAATGACATCAACCAGTTCCCTCTGCACCCTCAGGTATATCTCACTGGGTACACACATATATCTGATATAGTATTTTCCAGGAAAATTTTAGTTGTCCAGACATAATAGTTTACCACTGTATTTTATTGACACTTCAGTCCAAAAAAAGCAGAGATCATCTCACTACAGATCTTGCTGAAGCTTCTAGATGAAAATTTCTTATGTTATTTAGCTGTCTCTCTCAACCACTGCTGGGCTCATTTGCTGAGGAGAATTCAGGAAAAGTGGAGATATTAAGCAACGCTTGACACTAATCATCACTCATTCAAATTATTTATCTTATCTGATATCCACAACTCTCAGTCAAAAGCACAGTCCCACTGCACTGAAATTGGGGAAATTCTGTTAATGATTTTCAAGAGAGATGAAGCATACATACTCAGATGCATTCATGCTTTTAGATGCTTTATGAATTCATCTTATTTCATTGTAGTTTTATCTTAATAGAAGTTTGTTTTCATTTAAAGTAAATGCTATTATTTACAAAAGGAATAAAGGAGGAGTGGCAGTAGTGCAAGGCTATTTAGACAAATGGTTTTGTGAATATGAGAGCCATGGCTAATTTACTCTGGCATTATATGTGCCAAATACACATATTTCTGTGGAAATTAAACCGATTATATCAAGAATGATTTTTTTGAATACAGAATAATTATAAACATGTGTTAGGTATGGTTCCTACTTTCATATATGACCTATATATCTGCCCATAGTAGTAACCATAACTTGAATAATGAGGCAAATTAGTTAACAATACTGCATGAAAATAGTACAGCTAGTTATTACTCATAAGCATTCCAAATTGCAATTGTACAAAGTTCAGCTTTGGCAGTGCTAAGACTAGTATTAAACTCAGCCTTTCCAAATCATAGCATTTTAAACTGTTTTTTAAAAGGCACAGATTAATATTCAGATCAGAAGAAGGTAGCTGTAATTTCCATCGGAAGCTGTAAGTTTCCACCTGTTTTGGATCCTACTTATGGATCCTGGACTTATGCTATATATTCACAGATGTGTATATACTTATGTGTTTATATGTGTGTGTGTGTAAATAACACAAGCAAATTATATTTGAAAATGCATTTCTCTTACTTTGTGTGAAGGCACAGGAGAGAATCTTTGCTCTAGGCTCTTCTGTTCTGTGTAGTCATACAGTCTTCTCATATATTCCAAATTGCACATTAGGATCCCAGGAGTTAGCATCAAAAAGAAGAGTGTGATTGATAATTGAGGTTAGTAATAAAACTGTTGGCTGACCCATGCTTTACTCTTTCCTTTTTTTTTCCCCTTCCAATGGGAGTTTATTTGATGTAATTAAATAAAGCACCAAATCTCGCTCTGCAGTAGCAGGGGCACAGGGTTTATTTTTTGCTTATGTAAGATAAGCAAAATAGAGTGATTTAAAAATAAAAGAATGACTAATGATTGTTTCACCATAATTATAGTTTTCACATTAGAGATTGAACAAAGACTGTTCTCCTAGTCTTTCCAAAATAAAGGGACATGCACACCCTGAAGTGGTAAAATCTGTGTTTAACCAGACAGTTGTCTACAGGACACAAGAAAATAGTATGAAACAAGACATTATAACAGTAATGTATAGAATTTATAAATCAATGCTAGGTGTCTTTAATATCAATGATGAAATAATGGAAAAAAAAAAAACATTATTCATCCTCTGTTCTCAATGGCTCAGTATAAAGAGTATTCCGTGGTTATGTATCCAAGTTTAGGCACAGAAACACAAGTTCTGAGTCCACTTTAACTCTTAAATAAGAAATACCACATGCATAAAATGTTATTTTATTTTACCTTATTTTGTAATAGGAATAGGAAAAAAAATCTGTTAGTAATCCCATCAAATTTATGTAACTCAGTCCAGTTTTAATCCAGTGTAAATAGGATCAATTCTACAGTTTATAAAGCTGAGAGACAAATTTTGAGATAATTCTATTACACTAGCACCCTGGTGTATACTCACATATACATATCTATTTAAATAACTCTATATGTTTGTATTCACATACTTGTACATTTATATCCATTTCTCCTCTTTCTCCTATTCTCTGCCTTTTTAACTCTCTAGACAGGCATAGAAACAAACATGTTGCATTTTACTGCTATATAATCAAATATTTCAAATCATTGTTTACTTTCGGTCTGGAAGGATATCCTCTGATTTCATAGTAATGTGAGGGATGTGAGTCCAGCTAAACTCTGCACAGGCTGCACTGAGTAAAAGCCAACTTCAGCTGTGGTCTTTTTATGGAGGTGAAGCTCAGAAAGAAAGACACTTCTTCTAAGTTGTTTCTGCCTAATTTGGCTAATGTTTTCCTTGTGGTGTATATCAGAATTCTACAGAGAGAACAAAATAAAATAATTCCTCAGGCAACTGGGATGGGTTATTGTTACTCTGACTGATCAATCCATATTGCTGAAGGGACTCGGGGAAATGGGATTATAATCAAATAACCTTGCTCCATATAAATAAAAGTGTTAATTAGCATTTTAATTGCAGGACTTCTGCACCGTGAGTGGTATGTTAGGTTCTTCTCAGCAGCACAACACTATTTTATTCTGAAGTGCCCAATAAGTTAACATTAAGTTTAATGACTTATTCACCTCATTATGCTCATTAGTGTATGAAAGAAAAAGCAATAAAATATATTGCTAATTCGGAGCAAAGTACATTCCCCCATTTATGGAGCAGCAAGCTCTTCGTACATTTGATAACACATACTGTGAGAACTGAGCAGTATCCCAGCCTTTAGGTGAAGTTCAGATTCTTCATTCTTTATCTGTGTACTTTGCCAGGAAGAATTTAATCCATCTCTGAAAGATCTCCTCTCAGTGCTGTGACTCAGGGAGTGGCAAGACATTCAGTTCGATACACCTTTACTTTAACTGATACATGTATTTGTGGATTTCTAAGTGTTCCTTAATGACAAATTATTCCAGGATGGCTATGAATGCCAGGATAATTACAAAGGACACCTTAGAATGAGTCAAACCCTATTATGTGGTTATATCTCTAAGTTAGACACTGAAATTATTCTCAAAAATAGCCGAACTCAGTCAAGAGCTCCCTGTTCAGCACAGTTCTTGCTTTCACCCTGTAGAGTAGTCTCCCTTGGGATTCCACCAAATAGTTCCCTGAAACAAACAAACAAACACACAACATTCACTTTCCTGGAGTTGAAGTCCCCCGTATATGGTCTTCCTATTTATCTCAGGATCTTAAATGCAAATGCAGTCACCTCAAGATTGCTATACTTGAGGCTGTTAGTGACAACCACCAATCAGTTCTTTCTTACCAATGAGCCACAGGTACAGCAGATGACCTTTGCTAATTATCTCATCGATTACCTGTGTAAAGAATGTATAATCAATCTGCTCCAGGAATCCTTATGTCCAGCTATTTTTCCTTCCAGCAAATATTAGAGTGGTTAAGCCTCTCATGAATGTCAGAGCCTGTGAGGCTTGCTCCTATTATCTAAAGACAATTCACTCTTGGGGGCACTCTAGATCAGGCACTTATCGGGATTTTACTCTTATTGGCTTATCCTCTGATCTCAATTCATAAACTATAAAGTTGGGTGATAAATTAAAGGAATAAATCAAGTGGATTTTGTCACTGAAAACATGGTATTAATATGCATGTATCTTCTGACAGTACAAAGAAACTTCAGATGAAACATGAAAAATACATAGTAATCAGTGAACACTGATTGAAATGTACATAGAAAAATATAAGATATTTGAAGAACATTGTAAGATCCTACAGGTAAATTTTTATCCCTAAAAATATTTCTCTTCTTGCTCTCAGGAGTTATGCCTGAATAAACATGGTCATTGAAAGGAAGGCAAAAGAAAGTTCAAAGAAAAAGTGTTTGCATTATCAAACTAAGTTTTGTACCTATTTGATCTTGTCTTCACACTTATTATGTTGATTCTAATTTAAACAATGCTGTTAAGCATGTATATCTATCCACAAAGAAACTCAGAGGCCAGTGAGCGCAAAGCCAAGTAGTGACAGTCTTCCATTATACATGATCTGAGACTGATGTACATAACAGAATAACACAGTGTTCATAATGAAAGGTTGTACTGTTGATTTAGCTCTCCAATTTTTATTTTTAATCTTTTTTTTTTTTCCTAAGAGAGAGGAACTCATAACAACCGTTATTCATGCTCTCAAAATGGTAATCAGCAATTAGTGATAACAGATATGCTTTAGTGTTGGCATTCCCATAAGTAAATAACAGTATTCCATGCTTCTCAAAGTACAATACACTCTTCAATCAATTGACTGTAAAATACACACACGTATATCTTGGTTGAACCTATAAGAATGGGGAACCTCTTATTCTATCATAAACTTTATTGCTCTTATACATTATTTATCAGTATAGCCCCATCAATGGTTCTGGATGATTTAGTGACATTTTCTCTGCCTTTGAATTGTGATTCATTGATGAAGGAAATTACAAAAACACTGATACATCTGATACATTTAGGTAATGGTATATATATGTGTGTTTAATATATATATAGTATACATACTATATATAAATAAATGCTGAGCAAGAGCTATTCTATAATTTAGGTTAATCACATAAATTAGTTATATGTATGTGACATATATGTTACATATGCAACAAGTATAAGAGAAAAACAATGTTAAAATGCAACTATGTTTGCAAGTCATCCTTTAGTTTTCCAGCAAAAATAGAAAATAGAAAATATGTTTTATAATATATGATGAATTTCTGCATGTGTAAACAGAGAATTTCTGCTATAATCAGAATTATTCATTTCCCATAAATTAGATAAAAACAGAGGAAAAAAAGAATATTACTCTGATAGCTAAGGTTATAGTTTCATATTTCTTTTTTTTGGTTGTTTTTGCTAAAATAATAAACTGCAAAATTTATTGCAGAAAATCCACTAAGGTTTGTGGCAAAAAATGTAAAACTAAATCTTAATATTGCTCATATGAATGTGCAGATTCTGCTAAGCTAAATGTAAATTTATTTTCAAGAGAGATAAAAACAAATATTTTTAGAAGAATTTTAGCTTTTCTTAATATGACAGTTTTGTTGTTGTTTTGAATTGGTAATAATTTCTAATCTATACCTGATATGCAGGGAAGAAAGTCAAGCATGCAAAAACACTGAGACAGTTTTTATATTTAATTATGTAAGTTTCCATTTAATCATTTTCAAGTATTCAAAAAAAAAGAACTTCCATTTGATTTAAAAAAAAAATCTTTCACATTTATTTAACACTTAAGTTGGGGACTGGCAGATTTAGTCTCACAATTTCAGTCAGAAAATCTCAGTCTAATGTAGAAGGAGAAGAAGCTTTTGTGCTTTGACAATGACATTTGTGGCAAGGCATGGACATTATTTAAGAAAAAAAATCATATTAGTGTAATTAGTGATTTTGGCTATGAAAAGCCTGCAATAGCAAATCACTTATTGATCTATCTAGAATTTTATATACTTACAATTTTAACAACAAAAAAGAACACATACCAGAGAAAGCAATTTTTTCATCTCAGTTAAACTGTCATAATTTAAAATCGGAGTAAATAAACTGTAGATAAGGTCACTATTAGCACGATAATGTGCTTAGAATTGGGAGTGTAAGATTTCAGGCTTATTGTTAGATACCATCAGCTGTAATTCAGATGTGTTTGAGTATAGGTTCAATCCTTGAAGTCAAAAAAAGTTCATTATTTCCAAACTGTAGTAGTCAGGCTCATGAAGCATATAAAGTGATACTTTCATCCTGGTCCTGATTAAGTGTTAGGTGGGGGCTTGTTTTTAGGAGCATAAACATGAAGAGGTCAAAAAGAGATAATGAAGATAACCAACTATACAATTAAAAAAAACCACTAACAACAAAAAAGAAACACATAGGCTTTTTTAGTTAGAAGGGACAACTGCTTTCAAATATGTAACAGTGCTTCAAGTAGGAAAGGGATAGTCCTCTTCCTCTGTAACAACATGGTTAGGGTAATTAGTGGTTTAGCTGGTAGCAGGGTAGATGTAAGACGTATTATGAAAACATTAAAAAAATAAATAAAGAAAAATCATTAGAGCAGACAGTTTGGAAAAGCTGCATTATGTCCTAGACATCTTGAAGGACAGTTTAACTATAAATCAATCATCAGTGATAAAAAAGAGCTTGAATGGTTTTGTTGAAGAGGATGACTATTCAAATGTTTATTACAGCCTTTTATGCTATGCCTGGTGGTTCTTCTGGCCTTGAGGGCTGCCTGGCCATAGGGCCAGACTTGTTTTTGCAGCCATCCAGCCTTGAAAACATTGTGAAGAAGCTGGAAGAAGCTCTGCTCTATCCTAGAGTTACATTTAGGTTCATGTCTGGCCACATAACCTGCTCATCTGGATCTTGACCCACAAGCTGGACCTTGGTCTGGCCCCATGCCTGCACCTGGTGGGGCAGTGACAATGGCAGCATTGTATGTCCCAAACCATGATCACCTTGTTAGAGGCTGCAAGGCTGTGCTGGTTGTTGATCAGAGAGAACACAGTTACAGAATCACAGAATGGTTAAAGTCGGAAGGGACCTCTAGAGATCATGAGGTCTAACCCCCCTGCTCCAGCAGGGACACCTAGAGCACGTGGCACAGGGTGGCATCCAGGTGATTTTTGAAGATCTCCAGAAAAGGAGATTCCACAATGTCTCTGTGCAGCCTGTTCCAGGGCTCTGACACCCTCACAGGAAAGAAGTTCTTATGCATATGAAGATCCAACTTCCTGTGTTTCAACTTGCACCCATTAACCCTTGCCCTGTCACTGGCCACCACAGAGAAGAGTTTGGCTCCATGCTGCCTATATTCGCCCCTCAGGTACTTATACATATTGATCAGATCCCCTCTTAACCTTCTCTTCACTTGACTAAACAGTCCAAGCTCACTTAGTCTTTCCTCATAAAATAGATCCTCCAGTCCCTTAATCATCTTCATTGAATCACAGTTCTGCAATCACCACAGATGCCCAAAAACTTGGACATTTTAATTAAATGACACCATCACAAAAATACGAATATGTTGCTATGGATTTGGAAATGCCTCATCAGTAAATACTGTTTGTTTTTTGTTTGTTTGTTTGTTTGTTTTTCAATGATGAGCATAAAGAAGGAGGACTTGACGTCTGTGGAATGGACAAAAATGTCTTCTTAGGTGTCAAACAGCTGTCAGTAGATTAGATTATGAAGAGCAGCGCTGAAATGAGACGCTGAAATGGTCTTGAGGTTTGCTTTGAATAACATGATAAGAGTCTAACAACATAGTTGCCAGGAAGCCGTCACTCCTAATAATTGTACTTTGTGAAAAGTCAGGAGCCATACATAATTTTCACAAAGATTTAATAAACATCTTCTGTTGCAGCATCCATTAACAATTCATGCAAATAAACATGCATAAAATGTATAAAATGCATTGCCTTTCACTGCCAGTATTTCAAAGGAGAAAGTCTGATACTTGTTGTCCAGGGACACAGCAAAACACGTTCTTATATTCATGAATAAATGCTACATGCCCATGCAGTGTAACAGGCCTGAATCCCATACCAACTACTTGAAGAGAAAACAAAACTAGAGCAGTCTTTATTTATCATGTAATTTGTGACATAAAGACAGTCTGAAGTTTTGTAGTTGCTCAAAATATATTCATGGCTATGAGAAGACCTCTTCATAAACAGACTACTGTAGATTAAGCATTGCATAGCTTATAAATAATGTAGATGTAAATTGCCCTTACCAACCTTGTGTTTAGCTCTAAATTGTTCAAGTTTGATGAATACTGGCTGCAAAGTAAATTGAAAATAAAGTATGACTGCTCTATGATCAGTCTTAAGCCATAGAGGCATAGTGATGACAAAATGCCTTGAGTTTCTACCCACAGTACCTTCTCTTTCCTGACCATCAAAGATTAAATTTAAGAGGATTTTTCCACTTCAATTATCTTGCCATGGAAATTATTTCAAGTCTTAAAAACAGAGTATCATGTCTTACCTGCAAGTTTTATACTTAGGTAATGATAAGCATAACCCATCTCTTGACAAGATTATAGAATCATTTCCTAGGGGAAGTATTGGAAGACCAAGTGCCTGACATTTAAAGCTATAATATACTGTAGAAAATTCTAAAAAATATACTGACTGAGTCTGAGTATTGACCAAAAAAAAAGCTATAAATTTTATCACCCTATCTATAAAGCAACATGATTTATCTAGTTTTTAATTCTGTTTTTGTTCTCTTATTCTAGATACTGCAAAATGGTCCAGAAGTTTTATCTGAGCATGCTCTGCTATATTTAGAGTACTTCAAAAATTCTTTTTATAAAGTTAGAAAGGAAGCTTGTGCTTTTATATATTTTCTGTAATTAAATAGGAAATAATTTTTGGTACAGGTAGGACAGATGAAATACTTACAGTGCAGGCTTTAAAACATTTATTGCATAAACATAATGTACTGAAAGGCAACCATTACTTCTGGGTTACAATTGCTAAAAACTTTAAGAGAAGCAATTTATTACCTGTTAAAGAACAGTAAAGTTTTCTAAAGAATAATATGTTTCAAATAAGTTATTTGGAGCATTATTCTTATAATTGTTTCTCACTCTTTCATTGATTATTTTAAACTAAACTGATCTACAGATCAGTTTAGATCAGATCTACTGATCTAGTATAGCATAGTGCATAAGACAACAGTAACATTTGCTTTGCTGCCTGACATATTTGGGATTCTACACTAGAACCTTATATCCAATATATTTGTAATGAAAGTCCTACTCTTATCTGCCTCTGCATTGTTCCAGACGAGTGTACTTCTGTAGTCTTCTCTCTACAGCAGTAGCTAATTAAATGTACTGTATTATCACCACATTTGGAGAGAACTTAGAGGTGAAATATTTCTGAACAGGAATAGTCAGCATGTTGCAGTATTGTCTTTTAAGGAATTACATTAACAATGAAGGTTTTAAAAAATATATAATTGGGTTGCATAGCTTAATATACAAATAAATGGCAGGAAGTAAAATTTAAAGGCAACAAACCAGAAGTCTTTCAGTCCATGGAATAATTTCCTTTTGAATATTTTTTTCTTTCTTTATTGATAATTTTTCCTTTATTTCATTTATGCAAAAATTTAAAATTGTATAAGACTGATTCTAAGTATGACTGTCCCTCAACCATCAGGAGAAGAAAAATTGTAATAAATATCTGACTGCAAGGAATAAAGAATGAGATTCGAGGGGAGTTTTACTGGTAGTTTTCTTGCAAGATTGTCATTGATTGATTATCTTTCTGTATATCTCTTGGCAAAAATAAATGTTTTCCTTTAAGTAAAGCAGTCCTTGCAGAAAGACAATACATGTTTTGAATATTTTAAGAGTCCATCTAGCTGATGGGCACCACCAGATATGACAATTCATTGTTAGATTCCTGCTAAAAGACAATTATTTTTCACTTGTGAAAATAAACATAATTTTAAATTATCGTTGCTATCATATATGCTTTGAGTAGTGTATCTGCATGTGCTTATATACAGACTGAACTATTTTGAAAACAGTTGATCCACAGTTTGTCTGTGGAGTTATTTTACAGTCTTGTGAAGCAACAAAATATTTCCTGTCCCAAATAAGACTAATGACCTCTCCATATAGCACTCTTTGTCAAGAGGAATATGAAGATTTTGTATTTTTTTCTTCTTCCTCAGTATGGCATCTGATCAGGGTTATTTTTATATGTTTCATCCCCATACTTGTTAATGAACTACACTCTTCTCTCTGTTATTGGTCCAACATGTTAGCTATGCTATACTAACTTTGCTAATCCTTTCGTATGCATGGTATATATATATATGTTTTTTTTTTGGAAGTGGGGGAACCACACAATTCCAAAAATCTATTTAAAACTGAAGCTAAAACAAGTTAGGAAATATTACAACTAACCTTCAGAATCACACTATGGACAAGAGACACCTGTCCATTGCACAATTTTGTTATTGCAGCTAGTAGTCATCTGAACCTCAATCAAGCTATAGGGAGAGTGAAAGTTTCTTAAATCATTTTGGCAGAGACACTAAACTCAGGCTTAAATAGATGAAATTCCAGATGAGGCCTGACAAGGACGGAAGCCTGGCATTGCTAATTATGGCCACAAAATGTGGTGTTCATCACTAGATCTTAGCAACACGTAGCTGTCTGGGACACAGGGCTACAGGTCTACTGAACAAAATACAGCCAGATTTGCTGTTTAATCCATGTATTGATACACAGATTTCTTTCTACATTTTCAAAAGGTAGGTTGTGGAGGAACAAGGTGAGTTGCATACTCATTAAAAACCTCTTTCATTCTGAAACACACATTGGAATGAAATACAGGAGTGACGTGGTGCACAGAGAGAAAGGAACTCAATCTACTTAATTCAGAATACTACTTATCAACAATAACAAGAGTTCATGGAGATCTGAGTTCTTCAGGCACCAGCCCAACAAAGCACTCTGGGCAGGACCCATGATTCACAATGATTCAGAGAGAGATAGGAATGTGCTTACCAAATGTGCTATTTAGACTGAGGGACAAGCATGCTCAGACCAAACACATCTGTCTTCTGATGAATGAATTCTTAATTAAAAAAAAAAAAAAAGAGAACTCCAACACTCTCCATAACAGTTTCCTAGTAGTTTGAAATCTGAATTTTTAGACTTCTTAAGATAATGAAATTTTACAACCATAGCTTCCATTTCCCAAGAGTGAAACCAAGGGTTTACTGTACTCTGAGGCTAATATGGTCATTTTGCGTAACCTTATTAGGAAGAAGAGAATGAAATGATCATATAACCAGAGACAGAAGAAATCAGCAGATTCTGCAGCCCAACCATGAGGTTATCCTGTGGGAGCTGGAGCAGACTTCAGCTTCAGTGTCTACTCTAGGTCCTATCTGTGTTAAATAGTTATTACAAAAAATGCAGCAACCTCATCCTACTGATCAACAATCCTAAAATAATAGCAGCAGAAATTAGACGAATAGTTCAAAAGATATCTATTTTTAATTCTGCTATCTAAATTATTTTTCATAATTTTTTCCATATTTATTTTTTTCTTTCCATAATCAGAAATATATATGCATATATGTATATATATATAGAGAGAGAGAGAGAGACATACACATACATACTTTTACAAGCAACCTGGAATATTTCTACTTGTCAGCATTCTGTTTGAAAGATTCCTTTCAATTCACTTTTCTTAATGAATGGTGAATTGCTGAAATTCTTGGTGAATTTCAATTCACTTGGATGCACAGACATAGCACAAAACCTGACACTTCAGTGATTCTCCATAAGATTTTGAATTTTATGAAAATATTATTTGCTTATCAGAAAGTTTCCCTCCTATCTGTAGGATTAACTTCAGCCACTGACTAACTGCATCTTTCAATTAAAGGAATAAAGAGTATATTCACAGGGTAATACATAGTACCATTAACCACAATAACGAGAAACATGCTTAATAAAATCTGTTCATTTTAAATTATTAGTCTGTCATCTACACGCATTTGACACTAATTTATCTCCATCTATTTCAGGTCACTTAAGGATAGAAAGAGATGAAAATCTCACTGCACAGATCTCTCAACCTGCAGTTATTCAATGCACATGGACTTTGTTCATGAAACAAATTGACTACAGGCACTTTCGCATCTACAAGGTTGCAAGGTCAAAGGATGCAGTTACATCCTCTCTGCAGGACACCTATTAACACTTGAACTCACTTAAAGAGATGTTGCTTGGCTTTGTAAATCTCTTTCCACATGCAGTGCATATCTGGTCAATAGGCCAATAGTTGTCTAGTACAAGAGCAGTGGATGAGAAACCTGAGATTAAATGTATCTGATAAACTTCTTGTGAAAAGACAATGCTAAAAATGTTCAGAAATAAATGAAAGAAAAATACTATACAAAAAAAGAAAAGTTTTACAAGATGAGTTATAATCTTGATAGGATTACAGTAGGTCAACTCTTTTCTTTCCCCTTGTTATTCTAAGTAGCGTTCTTTACTGGCATTGGAGAAATGTCCAGCAGTTTCTGTGAAAATATGGACATTATGGAACTGGGCAGTATTTAGACACAACTAAAGGTAAACTCTTGCCATGAGATTTAACAGTGAGCCATTATTTGAGGTACTTTAAGTAATTACAGTTTTACCTATGGAATCTATATTCAAATTGTGTACAAATCACAAATGACTCTGAATTTGGACTGCCTTTATTGCTACGTGCCCACACTGAGTAAATTCTTTGTTGAGCTCAGAAGCTCAGAAAGTTGTGTTTCCAGACATGCTTTGCCTGTTTGAGAAATTGCACTGATTGATCATCTGACAAATGTCTCTTGAAGAAAACGTGTGCTGACTTCTGCATTTCCCACAGTGAGGGCACTTACTCTGACCTTCTGCTTACTTGCAGTTTCTAATTAAGTTTGTGAGATAATAATCAAAGCTTCTGTTAAATGTATTTTAAATTAACAAACACTCAAAATTTTAAAGAAGCAGGGAAGCTGAAAAGTAGATTATGTGGTAGGGGAAGCTGACTTCCTTAGGAAAGCATCCCTCACATCATTTGCCTTACCTGCATGTGTCCATGGATTAAACCAAATATCATGATTTTTAAAGAAGTCCTTTGAAAATGAAAAATTCCTAGCATAGTTACTTTAATAATAAATATGAAATCCTTGAAAAGAGAGTAAATTAAGTGGTATTTATATATATATAATGTGCACATACAAAATTTTGAAAATTGAATCCTTTTCACTTTTAGTTTTTCTATTTAAGGCATAGAGGAACCGTTGAGAAAGAATGCTTACAAAGTATTACTGATTATATAGCTGTTTATTAAGTGCAACAGAACAAACTACAGGGCTACAGAAAGTCATGTATTGAATAAGATTGTTATTTTATTTAGAAGTGAGCTTAATATGCTGTAGCAGAAAGATGCAAATAGTTGTAAGGTTTTGCAGCAGTTAAGGGTTATCATATTTCATTAAAAATAACATAAATGCCATAAATTATAAATGACTGAAAATAGATTTTATTCTTAGGTTGACTTAAATTTTAAAAAGCTTTGTTTTTAGCAGTAAGAAAGATTCAGATACACTAAGGTGCAAAATTGAGCTTCATTTTTCTGTCATGACATGTTGCTTAACCACCAAAAGTCATAGTGTGTGTGAAGTGCATATTAGAGAAACCTCATCAATAGGACCCTCATCAATAGGGTTGCAATTTCAGTTTACTACTTGGTTAATAAATAATCATACTCAGCATAATAAGTTAGAAATGTATTGATTCATCTATACAGACAGGTGAAAAAATCCTCTGCTTCTTCCCTACTTAATACTCTCAGCTTGATTTCTTCTTGTTTCTACATACTGTAATTCCCTGGACTTTCAGGGTTACCTTTGAATCATACAGCCCTGTTTCCCACCTTTTGGGATGTAATGAGGCATGTATGCAGGATGCTATGAGTCAGGGAATGCACTAAACCCAAGTTCTTTTGGAGTTGTCTCAAGAGAGTGACTTTTCCTATTCAAATCTTATTATTCAAGATAGATGGAAAAAAAAATGTTTTCTGCAGGTGCTTTGATCGGTATGTTGGTTTTGTAGAGGTGGTAAAAGAAAACCTAATATGTAAAACTGTGAGAATATTCCCATTGCATATTTTTTCTATGAGAAATTATGAACACAAAGATCATTGACAAATTATGGTAAAAGTTTGAAGTTTTTATCTCTATATATTTAATGAAAGTACACTATATAGCAAAATATTTCACACTGAGTAAAATAACACATTTTGAGGTTGTAGTTATGGCAAGGGCATAGAGAGGTGCCATAAGCTCTCACAAGTAACCACATTTTTTTCATAAATTTTAACATTCTTAGAGTCATATTTTTTTATATGACTCTAATTTTATATGACTCTAATTTTATATGACTCTAATTTTTTATATGTAGGTAGCAACCCCTTCCTTTTGCTTCACATCTACCATGAAACTGCATATGATTAATTCAAAGACGTGTCTTCAAAAAATACTCTCTGTTTTCTATCTTTATATATATATATCACCCACATTTAATAAGCAAACATCGTGATTTTCCAGCCAAAGTACCTGTCTATTCAACATCTGTGATGTCTATTTTGAAGAGATGATGGCGATCTAACATGAATCTGAAAAGTCAAATTAATCCATTGTAAAAGGAAAATAGGTTAATGAAAGGCAAATACTATATTCATACCACAAATTTAAAGATTTGAATTAAATCTAAAGATTTCTAAAGAAAGAAAAAAAAAAGTATAAAGTGGCTGAAATCTAGCAAATTTTTTGGCTAGACAGATTTTTACATCAAAGTGCATATTCCTAATTTTTCTGTATGTAGACAGATGTTTCTCTTAGGATTTTGCCAGCAAACTACCATATTTAGTTTTGGTTATTTTTTATTCATCTATCTCGCTCGCATCCATCTCAAGGCCACTAAAAAGGATGGAAAAAAATATCTATCTACATTTCTAAAGCTTCAGGTGCTAATTGGCATGGACCATCAAAACCATGATCTTCAAACAAGTGTTCCCAAGAAAACTGAAGTGAGAGCATATAGAGCCAGTTAACCTCTGAACATCAGAATTAGTAGAGGCATCTCATATAGTATCAAAAGATATCTCAGCACCAAGATCTAAGACAAGAGCTGTGCTTCAAACTAACTTTTTAATGCCTTCATCTCCAAAGCATTAGAATTTTTGAATATTTTCCAGAGAAACCATCAAAGTTCAGAGACAATAGTAGTGGAGGAACAGAAAGAAAACCCCTGACCCTAGAGAAATCATTTCTTGTTTAGTAATCAAATATCATTTTGTCATTTACGGAAATCTTCTGAAGCCAATACCTATACTGTTTCGCTAATTTTAGAATTAACACCATGGTTTAAACTGTAGAATAGAAAGACTAGATGTGAGCGAATCTGAAAAAGCCTTTGCAAGTAGATGACTCTTCCTCTGGTTAAGTCCTTGAAGTTTTGGCATCGAAAGTCAGAACAGGTGTTTAGGTCTATAACTTCATTAGCCCTGGGTACTACCGTAGCTGCTAAGGGCACAAGAGCTACTCTTATCTCTGTATAGATGAGGAATGCATAGAAGGGATAACTTGCTCCTCCTTAGCACCAGAGACCACAGCCTAAACATCACTCCTTTCTTCAGACAGTCAGGAAAAATGTGGCAGTGCCCCATGGACCAACAGAGCTTTTAGGAAATTCTTTCTAACTCTTGACCACTTTAACTGTGGTATTGACAAAAGCTGTAAATTGGCCTTGCAAATTACTTCACTTGGAAGTGAAACGAGAATCAATTCTTGCAGAAATTCTCGTGAAAAAAGCAGGAAGGAGAGAATTGAGGACAAACAAGTTTAGATAGCATCACATGTAGGAAACATAAGAAAAGGAACTAAGGACCCGTAAGGAAACTGCAAACCAGAAGTATATTCAGCTCCTGAAATAGCCATTTTATTGTCCTAATTTAGGCTGAAGTCATCAACTGCAGGGCAGTCAAGGAGATACTCTGAACAACACTGATCCCATGATTTGCATACCTGTATATTGCCCTATTCCCACTTTTTTAAAGTCCCCTTTTTGCTGTCTTTGTTCTTCTCGTTATCCATATCAGTATTCCACCAAATAAACAAACTGTGATAACTTCTTATTTATTTATTTATTTTTCTCTTATTGGTTCCAGCTTTGGGCATCCATACCCAAACCGGTATTTTTGATGCCATTTTTATAAAATGCCATTAATGGTATTTTTGATACCTTTACCTAGGCAATCTAGACATCATACTGAAAACACTGTCACATTCGGTCATTTCTCCCCTTAGCTTCTTATGAAATCCAGATATCCCTCATGATCATCTCTCTCTAACATTTACCATTACTTACATTGTAATCTGTCATATACTGCAGCACCTGAAGGAATGCCCCATAATTTTCCATATCCTGTGCCATTTTCTTAAACTCTGACTAGAGCTTATTCCTCTGCCTGCTGCCCTAACACATTTCACTACCACAAGGTATCCAAAGCTCCCATATGAATCTGACAGACAGAAGAGAGATCTGATTAGACTGTTCTGGAAGAAGAACTAAGACTCAAGTGCAGTTACCTTGGGCATCATGTCTGTGTTAGCAACAGAGGTTGTTGACAAATATGTAGTTTTCCCTAAAAAGTGCATTTCCATTAATTTTAAATATGTAGAGTAAGAATCTAATAACTAATAAAAAGGTAATAAATATAAATAGCAAATAATTACAATAAGTAATAAAATCTCTCTTCTTGATTTTTTGATAGTTTGAAGAATACCTAATAGTCATAGTATAGTACTTCATGTTACTGTTGTCTTTTTTTTCTGTTCTACTAAAAATTGTCTACTGACATCATAATTAATACTGTACTAATTGTTCACCAACCATACAATTTGTCTTTATAAGACATGCATAAATATTTCATTGAATGATTAATTGTTCTCAAATGTTCATTTTTTTTATCACATTATTCCCTATTGTTTACCCTCATTTACTTAATCATATTGACTTTGTTTCAACTATAGGGTACACAGCAGAGATTGGAATTAATAGCCACTTAAGTACAAACTCCAGTGTATATTGAATTATCTAAACCAATGTGTTTTCTCACTTAGCATACATAGCTGTGAAAGGTTCATTTTGTACGTGCACAAGAAAAGAAATGGGCTACTGTAGAAGTGCTACAGCTTATCACTTGCAACAGTGAGAGCTCTAGAGGGCTTAGACACATAAACAGAATTTGGTAGCCTGAACATTAACAGCTAGTGCTTTCTGAGATTTTCTGGAGCATATCACCTATTCTCCAGAAGCTGGCATAACAGGGAATTCTCCAGTCAGTTTCCTTTGCCATATCATTCAGTCCCATGCAGATCTCATGACTGGCAAATCCTACATATAAATCTAGGCACCAGCCAATTTTGCAACTTTCTGCCTGTTTTTACTCAACAGCAAATGCGTGAGAGGTGTATTAGACTTACTTAAATTACTTGAATTACTGGCATGTTTACGTTAAATTTACATTAGATTCCAGTTTGATGCTTAAGTCTTTGAATTCACTGGGCGCCTGTCAGTTCGGAGGCACAAGCTGAGTGTTAATATGTCACTGAGACTGAACTAACATGTCTTAACTTCCAAGAATGTTATTAGCTTGTCCTTACCGACTATTCAATTTAAAGGTTAGAACTGGTGACACAGAGATTGAAGAACAAGTTTACATATTCCTGCAATCTATCATGTAGACACATTTGGTGGAACTCCTCTGGAAAATAGACATCTACATTTTGACACGTCTACAGTTCAATGTAGAATGTCTTTATTGTTAAAAGGAGATAAAATGATATTTATAGCACATGAATAATTTAATCCAGATGTCATAACCTAAAACAGATAAGATGAAATGTGCCCTGAAGCAGGAAAATTCTCTCCAGTGAGTAGTTTACATAGGGATATCCAAGGTTCTATTTAAAGCCTATACAAAAGTATCCAGTGCCTTTTTAAGATATTCTAAGTTATCCAAAAACCTGCATTGAACTGGCAGACGTACCTTCATGCTGGCATTCTTCTGCATCTGCATCTGGAAATGCAGTTGTGACACACTAAAATACTTCAAATAATATGCATTTTTTTTATGTCTTTTGGTGTCTACATAGTTCCCCATGAGTGAGATTCAACTTCAGACTAAGACAAATAAATGTACATGTCTTTGAGATATATATGTAGAATCTCATTATCAAATGGAGAATTTATTCAGTGGTCTATGCTTAGATGTCTAGTTCCATATGAAATATTCTACAATATTCAAGCTGATCTCCATATGCCAGTTCTCCAGACAGTGCAGGAAATGCAGAGCTTGCATTTCCTGTATGTCTCAGGTCATCTATGGCATTTTCTGAGGATGTTTGGACACCTTATAATAAGTCAAATGGTGGTGTTTCCCACAGGGAAAACTGGACTGCTTGCTATTCAGCTAATCAAGCACCATGTGTTTAAACCTCTGATGTCATTTTCAAAAGAAAATATCAGTAGAATATGATTTTTTTTGTCCTTGCAAAGACTTCAGAAGCAAAGATGGATTCAAAAAATTGACTTTGCTTGAGTCTTTTTTCCTTCCCTTTTTCCTCTTGTTATAAAGCATTGTTCATGACAGATTTGAGCCCTTGTTGCTATACTTGATTCAGCTTTTGGTTAGGTGCTCTGCAATTACTGATAATGCCTGTAGACCCGTAGATCTTATTCAGTGCCATGGTGCTGCCTGTGCATGAGCTGATGATGGGCAGTGATGGTCAGGTCTTGGTCGCTGGGACATGTCCCCTCCCTCTTGGGTGAGGAGAGCCCTAGGGGAGCCAGTGTAGCCCCAGTCCTACTCTTGGACATTCCACCAGGAGTGACGAGGTTTTGTAATGCTATTAGTACTTGAAATACTATTACTTTGTGATATTAATTGGAAGATACCACATAGAAAAGTGTGGCACTCAATAAGATGAAAAATAAATGCAGAGATTCAAATATTATTCCATCCACAAATAATGAAAATTCTCATATATAGATATATAATATATGTATAAAGAATTTTAAAGCATATTCAGAACATACACACTTCAGTTGTGTTAAAATGATCAACTTAACTTAAAAATTCTCAAAAAAATGACATTAATGCAATGTTTCAGATTAAATAGGTACTTATAGATCTTTCCACAGAGTAGGGTAATTTTCAAGTAAACAAAGCTTTTAAATCTCTGTACCATGATAAGATGAGAGGTAGAGATAAGAGGAAGAGAAACTGAAATATAGATGTGAATTAAGATAGTTTATATTTTTAATACCAAATATACTGAAGACATCAATAGTAACATTATTTACATTACATACTAACACTAAATGAAGAAGGTTTTGGTAAGTGATAAGGACAAATAAAACAGAGCACATATAAAACATTTTAGAAGGCACATTTTTTAGTAAAAAAAAAAAAAAACAACGAAACTTCAATTTTTGACATTTTGAGCATTTGACTGTCTCTAATTTGAATTTGGGTTAAAAAGACTGCCCAGAAAAAAAAAATGGAACTAAAAGGTCCCAGTGATTTGAGAAATAAAAGAAGAGCTATTAAAGTTGATATATAGAAACATAATTGGGTGTAATCACACAAAACAAGAAAATAATATTAAGACTAAATGAGGAAACATCTGCTAACATTCAGATCTGTGTAGGACAGCAACAGCATCCCAAGGGAAATTAAGGAAAATAAATTGAGTCGTTTAGAACCAAACTGAAGAAAGCAACGGAGAATGTGCTGCGAGAGGTAACTATACATTCAGACAATGACAGCACCACGTAATCCATTGGAACTTTAAGAGCAAAGTAAGTTTGTTTAGGAGGAACTAACATGGTTAAACCTGAATTTCACACTTAAAGCTAGTAACACTCCATAATTACTGCATAATTTCAATTTATCTCCTTTCTCACTGCTATATCTGGTAAATTCCTGATCCATAAGCAATGTGAAGTAAATCATTAGGCAATCATGAAAAAAATGTTTAATTAAAGGTACTTGTTTACCTGGTACAGATAAAACTAATTTGATATACCACATGCTTAAACTCTTTCATAATATCAAATTTTGATATTATATTTTTTAAGATGAAATTAGAATTTTAAATTCTGAATGGAACAAGATAAAGAATTAATAAGACAGACACTCATCATTCCTGTAACAAAGAAAAGTTGAAATCTGAGTTTGGGAAAAAATAGAGCTGAAATGCTACTTATGTTCACACAACTGAATCAAGTCCTTTACAACTCCTTGGTATTTTGAAGGTTCAAAATATGGAATGTCAAAGAACAAAATTAACTGATACTTTGATTTTTTAAAACAAAACTTGTGCATACATAAATTCCAAACCTCAAGTATGAAGTGTTGAACTCAGTGTAAATACTCATCATGGGCTTGTAAGTCCAATCCACCTTTAAATCCCTATAAAATTTGATCATTCAAGAGTATTTATGGCAATAATGCTTTCCAGTGACTATATAAAAAAAAGAACAGAAAATATACGGATACAAATTCCCTTTTTCACGTTCTAAAAGTATTATACTTGCTATGAAAGGTTCTTTTTTGGGAGCTTTTTCTTCCTTATTAATAAAATAGGATGGGAGAGAAAAAAAAGGGATTACAAGATATACATTTCTTTACAAATATTCATGCAACTCCTATATGTTTTTATCAAGGGAGGTTGATACTACTCAGGTCAAGCACTATTTCATAATATATGATCACACACAACTCTGCCTTTGTATGTTCTCAACATCATCACGTTTTATTTGCAAGTACTCTTAAAATATTATCTTCTTAAAGAGCAAGAAGAAATTTCATTTAAATGAAGATAATTCAAAAGGAAATTCTGTATGAAGTAGGGCTTTCTTATTCCAACAGTCCTTCTAAAAGTCTAGACAATTCTGATCTGCTTTGTGCCTCTAAGCCCCAGTCAGGAGAGATCACATACAAGAAATTATAAGCTACACGAGACAGTGTCAGGCCTCCTCAAAGTGTATTTGTAGTCTCGGATAACCCTCCAGGCATCCAGCAAAATAAAAATATGCTTTCTATCACACTGTTTACAACTCATCAAGAATTTAGGTATACTTCAAAGATGTATCAGTTGAATTAAAATGAAGCAAAGTAGCAAAAAAATACAGAAAACCAAATTCCTGTATATTAGATGGAAAATGAAAACACAATGCAGATTCTTTGTTTGTTACACAGGATAGTCTTCCCATCCAAAAACCAAAACATGCAACAAACTTAAACGTCCATTGAAAAAAGACCCATAACTGAAGTAAAGAGGAGGAGTGTAAAGAACTGTTTCTCTGTGAACTTCATTTGCATGAGTCACTAGAAAGGAGATTCTGACTGGATATGAGGAAAAGAAAATACGCATGGTAATGGTTAAGCATCGGAACAGGTTGCTTGGAAAGCCTGTGGAACCTCTTAACTAAGCAGGGACCTGAGCAACATCTTCCATCTCTTAAAAGTTTGAATGGGAAGTTGGACTAGATGATCTCCAAAGTTCCCTCTAAACCTAATTATTGCATGATCCTATGATTATAATTGGGAAGGGATTAAAAAGAGTTCTAGAGGTTTGTGGGTTTTGTTTTGTTTTTGTTAATGTTTTCCAGAAGAAAAATAATGAATTCTTTAAGTAATTATAATGTCTCAATAATATCTGATGTCAAGAAACCCTGGGACAAAGTAGTGTAGTCCCTTGCTGTCAGGTGGTCTATGCTGGATATCCTGTAGTTTTCTCAGGACTACAGAGGTCACTTTAAACCTTGCAGACTTTGTTGCAGTGCATTACGATATAGCTAACCATAATTTATATTTGAGAGAGAAAAAAAAACACATTTTCATGAACAAAGATGATTATGATTTATGAAAATTAAAAAAAAGAGTTTCGTATATGTGAGGAAGTTCATTGGCTGAGCTTTAAGGCTCACTTGTCATCATTATTCATGTAACAGCCTATTTTAACTTGCCACTGATAGTGAGCAGAGCAGGTAAGTGCCAGCCAACTCTAGCTCTACCTTTAATATTAATGCAAAAGCTCTTCATTGTGTCCATTATTCATGGAAGAGATTCACAAGCAGAACTTCTCCAGGGAAAAGTGAGTTCATGGCAGAACTTCTAAATAATAGTTTATATTCTTGAAAATGTGGAACAAGTACACAACACTGAAATTTCATGTTAAACAATGAGACTATGCTTTGCCCTGGCTTTTTTCTTACACATTTAACAGAAGTTTGTGTGTCCATACATATACATTTTAAAGACTTCATGTCTCCTTTTTAAAACTTCACAATGATCTGGCAATTAGCCATGATTTAATTTTGATATAGAAAACATTTTGCCTTATAATCTAGGAAACTTTTTTTTTTCTCAGAGTCATCTTAAGAAATTGTGTATGATTTTTTTAAACTATTCATTTATATAGTGGAGACACTTCCAATCTTCTCTATACTTTTCAAATACCCTGAAATGCAGGCTATTGTTCCCTGTGCTACTAAAAATTCGGGAACCAGGAGATACTTCTATAACAGGAGAATAGGAGAATATCTTTTTGAGGAATCACTTTAGTCTTTAGATAAAATATATTCAACTGTTTATGCTTTGAGGTACAAATAGATATACAAAAACAAACAAACAAAACAAAAAAAAACACTTAGATAATAGTGTATGACACTATTGCAAATAGGGTTTTTGGTTTTCCCTTTTCACAATGTCAGTATATATATCCTGTACTACCCTATCTTTTCTTCCCTTGACTTACTCCATTATTATTGCATGTGGTATTTCTCAAAGTCATTTACAGAGACAAATCCTTGCAACAAAAATGATTCTTTGGCTTACTTCCTTATTATTTCCAGCCTTGAATGACTGAAACATGACAGAGCAGTTCAGTATCAGATAGAATGAACATAGTGTGCTGAAATGACATTTTGTAGCTACAAAATGAGAAGAAAAATAAATGGTCTTTTGTGTCAGCCTGTCCTTAGGTCTATTTTCTGTATGTGTCAGGGGGATGATTTTCCAGGAGATCCTGATTCCTTCAGACAGAGAATCATTTAAAAAAAAATTCTCTTCCACAGTCTTTCATTTTAAATACAGGTAAAAATAATGCTCAGAAGTCCTTCAATTTTCAAAATATTTTGTTTCTGGACTGGCAGTGTATTACTGAAACTTTTTTTTTTCCTACAAGTTGATATAGGAGTTATTATTCTTTAATATTCTAATAAACCTTTTTAAAAAATTTCAAAGATTTGATTATAAAATGCATTTTTTATTTTAAATAGCTATCTTTCTTAATAATTGCTTCTTTAAGTTAGTTATATTTCTATGAATTTCTCATTAATTGATTTAGGCAGGTTACTCTGAAATCTTCAGCTTAACTCTTTGATTCAGTAAGTCTTATATTAAAATTGAGTATTATATTGCACTTATTCTTCGTTAGTTCAGACCTTTAGTAAACTCTCTAGACTTCTTTATTTTCAGTTTTCCTGTAACTAGATATAAGAGTTTGGGCTTATTATTTTTCACACAAAGAAAGGCTAACCTTAGCCTAAAGCTAAGGTGTATATATATATACCAAACATGTAAACAAGATGGGCTAAATGATGCCATCAGGTTAATTACTTTGTCAATACAATTTATTTTTAAAACATAATATTCTACCTTAGTTATCCAGAAACATTTTTTTAATGATCCCAGATAAGGGCCGTGGTGGAAGCAATATAAATTTAAAAAGAATGAGTTCCTTGTGACAGTAACATTTTTTCTACATTTTTTTTTCTGCAAAATGTCACCAACTCAGTTCCATAACATGTTTTCCATGATTGTTAAAGATATCTTTAATCAGAAGAGAAATGACAAAAAAAATCTTTCCATGGACAGGGAAACTGAAGACTTGACCTTGTTAAAAGTCTACTTAAGAACTGTAGCTTCATGTTTTGATAGGCTGAATGTACAGTTTGTGCATTCAGAATGTAGATACACAGTAGTGCTACACCATATTCAGTTGATATGTTTCTTATTTTGTTTTCTATATGGCTTTTATTTCAGGATCCTCTATTATTCTATTTTTTCAGTATAAATCTAGGATTTTTTTTCGTGTTTAAAAAAATTCTGCTAGGTTCATTTAGCTCAGATTCTGTTTTGATTACATCGTAAACTTCTCATACCACTGAGGCAATTCTAATGCACAGGAGAAAAGAGTGCAGCATATTTTTTCTTGTTTTTTAGAAAGTTCTGTCTAAAGCAATCCAACATAAATTTATTTTAATTACCACTTTGTATGTAGCAGAGACTTCACAACTGAAGCAATTCTTAAAAATAAATTAAGACTATATATCGGTTAGACATCTTGTTTCAGAAAAATCTCATTTTATTTTTCTCATATATTTGTTTTGATTCTTCAATGTGAAAAAAAAAAAGCCAGTGAATTTTCTAGCAGAGTAACAGAAAAAATAATAATAACCTGGGGGATCCATGGGGTAGAGGGAGTCTTGGAACACTTTTTGTCTTCTGAGAAACACCATTTTACCTGTAGTGTATGCATAACTAATGTCTTGGATTTGGAGGATAATACTGCTCAAGAAGTAATACCCAGATACTACTCTGAAAGAGGTACTTTGCATATCCTTTGAGCCTTGACAGACAAACATAGAGACAATCAGATAGAACTGTACCTGCTGGTTTCCTGCTCATCTCTTTCCCCATTGCTTGTTCGTAGAAAACAAGGATGGCTGATATCTCTATTTCTGTAAGAAAACTGTACATGAATTAAGAATCAGGGGAATAACTGAAAAGAAGTGGTTCTTTCTTTTATTTACAAGTACAAAGTACAATACAGCCATTAAAAAGATTTTACTGTTATGCTTTTGTAGTAAGCAACTACAGTATTTTGTCTTGAAGAAATTCTGATCAGACCTTTATACTGTTTTAGAAAGATCTGTACTGCACAGAGAGATCTAGAAATCTTTACAAAATGCACAGTGGTAAATATTATTAACTTACTCATAGCCCTTTGTGATGTTTTATGCTATTCTGAATTTTTTTACAATGCAATTCCTTACACTGAGTTAGATGTAGAATGTGAAAACAGTATTTTCATTTTAAGTCTATCAAAAATAAGTCAGGATGTGTGTCTGTCTGCTTTGCTAAAGATAGCTTTTCAGTTGCTTTCAGATGTCACTGCAAAAATGGCATAAGACTGTCAAATTTCTGAATTCTATGTAGGGGCCGAATCAGTTTCCAACATTTCAAAAATCACCTCAGTCCCACTCTAAATCCCACTCATGCTTGGGATGAGAAGTGTTCTTCCCTATTCACTTCTGATTATATTGACTAGAGTAAGGCACAATTTTAAAATATATTTATCATTTTTTTAAGTAAACTGGAGAAATGCAAGTGAATGTACAATATAAAAATAAGAAAAAAAGTAAGATTGTCATAAACTTATGGTTTCTTCACATAATTCAATAGAATTATCTTATAATTAATGTTGTATAATAACATTTTCAAAGGGAAGAACAGTTTACTCATTTGTTACAGTTTACTCTAGTAGAAGGAAGATTATGTTGATGAATGGTATAAGTGCACATACCTCAATTTAGCAAATGCATATTGCTTGATAATTTAAAATTTCTGAAGAGAGTTCTTAAATTGAATACATTACAAAATAGCTCTTCCAACTCTATTGCTCCATTAATATAGAGTCACAGAATCACAGAATGATTAAGCTTGGAAAGGACCTTTAGTCCAACTCCCAGAGAAGGCATGTTGCTTTTTTGCATTCTACTCATTAAAATAATTATACAGAAATAATATCTTCTTATTAGGTCAGAATGACCTTGATAAATAGTTCAAAAGAATATTCCAAATGATGAGCAGAACAGCAGAAGCTACTTCACAAAAGAAGTCTTTGTCCTCCATGTACTTGTGGACATGTACTTTATTCTCCGTGTATTGCACCATGTCAGGTATTTCTGAATGACAGACTGATTTAATTAATATATAAATTCACTTTTAAAATTAATTCTTCCTGAATTTTGTCTTCCTTTTATCTTCAATATTAATATAATTATTTTATCAAATAGAGATTTATCAATATTGGAGGATATTTTGATAACCTGCAACTTTGTAAACAGTCTAGATAGTCAATAATTCCTATATCTTTTTTTTCTACAAATAGCCGTTCCTTCCTACTCCTAGATCCCTACACTCAGACAAGAGTATAAGCCAACTTTGTGTGGGTATGATTATGTATTATTATATATTCAAAATTGACATAATTCGGCTGTTAAGATTCAAATAGTTCCCCTGATTTAGTTCAGTAAGACCAGAATTAATCAGAGGGAGTCATTATGACATGAGTCATTAAAAATAGGAAGAGAAAGAGAGAGAGAGAAACCCACAATGTAAGTAAAAATGCTAGGGACAAAGAGTTAAAGCAGAGAGTTAAAAATGTGCCCACATGCCTATGCTTCATTGCGTGACTTCAGTAAAATTCCTAAATATTCTCCTTTTACTATGATATCTCCATAAATTCTGATATCATTAAACCTAAATGATGTAGCTAACCTATTATAAAAATAAATATATGCTATCTTCCGACTTTTTTTTTAGTCATCCTTTATTTTCTAAATTAATCTGGAACTGTATATTTCTAGGCTGCTTATTAAAATTATCTAGCCAGAGACTATTAATTATCCAGCATAGTTATGTCTCTTTCTTTGACACTGTGATATCTATTTTGTAAGGGAATTAAAAAGTTTTTGTTTTGTTTTGCTTTGTTTTCCCAGATGCTAAATGATTAGCAAATATTACAAATTAATATCCAAAATGGTCATAATTAGATGATGTGAAAAACATGCCTTCTCTAGGGATAATAGCTATTGTCTCTGAATGAAAGACTAACTTAACAAGTACTTAAATGATGATGAAGAAAATAATGCATAATATTTTACTGCTATGGCTGAGTTATGGTAGATTTAAAAACATGTTTATAATCCTTAAATATAGAAAATTCAGTGCAACTTTCTTTTTGCATTGCCTCCTGCTGTGCAAAAATAATCAGCAGCTTATTCCATCTGGTAGTTCTCTATTGCCAGACATTGATATACTCTGGAGTGACCTCCTCCTTAACAAAAGTCTTGAGATGGATGAAAATTTTTTCAGTGAATACATTTTTTTGGTGGGATAACTAAAGCAGATTTTAGGAGGATTCCCCAAAGCATTTTTTATTAGAACATTAATTATTTTCTTAATTAAATAATTTCATCTTATTCTTATGTTCAAATTTACAGGTAAATTCATTCTATTGCTTGGAATCGCCTGAGGAGATTTTTTTTTACAAAAGTCTGTACTTTTGTATTGCGGAAACAGTGATGACTAATAACCCCAATAGAAAAATCAATTGCCATTAAGATGTGTAATACACAATAGTCTAATGTAGATACATGGATGAAGCAAGATAAAACTGCCCCACACAGTCCATGCTTCTATTCTCATAATTTCCAGAACTGACACATTTATTTCAAGTCTCAAGTATAGCAAGTTCTCACCTATCTGCTACAATTTCTTTCACTATTCCCAGCCAGAGTCCATATTTCTTGCAGTATTTATTTCCATTTGATCTACATCTGACACTAGTTGTTTCCTTAGACTTATCCTCTTCCATGATGTTCATACTTAAATAAATAAACTTCTTTTTTCAAGTTTGAAAACTAAATAGTAATTAGGACCTTTCTGAGGTTTATTTTGCTTTTATTCTCTTCCTTGCTCATACTCCTCCTTTCATAGAAAAAAAAAGGTGGTATAAAGGTTATATATATATACCAGAGAGAAGATGGTAATTCACTACTCATTGTTTTGAAATATTTATTCTGAGGATTTGGAGATTCAGTTTTTCAATAGTTTCAGTATTTCCTAGCAAAAGAGTCATAACATTCATTACTCTGTATGTAGAAATAAATAATAGATACTGAATAAATAAGAGATATCATAGCAAATAAAATATAGAAGAGTGACAATGTTCAAAGAGGGAACGGTATGGTTACAGGGAGAAGGTCAGGGTGTGTTTGTGGAAGTTCTCATGCTGTTATATTTATGGTGGCTTTACAGTAGCACAAGGCTGCATATGAAAGAAGACAATCTGAGTCTTAGCATGAGAGTTGCAAATATCCAAATATAAAAGCAAAATTACAGTTAAGACTTCTAAAACCATTTTTACACTCATTAAACTCAAAAAGGATCCTTTTTAATAATGAGATTTTGCAGCTATTTAATCACTTATCACTTTGCCAGCTTCAATTAATTCCAATTTTAAAAGAATAAGTGCTAAATACGCATGGAAGAATTGTAAATGAGGCTTGGCTTAGCTTGGTTTACAGCAATAGCTTATATGTCAGTGGTAATAGAGAAAAAAAGTACTCTCAGAAAATTTAAAAGGTATTGCAAGCTGAAGCCATGATCAAGGGCTGTGTTATTTCCTTCCTCCAGAGATATCATGTCCAGAGGTATCATCTTTCCTCTCTGAAAGGACATATAGACATCCCAGGTCCCAGGACTTCCCTTTATTTTGAACTTCCTCATAGTTATTGAGAACAATTTATTAAAAAATCAAGCAAACCAGTGACAGAACACTGTATGTGGTGCTATGTCACATGTATGTGATATTAGTATAATTATTATCTTGCCCACATTATGGTTGTAACGCTTTACTGGATTTGATATCATTCATAGCCCTATCTGCCAAAGAGTGCATGTATGTTTCTCAAAGAGAGTGTATCACAATGAAAGTAGTGCCTATAGCTGCTGTATCCTGTATCAGCTGTATACTGTATCCTGCTGTATACTGTATCAGCTGGCCAGCTTGACAGTCAGGGAAAGATTTCATAGTTGTCCAGGGTAATTTCTACATCTTACATATACTGCCCCTTTCAGAAACAAACAAACATACAAACATACCAAAAACCAAAACTACCTATCTCCAGATTCTATGCAGATGAAGGGTAAAATCCCCTTCTCTAACTGAGCTCTACATGGGCAATGACACTGATTTAATTATGTTCCAGGAAAGGCAATTTTAGGATTTTTCTAAGGCATATTTTCTTTAACACATATTTTCTTTAAGAATAAATTTTCTTTGCCCTCAGATTACAAAAATAGCTTTGTTAAATGCATTCTGAGCTTTCTGAGTCTGTGAATATAGAAATCTCCCCTGACCTGTGAATGTCCGTCTTTTACCAGAAAGTAATTTTGAAAATCAACCATAATGGAAAATTACATTCCTCTCTCTCAAAACAAGAAACAAATTATTGTACATTGCATGACGAGAATTTAAATTAATGGATGAAAGGATACATAATAGCACTTTATGCCTGAAGAAATCAAATTTTATCTTGAATATGCTGTTTTTATGTCTTAGTTTTAGCATTGCAGGATTCTCAGAATGCAAGGTAGTTCCTGAACATGCAATGAGAGCTTTTATCCTAAGGAGTTCAGAAACTAATTTATATAGATTAAAATTACTTAGCATAATAAATATGTGAAGGTAACCAGGTCAAATTATAGCTGTTTTTTTTTTTTTTCTCATCCAGTTGAACAAGTGGATTGGATGTTTAGTATTTTAAAGAGAGGTTTATTTATTTATTTTTTTTTTTACTTGTTTCTGCTTACTTCTGATACTCACAGCTGTATTCAAAAGCCAGAAATTTCCTTCCTTCCTTCAGGTTCCTGAGAGATTTTATTCTGCTAAAGAACATTGTAACCTAAGGCAAACACATACACAATGAATCTGAAATGTTTTTAATTCCATTCCCAGCACTGTGTCAAGAGTAGAACTTTGCTGTATGTTGAGCACAGAGAGGAAAACAGCGTCCTAGTTTCTAGCTTTTGTCTGGGCACAGTATGTCTGGAGTTCTCTTTTTATATGAGAGAGGAGAAAGTGATGCCCTGCTTCAAACGGATGTCACACATTCTTTCCTGTGTAGCCGATTAATCGCCCCTAATAGCATAAGGGACAACTGAATAAACAAATACAGACTTGGATTTTCTACCCTTTTTTTCTAATGAATTGTTCATAAAAGAGTATGTGCACTATAGGGAGCATAAGCATAAGTTTGCAAGGTACAGAGATAAATAAAATGAGCAGTGAGACATGTCTTTATTTAGAAACAAGAAGAATGGTGAGAGATGAATCTTGTTAAATATATACATATATTTCATGAGGATGGGGTTCAAAGACCTGATAAAACAAGAAAGTACAGAAAAAATATGTATAATACTTTTCTCCATATTTATGTCTTTTTTTGACGATTTCTTCCTCCCCTGATCCTAGGATGCATCTTTGCCTTAGGCCTTCCTGTGGTTTTCATTTGGCAAAATGACAGTAGCCTAATTTCTACAACCATTCATAACACTGTCAAAATGCATTAATTTTTAAACTGCTTCCTACCCAAGATACACCAGTAATTAAAGTTATCCTCTGTAAGGGATCTTGATTTAAGTCAAAATTTCTCCCTCAATGTTAACATTTGATTTATTTTTCTCAGAGGGACACTGGAGAGAGAGCTTGACATGAAGCCCCTCCATCCTAAAAAGAGTTGCATTTTGCTTTAACTGATATGCTAAACCTCTTAGCAGCACTTTTTTATTTTGAGTCCAGCCTCATAGGTTCAGAGTTCTCAGTATGAAGACAGGTGCTTTGCTCTTTGGTTTAGAAAACAGGGCACAACTGTGAAAGACAGATGCATCCAGAGTCAGAACAATGATAAATTAGAGGATTTCAAATCATGCTACCAGATCCCCCCAGAGAGTTGAGGGCAATTTAAAATGTTAGCAGTAACAAGTAATTGACAACAATTACATTTTACTACCTTGTATTATTATTTGGGGAATGGAACCTTGACTAAATAAATTTGAGTCTAATCAGGATAATAGCAGTCTTTTATTTAAAATTAATATAAAAGCAATTGAATGTTATTAGGAAACAATTGCTCTAAGCAACAGGTCAAACAATAGGCTGGTGGAAGAATAAAAACAGTTTTAAGTTTTTTGATAACAAAGTAGAGCATGAGGCACTGATTGTTCTAGTCTCCAAATGAAAGACAAAGGTCACACAAAAGAGTATAGATTAGGAAACAGAAATGAGAGACATGTAGCAGACTGGGAAAAAATAATAAAAAAAAAAGATTTATGGGCAAAATGTTAGATAAATTTCTATTTGCTTCTCTCTTTCTTTCTTTCTTTTCTTTCTTTCTTTCTTTCTTTCTTTCTTTCTTTCTTTCTTTCTTTCTTTCTTTCTTTCTT
>JAUBNY010000172.1:151230-161851 GCA_032275445.1 Crypturellus soui | reverse complement strand
TCTCTCTTCTGAATTAAGAACCCTGGTTTCAAAGATTCTTATATTTACTGCTAGATTTGTGCTTCTTTCTTTTCATTTCTTTGTTTTTCCTTATACTTAATATTCATGGAGGCAGAGTTCTGGCTAGCTGTACCAATAAATCAGTAATAGTATTAATTCTACAAGTAGGGAAAGCAGATGTAACATAAAACCGATATATAATTATCAGATTAAGAATAAATTAAAATCTGTAAAATAAATTTTAAAATCTAGCACAGGTAGAGGACTAGGCAAATATGTTATTGATTTTATTAATTTAATCCTTTTTATTATTAATAATTTTGAGAATTCCATTCTTAAATCTATCCAGATTTTAATACAGATTTTAATAGCCCTAACTCTGTTCTGCAGGTATGTCAGTTAAGAGTAATTCCTCATCTCAAACCTCACCAGTGAAATGTAACCAGCCCCCTGGCATACTTCAGTTAGCCATTACCTTGCTCTTGGGATATTATATTTTTATACTAGAGAATTAAACAACTTCTTGTGTGTGTGATTATTGCCTACAATTCCTCAACTAGTTCTATCATAGAGTGCCATACTGGAATGAAAAATAAGGTTAAAAAAATTAAGACTTTCTTCTCTTGTTGTTCTGTGTAGGACTTTTACTAGAATACTTATTGGTCTTCTAGTTTCTGAAATACTTGGTTGGCTTGTATTATTTGCTGTCTTTCTCTGTTTAAGCTCTGACTTGTAAACAGATGTCCAACACCATGTCACATTTATCTTTTCTAAAAAAAAAACCCTTTAGAGATAGCAGAGAAGAAAGAATGGCACATGAACCTCGGTGGTTGCTGTTCATGTTACTATGGCAGCTGTCTTAGATGACATGCTTCCAGAGAGGGTATCCGTAGATGGGCTGTTTCCCTTGGAAAGATGATGTATGTTATTTTGAGTTGATTAACAGCTAGAGAATCCATCAGACTTCTTGAGATAATTGCTTCAGGAGAGGAATATAAACTCTTGAGTTTGTGCTATTAGCAAATGTCATTCAAAGTGGTACTAGCAAATGGCTTTTGAATACTAGGTAAAAATGCATCTACATGTATACTTCTGTCTACAGCATGAACACATTGGTCCCCCCAATCACTCTGTTTTTCACTTACCCAAGTAGTCATGTAGACAGAACATAGATGACACAGCAAGACCATAATAAATGGGAAAAAAAAGGGCTCTGAATCTAGCCAGAATCAGTAAATCTACTGCGGAAAAAATAGTGTAATTTTTGCTGAAATACTAATATAACGTGCTACTGCTTAGAGTGTTCTAGAATGTATTTATCTAAAGCATGATATATGGGTCAAAAGTATGCATTAAAAAAGAAGTACACGCTTTTTATTATTAGCAACTATTATTACTAATTAACAGCAATGCTAATGGACATTTTAAAAAATATGTAAGGAATTTAATCTAATTCATATTCAGTGATACCTTAGTATATATTATGTCAGATCTTTGCAACAACACTCATTTCTCCAGAACACGGGTGGGAAATAATGACAGTCATAGTAACTTTTAGGGTTTTTTTTTTTCCAAGTGACTTGTGAGAAAGTCAGATTTAGATATGACAAGACAAGCATACATATGCAAGGTATCTTAAAATCTAAATAGGACTTATTCTTAGTGAAATATATTCTTACAAGGGAAAATCATTTGTTCATAAGGATGAACTGTGGGAAAAAAATGTAAATCTTAAAATCTTGTATGGGCAAAGGAGGCACTTCACATATAAAACCAAAATTTTTGGTTAGTATCAAGCTAAATCGAGCATCATTAGACTAGATGTAATTATTTCAGAAAAAGAAAAAAAAAGTATGATATAATAATGCTTTGTTCTATTGAATGTTTCTATACAGCAAAAGTCTTGATAATAGCAATAGTACAATTAAAAGTGTCATATTGTTCTTATTTTATCCCTTTTTTCTTGAGATCATGCTTACCTCTCCATTTCTCCATCTGTAGGAATAGAGTCTTCATGTTGATGGTTTCTTCTTCCTCACGATACTTGGTGTCACTTCTGTATGTTGCTAATATGATTTTATACTTTATACTTTGAAATTCTCTTTGCTACCCTGTAAACAAGTTTTGCCCAGTTCAAGGCATTCAGCTGCATTTCCTTAACATTAATAAACTGCATCCCTTCCCTTATCACAAAGGTCTGCGCTCCTCTATAATTCATCTTCTGCCACCACTTCTCAGGGCCTCTGCTCATGAATCAGGTCTGTATTTCTCTACCACAGAGTTGTAAATATCTCACGCTACCTAAATAATTGTTACTACTATCTATATAAAACTATTGTTGTACCACACAAAGATAAACAAAGGTAGCACATGGCTTAGAAACTTATTTGGAAGGCTGAACTATTCATTCTGGTAACTTTATGTACTTATACTGTTGCCAGGTAAGCAAAAAGATTCTAGGACAATGGTAAAAAAGAGCATTCTAAATCTATTTTTCATAAAGGTTTTAAAAGAAAATTTGATTAGGCTGAAGATGGTGACTTTTTGTCTAGTACTGGATGGTCAAGGATTGCTGATCTGTCAGATGTGATTAATAAGGAAATAGCCATACATCAATAATTTGATTAATTATCACAGGAAAATGACAATGAGACAAAAGAGTATCAACAGCAAAGTGGTATACATAATTGATTTAGACTTCATTACATCTCATGGATATTCAATGTATAAAATAATGTGGAATAAAACATTAGGATATTTTGGATTAAAATCTTAACTGGTTAAGCAAGGTCTGGTCAGAGTGTAATAGAAGTTATATACAGATAACATCAGAAGAAGGCATAGGTCCTGTGCAACTGTTACCGATGGGACACTTAATTCTTCACAAAGTCACACTACATGGCCTGGCAAACAAATGACAAGGAATAACAATAAAATATGCAAAGATATAATAATTGTATTCAGCCATTTAGTAGAAAGTATGAAGGAGGATGAATACTGAAGTGTTTGATTAAAACAGGACAGAGGTTAGAAAGAGGAAATTGCATGTGATGTTGGAATTGCAAAAGCTGTGTCCAGAAAATTCAAAAGGGCCTTGCAATGAGCCTAATTCTGCTGATATGATTGACAATATTTCCATTAAATTCAAAGACTGTATTAATTAGACTCTTGCTGACCTCTTATTTTCTCCTAATATTCTAAATAAATAAGTACAGAGGAAGTTAGGAGGTCACAAATTCCATCTCAGAAGAGTGATAATGTCTTTTCTGAAAAAAATGTTTTCTTTAACAGCAGGCTTTGCCTATTGTCTTCCTCTATTATGGTATGTCCTGAATCAGGAAGAGACAGCAGGTACTGGACTGTCTTCTTGTGTTTAGGTAAACTGACATGTCAATACCGATTAGAAATATTTATACAGTGTGGAAGAACTGTACACATGTATACAGATACACATGGAAGAAGAAAGGAAAGAAACAAGCAAGATGAAGTGTCTTTGTCAATGATAACATTGGCAATGGATAGTTTTTATGAGTTATGGGTCAGTAATGAAGGAAGGACCAGATTAAAAAGATTAACCAGACTGAACAGATGAATCTTATGTGCAGGTGCATATTTGTGTGAAGAGAAGAGAGTGAGCTCTGTCCTTGATAACTGCAGAACAGAATGAAGACTGAAGCAAGATACAGCCATATGAAAAATGGCTTCATATGAGCCAGGCTTAGCCAGGACACAGGTTCACTACTCCATCTAGTTCTCTATCCCAGTTGGAAAGCATAACCTTTTACTCCAAGAGCTTGATAAACACCAGTAGCACAGTACTTCCCAAAAAAACAACATAATTTGCCTAATGATGTTCTAAGGTCACTGAAATACAGAGTTTAATACATGTGCTTTTATGTATCTTGAAATGAGCTAATTCAGATGCTTATTTACTGGCAAATACCTTTCTTTCCCTTTAATTCCATTCTTAAAAGAATCTTTTTAATTTTTACTTTTTAATATACTTACTATACACTATACTTAATATACACTTTACTTTTTAATATACTTATTACTATTCAAGTTAAAAAGTCATATACATATCACAGTGTCATGAGCTGATCCTCAGCCTCTAGCACTTATTAAGCTTTGTGATTTATATGTGGAACTTCAGTTTCCTCACACTTTAAGAAATATAATTCTTAGGCAGTGAAACTGAAATTTGGAAAATATTTAACGGATCTCACCTTTGTTGTATTCGTGCAGAGTTACAGAAAATGCAGCTACTTACTTACAAATAGGTCTCATTTACAGTGGTAGTGCAGCATACAGTGTATTTAAATGCACGTTAACAGTGTATTTTTAGTCTTCATCCACATGACCAAACTTTTCAGTTCCTGAAAATATCAAAACAATTGAAAAACCTATTCTCACACATTTTTCCCATTTAAAGGCTGATGGTTACAGATATGAAAGATTTTCTCGTGGTTAGTCACAATATTTAAAACTGTTTTGCTACTTTTGTACAACTCCAGTCTTTAGTATATATCTTAAAACAAATGAAAAAAGAAGGAATAATACACATGTATGAGAGTTAACAAAACAATAACTTCTAAGTCTCAGGAAAGACAGAATGAGATTACTGTGCGTATCTTTAGAACACAGAACGAACAGTTTCCAAAAGGAAGCAAATGTCAATAAGAAAGGTCTAAAGCTAAGGAATATTCCCTTGCCTCAAACAGCACCAGCATCAGCACAGCAGAAAAAGTTGTTATTACACAAATGGATTGTTTTCAAATTTCCTGTCCCTTAAAATGAAGTTTTGGCACTAGATGCTTTCATTTGAAGAGCTTAAAAGAAAAAGTGCAACAGCAAACATCCAACAGTCTTTTAATCATATAGCTTTTATACTTTTCCGTGATGTAAAGATATCTTCATAGTTCTGGGCCTATCTTTTTTGGGTTGATTAACTTTACAAGAACAAATAGGAATAGAAGTATTTATTCAACTTCTCTGGGAAAAAAAAAAAGATTGAATAAGCTTTTGTACATATTGTTTTTTTTTCTTCAAAATAAAATACATTATCTAGGATTTTTATCTGAAAAATCTGGTTTGGGGATTAAAATTTTTGGTAGAATAGGCTATGTGGAATGACAATATATTTAACAATCTTTTTTTTCATGTTTAAATATACTTAACAATTCATTAACAGAAATATTCCGTCAGATGATTTTTTGACCAGGTGTATTCCAACATCAATGACAGGACACTGCAAAGGATTCAAGTTCACAGATTTTCTAAAAAAAATTTCATCTGTCTTTAAGAGTTTGCAGTGCAAAAGAGAAAATAAAAGTGAATGTATCTAAGTCAGTAAATTTTATGTTAAGTGAATTTCTTGGCTATATCCGTATCTCCTGCTAAGGCAGCCTCCAGATTTTTCTCGAGGCTAAATCACTGCTGTCAGTACGCCCAGTGCACAAGGCACTTTGCATGCCTGAGCCTGACCTGGCACAGCACAAGACATCTGAAGGCAGTCCGCAGGCTGCCTCTTGGGCAGCCACATTGCCAGAAGGGAGACTGGTGCCTGCAGTCTTTGTTAAAAAGAAAAAAAAAAAAAAGAAAAAACCCTATTTGAATACATTTTAATTGTTTTGCATCATATGGAATAATTTACCAATACCAAACTTGGTTATCCAATAACAAACAGCATATTATCTTTTATTCAAGACATAACAGCAAATAGTGCTCAGCTTTAAACAAGACAGATGAGGCTTACTGTGGTCTTTTAAACTTACATTTGATGAAAGAAAGCTAACCTTGCTTCATACAGCTGATTCCTTTCAGCCTCATCACACAAAATAATTTCAAATTAATCACTGATTTTATTTTAAGAGGAAATAGGTACTGAAAAACAAATATTGACTGTTTCTTTTTCTTCTTAAAGTTGTCACAAGCAAATTCAATACTATGCACTCAGATTAATATAGTATATTTTGGTGATGACCTTGATGTTTTCTTTCCAAGGCTAGTGCAGAGTTTCCTTCTTTATTTAGAATTTTTATGTAAAATACCACACACGTCTCTTGCATATTAATATCTAGTTGCTATTCTTACTAATATCCTGTTGAACTGAAGAATTAACACAGTACATTTTCACCTAAGTATTTCTTGTACTGTACCTTGGATTTTTTTTGTACCTTGCAAACCTTGGATTTTTCTAAGAAAATTTAATGTGTATATTGCAATTAGGACCTCACTTCACAAACCTATAAACGCAAATAAACAATAATTCTTGAATAATACAGTGTTATTGTTCTTTAGAATTATAGGCAAAGACATTTTATGCAGAGCTATGTTTATTTTATCCATAAAGTATAATTTTAAAATTAATTTATGTTCATTTTTACTAATTTCAAGCCAAAATACATTCAAGGATAGATTATATCCTTTTTATTCTTGTTTGTTCGTTCTTATTTGAACATTCTTCACTTGTTGCTTTTCACTCACCTTTTTTTTTTAAAAAGAATGTTAAAAAACATCCTGAGGTTTGTGCTGAAATTTACTGAAGGCACTCATTCTCTCTCTCTCTCTCTCTCTCTCTTTTTTTTTTAACACCTGCTCAGTCTAAGCAGGTAATTTGCTTTCACACAAATCAAACATGATGTTGGAGACTGTCAGAAAATTCTTCCCGAATTTACAGAGAAGCAATAAGAGCCAGAACTATGTTTGAACTGATATTGCCTTAGAGCAGTCATTAATTACTGATCTCCATCCCTAAAGTAGATCTTAATTTTTATGTCAGAAACAGACATAATATTTTTCATTAGTTTGCTTTCACAAGGAAGACAAATCTCTGTAAAGGATAACAAAGTCACAGAGTCTCTAAGTCTAGAAACCTGACCTCTGGAGATCATCTACTCCAATCCCTCTGGTCAGAGCAGGATTAGCTAGAACAAGTTGCCCAGAATTGTGTACAGATCTTTCAATATCAAGCATGAGATTCAAATTCTCAGAGCAACCTGTTTCATTGTTCAACCCCTCTCACAGTGAAGATGTGTTTCCTTATAACCAGATGGAATCTCCAGTGTTTCAGTTTGTGCCCATTGCCTCTTGTCCTGTCACTGGACAGGTCACTGAGAAGTTTGGCTCTTTTTTCTTTGCTACCACCAACTGGTGGATACAAGTAGGTATTTACAGACATTGATCAGGGCTCCTGACCCTTTTCCCTACTCAGATTGAACAGTGGTATCAACAGTCTTAACTCTCAGCCTCTCCTCCTTAATCATTGCTGTGGCCCTTCACTGGACTTGCTCCAGTGAATCTACTGCTCCCCCTTCATCTGTGTGTGATAGAAGGCTATTGGGATAGATAAGCATGATTTTGCCTTTGTAAATCCATTTTGACTACTTTTGGTCACCTTCTTGTGTCTGGAAATGCTTGTCAAGGCTAGTTGCTCTGTTACCTTCCCAGGTGTGCCTGGCCAACCTGAAGTTCCCTAGATCCCCTATCCAAAGTGACTTTGGCTTTCTTCCAGTCATCAGGAAGCTCTCCCAGATGCCACAGCCTTTCAGAGATATTGAAAATGGCTTGGCAATGACATCAGACAGATCTCTGAGCACATATGCATACATCCCATCAGGTCCAGTGGACTGTTTATGTCTATTTCATTTAAATGTTCCTTAACATGATCCACCTCCACTGAGAGTAAGTCATCCTTGCTCCAGATTGAATGTTTTTCACTGAGAATCATGTGCCACATCCCATCTGCACTGATCACATAATTAATGTAGAAGTAGTTGTTTACAGTTTTCTTCCAGTGACACTGTCTTTTAAAAGGAAGGCTGTCCTAATCTTTCCTGTCTAGGTAGATACATATACAAGTAAAAGTGACTTAATTCAGACTTAGTGGACACAAAGTAGCACAAAGGTTAAGATATTTGCAAGCATTTAAAATCTTTGGAGTAGATAGCTTTCTGTTGTAGATTTTCTTTCTCTCTTTCTTTCTCTCTTTCTCTCTTTCTCTCTTTCTTTCTCTCTTTCTTTCTCTCTTTCTTTCTCTCTTTCTTTCTCTCTCTCTTTCTTTCTTTCTTTCTTTCTTTCTTTCTTGACAGAAGATATGCAGAATATTATTCTTCCATTTTCCATGTGCAAAAGTCCAATCACAAGAAATACTGATTTTCTCAATCCGTCAGAAAGAAAAAGAATGTCTGAGAGACAAACAAACAAATTATTCATTTGTCTGCAATCAGTTATAGAGATGTTAAAGACAATGTCTTCTCATTCATATCCTGTAGAACTCAGAAAGTACGCTTGCAGCATTTTATAAAAATTCACATTTTATTTTTCCAGAAAATATAAACTGACCATTTCATTTCTTCTTTTAGTGTAACACTGAAGGGAAAAAGAGAGGAGAGGAATACAGAATGATGGAAATTCTGTCAAAGACCTGTTTCCAATATTATACAAACAAACAAAAAGCATCTATCTCAGATATCTATCACAGATAAAATTGTATTTTAGCATCTAGAAGTTTCATTAAGAAATACTTTAAATAAAGTGAATTCTTACAATCACTCTGTTGATTTGCCATGCTGGCTAAGCAGTAACAAAGGATCTACTAGTACTTAATTGGTAAAAGAAATCATAACTGGAAGTCATTCCTGCTTTTCTTTGTTTCTTTATGGTGTTGGAGTTCAGGGAAAAATAGAATCTCAAATCTTTCTCCAAACATTGTATACATTTCCATAAATTTAAAAGTAGATTACATTTACAGATATTCAGATATATTTGAAGAAGTGAATCTAGTTTTTGAGACTTTAGAAGCATAGCAAACATCTATATGCATCTGTTTTTAAATAACTGAAAACTTCACGAGTATATTTGAAACTTGCTTGTTCTAAAGAGCTTTGGAATATAATGAAATGATGGAGTATCACTTTGGAATGACTAAAATTTAAGCACAGCTCTCAAACCTACTGTATTTTGAATAACAGAAAGAGGAAGATGGTTGGACAAGCCTAGGAAAATGCTGAACAAAATGAAAACAGTTTTGCACTGAAGCAAATATGCTCTAAATTTAACCTGATTAAAGTACAGAGAAAGAAAATAGTCTTAGGATTAGTGGAACTAGAAGCAGCCAGAAGCATCTTGTTCAGTCTCACAGAAGTGAAAATCTACCTAACAAACATAAAAACACAGAAGTATCGCTCTGACCATATAAGATATGTTTATAAGTATTAGAGAGTAAATATAAGAATGTTTTATATAATAGCATTACTGCTTCTCCCTCTACATGGAACACTAATATAATCCAATTCTGACAGAAACTGCCGTCACTTTGTTGAAAAGGAAGATTAAGGCAAAGTCATAAATTGTGAATCAGACTGTGTAAAAACTACGAGTAAATGTTGAAGTATTGATTTGAGAAGCAAAGATTAAGATTATACATTTGTATTCTGACATTAAATTAAATAAATTCTGTCATTTAATGAATTCTTCCAATTAAAATGAAGGCCATATGCATGCTATTGTATTGTGCTATAGATAAAGCATTTTACTCATAACAGTTGTGATACAAAGATGTTAGTATATAGTTAGCCTATAATTAGTTTCCAGATCTAATTTAATCACCATTTCATGAATTTCTTCAGTATCAAATTAGCATCTTCTCTTTTAAAATAAATATTTAATCATTTGCAAAATGGTATGAATCAAATCTGAAAAAAACATTCAATAAGAAACCACAGACACTTCCCTATTAGTGTAACTGTACTGAACAAACAAATCACACATTTCTGCAGGAACACTAAGGGAAACAAATAAACTGTAGATATAGGTGGACTTACTGAATGAAGTAAAATAAAATATTCTGAGGAAAGAGTTATTCTAGACAAACTGAATATAAATATTTCTTCATTCAAAGTCTGTTTAGTGAAGTTAAGGATTTATAAGGGTATTTTCAAGGTAATTGTAATAGATTTGAATGCAGCACCAGTCAATCTGTGTAATTTTGAGGTGAGATTATGATTTTTCACTTTCAAAGGATTTTACAGATTATGTATTTGGAAATTATTTTGGGAAAAGCTTCATTATGCTTGTGTTTTTCCAATAACACTGTTTCAATCAAGGTCTGGGAACAGACAGATTTCCCATTGATTCTTATACAGGCAAAACGTGCTTCCTTTTTTTTTTCCCCAGCTTTTTTCTCTGATAATAACCTTACAAGGGACAACTGATAATAAAAGTGTAAAAAAAAAAAAAACTAAACAAGTTATTTGCAAATGAAGTGAGAAAAACTGACAGTGGTAGTATTGCATTCAAATAACAGAGGGAGAAATGAGAGTAGTACGTCTATGGTTAAGGTTGAACTGTTTTTTTGAAAATTGGATAATGTGCAACTAAGTTACTACAAGAAAGCGAAAGAGAGAAAGAGAGAAAGAGAGAAAGAGAGAATGAGAGAGAGAAAGCGAGAAAGCGAGAAAGCGAGAGAGAGAGAGAGAGAGAAAGAAAGAAGGAAAGAAGGAAAGAAAGAAAGAAGGAAAGAAGGAAAGAAGGAAAGAAGGAAAGAAGGAAAGAAAGAAGGAAAGAAAGAAAGAAAGAAAGAAAGAAAGAAAGAAAGAAAGAAAGAAAGAAAGAAAGAAAG
>JAUBNY010000172.1:133965-151130 GCA_032275445.1 Crypturellus soui | reverse complement strand
AAAGAAAGAAAGAAAGAAAGAAAGAAAGAAAGAAAGAAAGAAAGAAAGAAAGAAAGAAAGAAAGAAAGAAAAGAAACTATTTTTCCAGGCATTTTCTTTCAAACAGTTATCAAAAATATGCTAATATTTATGACAATGCAGACTACAGTATAATGAAGGTGGTAGGAAAAAAGAAACACACAGTTATGTAAAGAGGCCCTGAAAATAGTGCTGCTATGACAATTCAGGAACCTCTGTGTTTTCAGCTGTTTTAAAACACAGAGCAAACATAATTGCAAATATTAATTTTGCTATTGTTAAAAACATTACAAAAGTATGTAGTTACATTACTTGTTACAAAGCGTGGTTTCATGTATCCAACCTTTCCTGCTATGGTCTTCTACAAAATCATTAATCTTGGTAGATATTTATGCATAATTATTTTTTATGAAAGCAGTCTTCTTTCATACTTTTAGGTTACTCAAACTTTTGTACATGAGTTAAGACAAATTTGCAGTATCAGTCCTCTGTCTTTTAACATTCATTATATTTGAAGAAGAATCAAGAATTCATATGAATTCAAACTCTAGTTGAACTTAGTGCACATTTTTACCACAGTTGTTAGAAACCTTTAAAAATAGAGTATGTATAGCATTGAAATATGCTATATCTATCTATTACTCTAAAAATTATTGTGAAGTAACTATGAATATATATGTGTAACATTATATATATATTTTCGCAGTGTTGTTACTTCACAGTAACTTGTTTATATATATAAAGATACTGTGCGTATACTATGGCATAAATGATACTTGAATTCTCTGAAATAACTTGGAATAACTTTATACACATATATGTGTGTATGTATGCACTTATACATACACATATATATGTATATATACCTATATAACTAAAACAAAGTTTTAGTTTGGTTTGCAAAAACTTTTTCAGATAAGAATTGGCTGAATCAAGTTTTATATATATGTATGTTTATATATACACACATATAACTTTTATACATGTTTAAGTATACATGTGTGTATGTAAACTTGACAAGAAAAGTACTCTAAATAATTTTCTACTCCTGCTGCCACTAATCAAACCCTTCAGATGGAAACATCCAATTACTCTTCAACCAGTTCTCTTCAGGGTCTATTTCTTTTTGATCTTTTATAGAAGTATCTTTCCATTCCTAAGCCCATGCCCTCATCTTCCCTGGATTATTTTCAACATCAAAGGAGGTCTTTCTTTCCTCTGGAGACTTCTCAATTTTGATCTTGCTATAGTCATCATGAGAGAGAAAGAAATCAGAGAAATAAGTACTAATTATATATTACGTCAACCTCTACAGTATGTTTACTAGGAACTGCAAAAAAAAGTACCAACTAAACTTCTAAAATTTTAGTTTGCCAAAACCTTTTATCCATGAATTACTATGAGAAAAATAATATCCCTCAAATAATCTATCAACTCTATTCCATATTTAACCATCATTAATAATTATTTTCCTCTCAAGGTCTTTGTCATTAGCAAATATATATATATATATGTATGTATGTAAATTATAAAGGAAGAAGAAAGTGTCAATAAAAAGTTCACCAGTCTTAGGGAGAGATTTCTAAAGGAACAAATATAGGTTGCATGTTTTGTTTATCTAAGATTTACAGAGAGATAAATTAATTTATGAAGAGTGTGAAACAAAAAGAATCAAGCTTTAATTCCTAACCTCTTGCAAAGGTTGTACTCTCAGTTTCGTTAGCTTTCTATGACTGTTTCTTCATCTGTTCCTCAACTCATCAATCTCACACACTCAGATGGAATAGTTAATAATTCTGGTGTCAAAACATAGCAAGTCACAGCAAATTTTGATGAGTTCAGAAGTATTAACACATTAAACACATTAAACCTTTCTCACTTTCTGTGTAGAGTGACTTAGGCAGATCTGTTTTGCCAAAAGAGTGAACCAGTCTTTCATTTCTTAATCCACACTGGTTTAAAGTTTAAGACCAACTCCTATGTTACCTTTTCTTTCTTTTTTCTTTCTTTCTTTCTTTCTTTCTTTCTTTCTTTCTTTCTTTCTTTCTTTCTTTCTTTCTTTCTTTCTTTCTTTCTATTTTCTATAAAATATTTTCTCTCAAAATAAATGTAAAATAAATAAAGAATATTATGATGAATAAGAGTAAGATGTAGACTTTGATTAAGTAACAGAAATCTATTTTAGGAGGAATAAGAAAGGGAATATGGGAGTTGGATCTCTATTTCTCTAAAGTGAATGCCACCAAGTTAATGTCTCCATAGCATTCAAAAGAGATTATATAAACTTGACAACAATAATATTATTTCATCAAAATAAAAATGTTTTATATTCTGCTAATCAGTAACTCTCATAAGACATTCTATTTTGATCAAGCAGGCTTTGACTGAACTTCAAAAATTCAGCAGATGCGTGTCCAATACTTTTTAAGGATATTTTTAAAAGGAATATCTGTTCAAAAATGTAAAATTCTGGCCATATTGCAGTCATAAGAATGTCTCTTGACTTAGGAAGAATTCTTTTCTTTTTTTTTGGTCATTCTTTGCATTTAACCAAGCTTGATTGTCTGAAGTCAGTATCTCTACATATTTATTAGAAGAACTTAATTACCTTTAGTTTGATGAGATGAGAGTCTCAAATACAAAATCCAAAAAAAAAAAAAGCATTGCAAGGTCAGTGGAATTACACTAGAGTAAGAAATGCCATAATCTACTATTTTTATTGGCATATAGACACTTTAGCAAATGCTATGGAAAAAAATTAAACACACTGAGATTTTTTTTCTTTACTAGTAAAAGAAAATTGTCTAGTCAACTTTAAATAAATGACGCCAATTTCAGAAATCCAAAACATAAGCAAACAGTTTCACTGTAGTGATGTAAATCTTGTTGCCTTATCCTAGTAAGATACCACTAAAGCAAGCTTTGTAGATATGCTCCTTTTAACTCTTCTAAATCTCTCACCTAAGAATCAATAGAATATTATAGCATGAAAGTTAGTTGATCATTTTTCTATTACAAATTTAATCAGACTGAAGCAAAAGCAGTGTGACTTGGAGGAAACAACAGGTGATTGATCAAGTAATTTTTTAGCTCTTAAAATATGGACTTCTTAATAAGCAGTATTTCCCTATGAATACAAAACTAGTATAAAACCAATACAAGATTACTATCATTTTAATTAATTTATGCGGTAGAGCAGAATTCTGGTAATTTTTATAGCCCTCTGCAGTAAAGAATATGGTAGATAGTTCTGAAATCTCTGACATGATAACAAAACCATGAGATAGTAGGTAATTGAAATGCTTAAGACAGAGAAAAGAAAATAAACAAAACTAGGAACTTTATATGACCTTTTTAGATATTGAAAAGCCTTTTTATTTTTCGTAGTTATTTTGTAATCATTTTTTTCCACAGTGATGAAATAAGGCATTGAAATAAGGCATCTATAATTGCAACAAAGATCTATTTTTCAAAGAATGCTATGTTTTTTTTTTTTTTCCTGTTATTTAGTAGTTAGCACTGCTGCTTAGCTTTTTTCACAACTAGTTCAACTAGTAAATGCTTGCTAAACTTTGTTCCTTATTTTCATTCTGGTAGGATAGGTCACAGTTCCTCAGAAGACATTATCTATCTATAAGTAAGGTGCGTTAAGTTTGCATATTTAATTGGACAAGGACAACGGCTATAGCACTGTTTTATTGAATGTGCTGCTTGATTCTGCCTTTGTTATACGCCCAGTAATGCCAAATGGGAGGGCACTTTTCAGCATAAAATCAGAATGATTTTCATGCGTTTACAGAAGATAATGCAGTAATTTTCACATCAAATATTTTCACTGATATCCACAAAAACTTACTTAAATTTCATAGCAGTTGGCTTTATTATTTGATGAATGTTAATTTAATTCTTTTGGGAAGTAGAGTATTAGAAACACTGTGGTAGCATTCAAATTGTTTTGTTTGGCTGTATTTGCACCCTGGTGAGAATGGGCTTATGTGTACACTGCTGGATTGCCTATGACGGCAATATGTTGACTTTACATATTGTAAAACAAATTGTAAAACAAACAAATTTACATATTGTAAAACAAAAAACGGATACATATTTGTATCCGTTTGAAATCTCGGATACAACTAGTGGAATGCTGGAATAAATTGCAATGTAACATGTAGTTTTCTGAAGACTGATAGATATTTACAGAAGTGACAGAAGTGAAATATTAAGAAGCATAATTCAGTGAACTTTGCAGAAATACTTGTTTCTCCACTGGATATAAACAAATCTTGTAATGAGCAAAAAATCCTAAATTATAGAGGTCTTATATTTTCTTCTGTAGCTTTTTTTTAAACACCATAGAATACTATATCAATACATCAATATCTAATTAATTTTTAATTATTTTTTTTTTCAATATGAATTTCTAAAAATGGTGTCCTACCGTATCATTACATATCCATAATATGACTTTGGACTCTAATGAAATAATGAGACCTGTAAAGACAATTCAACTACCAAACTCTATGTTAAACAAGCTATCTGAGAAGCGATATTCATGCTTTTCATGTTTCTCTTTCAGGAGTCTACTACTGAGAAAGACTCAAGATTTATAGTAAAGGTATGAGTCTACCTGTTTGTACATGCAAAATGGAGGATTTTTTAATATAGTTCATGGTGTTCTTTCCTTATCAAAAGATGATACTGTAATATGAATTTTCACATAATTTCTAATAAAATAGACACTATAGAGTATCAATATGGTAGAAAAATCATGAAAAAAATAATGTTTTTGTCCTTAATTACAACTGGTAATTAGTTTTATTCTTATGTAGATTTTTTTTTCACTTGTTTGGTAGAGTCTGTCTTATGATACATCTATGTATAAGGAAATATTTTAAAATATCCTTGATATCGGGGTGTGCCGGTTGAATTAGTCATTGTAAATAGTATTCATTAAAGACATATCCATCAATTTTCCTATTTATAAATTATTTGCTAATAAAACCCTTCACATTTGTTTATCAATGACATTTTCCAGATAGTTTCTCAGAAAATGGATTTTTGTTGTGTGGAATGCGAATGAAAGGTTTACTTTAGTTAATTGTAATTAATTGTGTATAAGAAGGGAAAATGATTCATTTAGATCACATATAAATAAATCACATTTGAACCACATTTCTCTTCCCTAGTTACATGACTGAAAAATTTCCATGACACACTTCTGTTTCAGAACCTCAGCAAGGCAGTTTGGGAAACATTCTGGTTTTCAAAAAATATATTGCATTTCCTGAGAATACATATTCTGAACTAATATGAAGTAATAGTATTTTGAGTTCTCCAAGTTTATATTGGCTGATTACACTATATAATCAGTACACACTCAGATTTGGAAGGATAATAGTGTGTTGTGATTCATGTTCCATAGGACAATTTTCCTCAGTGTAGTAGCAAACCTGAAACGTAATGTAAAATCAATAATTGCTGCTGTTAGTAAGTGGCGTAAGGACCGACAGTGCAATTAGACTACTGTGATACAAGGCCATGTTAACTACGTTACAAATTCAAAACACAGATGAAGCTTCAATGTTTCACAAGGTCTGTGAAAGATCTATGGATATATACATGTTCAGTGACAGTTTCATCTACCAACAACTTCATCAGATGCTTGACATCTGATTAATAATGGTAATTCTGGCACTAGTTATCTCATTTCTTATATCCGATGTTCACATATCACATATACAAAGCAGGTACAAATAACGTTCCGAATAACATTTTTTTCAAAGTTGAAAACAACAATGACATAAGCCTACCTCAGTTAAAATAACTAAAATATTTTTGTACATAATGTGAGGTACAGAAGGATTTGCTCAGATCCTTCTGAAATGAATTTCCTGTCTGAAATGAAGAATTTAGCTTCATTTACAGTATAAACTTAATCATATTATTTTTCATTATATTCTATATGACACTAACTCTATAAGTTTCTACTGTGTTATTGTTCACTTAATTCATCAGCAACTTTGCAGAAGAAAGACAACAGAAATATAGTGCTGGTTTGTGAGATGATATGTCTTTTATAATGAATTCAGTGAGCATGTTCATTTTTTGTTACACCTTCCCAAGACAGTGAAGACTTAATCATCATATAATATGGAGTAATAGAAAGTATGTGATTAAACTTTAATACCAAACTTCAAATTTGAACCCCTAATGGCTTCTCTCTAGCACAGATAGTATGTAAATTGAAAAAAGGGTATCTTGCATAAACATTAAGCAAGATAGGACTTGAAATAAAATTTCTGTATAAAAGTTTTGTAAATTAAAGATGGAGGAGTCATCTCTTATTAATTTTGTTTATTTTACTGAGAGTGGGATTATTTCCCACAGCTCACAATTCAATTGAATTTAAATATACAGTTCAGCAGATTGACCTAACTGGATTTGATGCTGAGCTGAGTTACAATGTTAAAATGCATTATACCAGCTGAAGTCACTGAAGTTGCAAAAAAAATGGAAACTTAGAAATAAGCAGGAACTAGACCAAATGCCAGCACAAACTGCATGTCAAGCTGTCACAGTGTAATGTGTGTAGGTGGTCTGCGATAGTATTGCCAATGCTATGAGATCAAGACTTGAGCTCCTATTCTCTTCAGTCTGCAAATTTGCAAGGGGAAAAAAGAGCCTGCAGGACATGGAAGCCTCAGTAAAGTGATTCTCTTGATCACTTCTGACCCATTTCACCTGCTACCAAATTTCCAAAAACTGGAAGCCAGTTAAGCCTTAGTGGTCAAAAGATGCAAGAAAAATGTGTTTCTGTGGGGTGCTGTTATCTTTTATTACACCAGCTGATAACATTTAGAAAACATAATATAGTTTTGAAGCATTCTGAATGTCACATCTTATTCAATTTTTAAATAAATATTCTATCATTTGAAAAAAAAAAGAAAGAAAGAAAGAAAGAAAAGCCCCAATACACTTCTGCTAGACAGAATCTCATTTAACTATTTAATTGTTATGAACTAAGAAATGTTATGAATTCTGCTGGATGTAGGATTAATAATAACAAGTCACTTCTTCAGGTTTCTTTTAGCTTCTTCCATTCTAACAATTTCAATTTTACTGTCACAGAATCACAAAATGCTTAAGGTTGGAAGGGACCTCTAGAGATCATCTGCTCCAGCAGGGACACCTAGAGCACATGGCACAGGGTGCGTTTGGAAGATCTCCAGAGAAGGAGACCTCACAACCTCTCTGGGCAGCCTCTTCCAGGGCTTTACCTTCACTGTAAAGAAGTTCATCCTCATATGGAGGTGGAACTTCCTATGTTTCAACTTACACCCGTTACCCCTCATCCTATCACCACCACCATGGAGAAGAGCCTGGCCCTATCCTCCCTAAAATCACCTCTCAGATACTTGAACATTTTGATCAAATCCCCTCTCAGTCTTCTTTTGTTCAGACTAAACAGGTCCAGCTCACTTAGTCTTTCCACACACGATAGATGCTCCAGTCCCTTAACCATCTTTGTGGCTCTCCGCTTTACCCTCCTGAGAAGCTCCACATCCCTCTTGTACTGGGGAGCACAGAACTGCACACAATACTCCAGGTGCAGCCTCACCAGAGCTGAGCAGAGGGGCAGGATCACCTCTCTGGACCTGCTGACAATGCTCCTCCCGATGCAGGCCAGGATCCCATTGGTCTCCTTGGCCACAAGGGCACATTGCTGACTCATGGTTAACTTGTTGTCAACCAGGGCTCCCAAATTCCTCTCCGGGGTGCTGCTTTCCAGCAGGTCAACCCCTAATCTCTACTCATACCTGTGGTTATTCCTCCCCAGGTGCAGGACCCTGCACTTGTCCTCATTAAACCTCAAGAGATTCCTCTCTACTGAACTCTCCTTCCTGTCTAGGTCTCTCTGAATGGCAGCACAGCCCTCAGGAGTGTTGGCCACTCTGTCCAGTTTGGTGTCATCTGCAAACTTGCTGAGGGTGCACTCTGTGCCCTCGTCCAAGTCACTGATAAACAAGTTGAACAGCACCGGGCCCAGTACTGACCCCTGCAGGACACCACTCGCCACAAGCCTCCAACCAGACTCGGCCCCATTTATCACCACCCTCTGGGATCTGCCATCCAACCAGTCCTCAATCCACTTCACAGTCCACTCATCCAGTCCACACTTCTGTAGCTTTCCTATGAGGATGTTATGGGAGACGGTGTCTAAAGCCTTGCTGAAGTCAAGGTAGACAACACCCACAGCCCTCCCATTGTCCATCCAGCCAATCACCTCATCGTAGAGGGCTATCAAGTTCGCAAGTTCATCAGACATGACTTCCCCTTGGTGAATCCATGCTGACTACTCCTGATCACCTTCTTTTCCTTGACATACCTAGAGATGGTCTCTAGGATGAGCTGCTCCATCACCTATCCAGGGGTGAAGGTGAGGCTGACTGGCCTGTAGTTTCCAGGCTCCTCCCTCTTGCCCTTTTTTGAAGACTGGAGTGACGCTGGCCTTCTTCCAGTACTCTGGTACCTGCCCCACTCTCCATAACCTCTCAAAGATAATGGAAAACGGCTGAGCAGTGACTCCTGACAGTTCCCTCATCACTCTTGGGTGCATCCCATCCGGGCCTGTAGATTTATGGGTGTCCAGTTTGCCTAAATAATCCCTAACCCAATCCTGCTAGACCATCGAAAAGTCCTCCTGTCTCTTGGTTCTCTCTCTTGTCTCCAGGCTTGGTACACGTGGACTGGCCTTAGCAGTAAAGACTGAAGCAAAGAAGGCATTTAGTAACTGTCTTGTCTGCATCCTCCGCCACCAAGGCACCCTCTCCATTCAGCAGCAGACTAACATTTTCCCTAGCCTTCCTCTTCTGCTGACGTATTTGTAGAAGCCCTTCCTGTTGCCCCTGACATCTCCCACCAACTCTAATTGCAAATGGGCCTTGGCCTTCCTCTTTGCACCCCTGCACTCTCTGACAATTTTCCTATATTCTTCCCATGTGGCCTGGACCTCCTTCCACATACATACATGCTCTTTTTCTCATTGAGTTTGCCCAACAGCTCCTTTCGCATGCACACAGGTCTCCTGCCTGCCTTGCCCAACTTCTTTCTTATAGGTATACAAGATGCTGAGCTTTGAGAAAGTGGTGCTTGAAGAGTAGCCAACTCTCCTGGACTCCCCTTCCTTTTAGGACCTTGCCCAGGGGATTCCTCCAAGGAGCTCCCTGAGAGGTCAAAGCTTGCTTGAAGTCCAGGGTGGCAATCCTACTTCTTGTCCAGGTTCTTCCTCACAGGACCGTGAATTCCGTCATCTTGTGGTCACTGCAGCCAAGACTATCTCCAACCTTCACATTTCCCACTAGACCATCTCTGTTTGTTAGTGTCAGGTCTAGCAGCACCTCTCCCCTTGTTGGCATATCAACTACCTGCATCAAGCAGTTATCTGCAATGCTCTGCAGGAACCTCCTGGACTAGCTCCTAGCTGTGTGATTATCTCAGCAGCCATCAGGGTGATTGAAGTCCCCCATAAGGCCTGGGATCATGAGGCTTCTTGCAGCTGCCTGTAGAAGGCCTCAGTCACTCCTTCTCCCTGGTCAGGAGGTCAGTAGTAAACTCCCATGACAGTGTCGCCCCTATTGTCCTGCCCTTTAATCCTCACTCATTTGCTTTGTCTTCAAAGCAGTGGTAAAATCATGAGGACTAACACTTTCAGAGATATATCCAGAAGCTAAAATAAGTCTCACATCGTGCTTTAAGGCAAATACTGAGTAGCACTAGGCATCTTGTTGACTGTGTGGCATCTGAATTAATCAAACCATGTTTGATATCTCTCAAGATATCAAACCTCTTGTATAATAAAGATTTTACTTTAAAAGTTACTAGTCTTAAAGCACTTTGGCTTGATTTGTTTTGTTAAGTTTATTTTTCAGGTAGTTGTTCAACTGAGATATGTCCGTTACAAGTAGAACTGCAATTTTTATTCTTATGCACAGTGTTATTATTCAGATATTATTCAGTGATATTATTCAGTGACTGTTACTGAGTAAGATTTCTGGGTTTTTTTGTTTGTTTGTTTGTTCAGTTTTGGTATTAAATATATGCAAGTTTTGCTAGAGGAAACCTCAAGATATTTCTGGAAGACACAATATATTTTGCAAAGGTCATTTGCTGCATGCTTTAATGTCATATGGATTCATTCATTGCTTTCAGTAAATGGTAAATATTTCTGTAAAAAGGTTGTTTACTGCTGCAAAAATATTCATTAATAGTCTGATTTGCTGATACTAGATATTCAGTACTAAACAAACTGAAGTTATACTTCAGATGAATGAATGCATTTTTCAGATAATCCAGAATCCATTTTCTAATTGTGTGGCAGAGGAGATAGATACAGGAGATATAATTTTTATTTCCAAGACATTTCAATATTAAAGTTCTAAATATTTGTTAAAATAATACTTATATAACTATCTACATAAAAACTTTTCAATCTTTCAGAAAAATTAACTCAATATATAGAGTGTAAGGAACTTGATAGGATGACTTATATTACAGATTTTGGTAAATCTTTGACTCAGGCCTTCAAATATTGATACATATTTAGTAAATAATCCCATTAGAATAAAATATTTATCTTCATCAATTTTTCTATAGGAATGGTGTAGGAATCTACATGAAAAATAAACTGCTTTAGAAATCATCTCTTATGTCAAATGAGTTTTTGAGGACGAGAGACAAAATATAACATTAATAATAACATCCAATTCAGGATTATTTTACTACGGTGATATGAGGGTTTCTAATCCGAAAATTAAAGAAAAACAAGACCGTGGGTTTCCTTTTTCCTTCTTTTTTTTTTTTTTTTTTTTTAGCCCTGTAATCTCCCACTAAAATAATGCTTATTTTGGCTTACTATTCCCATCTCATCTGGGAAAGTGAATAACAGGTTATCATCATCATCATTTCCTGCAGCAGAATGATGAATATATACTAAGCTCAAGATCATACTGACTAAAAGTAGCAGAAGTCAACCAGAACTTCCCAACTGCCTTTAACAGAGGATACTACATTATGACACAAAATTATTTGCATTACTTAATGTAAATGTAGCAGCATTTTTTTCTTTATAAACTTTTTTTATAAACTGCCACATGATTAAGAGACTTTTCACATCTATTTAGCAGTTATGTCAATTTTTCATTAGAAATAGAATTAAAATTACCTTTCCAGTATTATAATTTTTCTCTCTCATAGTTAAAATATTCTTAATAAAGAGACTCAGTCTACCACTATAAACATTTACACTTTCTGCAATGCACATCTACATCCTCAGAAAATAAAAAGTTTAATCAAAATCATATTTTGCTATCTAGAGCCTCTGTTCTTTGAGAAGCTTCTAATGCACGATGTTAAATGTCATTAGTTTCTCTACCGACATAGCAGATGCATATACAAAAAAGATTTTCCAAAAACTTATGTAGAATTTCATTGCATCAACACAGTCTTCCTTGGAAATTGGTTACGCTCTGAATTAGATTCTATCACTCTTCAGGTATATGTTAGCTAATTGACAAATCCAGTAGCCCAACAGAGATGCAGCTGCTGTATCTCGTGCCTCCAGGTCTGACCAGCAGCGAGGTGGAGTCCATATACCCAGCAGACACATATGTGCACAACACATATATACTTATATATGCACACAGCCACCTGCAGAGATCAGCATGAACAGAAATGCTCAGCACTAACACAGGCACAGACAGCACCAGTGGCCTCATCTGCTCCAGCCTGCAGGAAAGGAAATCCTTAGTCCATTAGTGGGACATATACATATATGTACATTGGGTACAAAACTCTGGTAGCTGGGTTTGGACATCCAGCCCAACTAGGACCTGGCCCTGAATCCCTGGTGTCCCCAATTGCTGTCATTGGAGACACAAGCCCCTAAGGCTGCAACCCCCATTCAACTGCTGGCGAAGATGCTTTGCTCACATGCATGCACATATGCACACATGCCCCAGGGCCTATGCACACCATGAATCCTATATAGCTGAATAGTTGCTTCTGGATCATTGATTTCCACCATTGCCTCCTGTGTAACATATGCACATGCGCACACACACATACAAGAGGCTCCCTCAGTTGACCTTCAGAACCCCTGTTTTTCCTAGTGGTTGGATCACTAGTAATCACTCATCGAATTGCATACCCTCACATGCTCTGATTGCTCCCAGTGCTGTGGTCACACATCCACACTGCGGTGGTCCTTCCAGGGACTGGCTCACAAAACCCACTCACACACACAGATGAGAGCCCCTCAGTCAGGAAAACAGTCAGAAATGGGGCTATTGAGCAGATGGATGGACATGCTGATCAGGAGCAAGGCCAGCTGGAGGTCTCCCATGGCCACTGGGGTTGAGAGCACCTGTGAAGCCTCAGGAGGGGCCAGGACTGGAGACTCTACAGCTGAACCCTCATAGGCTGGTGTTTCTCTGGCCTGGGAGTAGCCAGAGGTAGGTATATTTGGGTTTCTCCTTATGCTGTGTCATATTCTGGTGTATCAGCCACTCCTCAGTTTTGTATCATCAGCAGACTTGTTGAGGATGTATCCTATCCCTTCATCGAGCTCACTGATGGGTAAGACGAACAGGACTGGACCAAATATTGACTCCTTAGAGACACTGCCAGCAACAGCTCTCCCCTCCCCATCAGACTTTTCACCGGTGATCACAATCCTCTGAGTGAGCTCTGCCATTCAACCAGTTCTCAATGCACCTCACTGTCCACTCATCTAGCCCACACTTTCTGAGCTTACCTATGAGGATGTTATGGGAGACAATGATGTCAAATGCCTTCCTCAAATCAAGCTGGGCAGCATCTACGGCTCTGTTGTCATATATTCTGCATTTGCATTCTTCCAATCCTCAGGCACCTCTCTTTCTTGATCACCAAGACCAAGACTTTTCAGAAATGACTGAGAGTGATCTAGCAATGATGCTTGTCAGTTCCCTCAGCACTCCTGGGTGAATCCCATGGGATCCCATGGACTTATGCATGACAAATTTGCTTCAGTAATCCCTAAGTTGATGCACTTTTGCCAAGAGAAAGTCTTCTTTTTTTTCCAGACTTTCTTTTTGGTCTCCAGAGTCTGGTATTTCTGAGGGTTGATCTTAAAAGTAAAGACTTAGGTGAAGAAAGTATTCAGTGCCTTAGCTTTTTCTATATTTTTTGTCATGAGGGCTCCTGCCCCATTCAACAGTCAACGTTTCCCTTAGTTTTCCATTTGCTATTGATTTATGTGTGGTGATTTACTAGTGCCCTTCTTGTTGCCCTTGACATCCCTCATCAGAATAAACTCCAAATTTGCCTTACTATCCCCATCTCTTCATGCTTGTACAATGTCCCTATATTCCTCTCAGGTTCTTGTTTAGAATTTATTAGGGATGGGTACACCTGGAGAGCAAGGGATAACCCTCACCTTTGGAAAACCACCTACTTGATCATGGTCTCTTTCCTGACAAGTAATTCAGAATACAATAATAGAATTTTAAAAATAAAGTTAGAAATATGTTGATTTCTACAATCTTATCAGCAATAAAATAATAATACATATCCTCTTTTCTTCTCTCTCTTAAAAAATGCCTTTTCCAGGAAATATTTTCAAATAATGCTGAAAGCAAATTCCCGTTTGAATTACTCCCACTGATTTTGGGGAGGTTTGGATCAAGCCCATAGAATTCTCATAAATATCATAGTTTGATGTTTGATGAATAATATCCTTTGGGCAGTTTACAAAAGCAACATATGTATTCAGTATATTCAGTATATTCAGTGTATTCAGTTATTCAGTAGCCATGGAATGGCCTCAATCCCTGGAGAGGTCTAAGAGACCCTGCATGTGCCACAATATGTGGAAATCCCTTTTGATCTTTCTACTATGGATCACTGCTATGCATATTCTGTCACAAGGATATAATTCTTTTTAATTCCTTCACCATTTAGATGCTATGTTTCATCTTATTCCTTTTCTCCCATTCACCTTACCAAAACCTCTGCCAAGTGCATTGAAATGAAATACAAAAACTAATAAAATACATTTTCTAGATCTGTTTACCTCTTTTTCCATTCCTTGTGTTCCTATTCTTCTTCCTAATCTGCATCTTTTTGATCCTTTTTTTTTTTTTCATGTTCATTTTTATTCTGACTCTGTATCTCTTTTGTGATGTTATTTTGAACCCTACTTGAAACCTACTGTATTCTCACTCAGCTGTCAGTTTGTAGTTTAGCCATTGGGAAACTAAAGCAATTGCTACTCTTTCACAGCAAAAAAAAATTGGTCTACAGCTCTCAGTTGAGGGGTTTTTCTCAAGACATATAACTTCATACATCCTTGATCCCTATAAGCTAAGGTTTTTCTATAAATGTCCAAAGCATTTTGTTTTCTCTATACCGAGTACTTTATATGTGTGCAGCTTTTGTTTGAAGAAAGGCAAATTGGGCAAATGTATATTTTACAGAGAAAGATGTTGAGAGTATTACTGCTGCAAATTGGTAAGAGCTGGTAGGAAAAAAAAACAGCACTAGTTCTGTCTTCATAAACTTAGACTATTTTAGTTATAGACGAGGGCTGTTAATACAAAACACCAACACAAATAGGATGGAGAAGCTAATAAGGCACTCCAGAGTCAAGTATTAAGTTTGTTTAGATTTTGTATGAATGAGGATTTTAAGTACAAGTAGTCTCTTTACAGTATAATGCTTGACAATGAAAATAGAAAAAAAAAGTTTAAAATTCCTATTTCCCTTATATTTGCTACTTTTGTAATAAAAGCAAAACATAAACAACAATAAATCATCTCCTAAAAAAGACAGAAGGTGAGGGGGAGGTGAGGGAGGAAACAGTAATAAATAAACAAAAGAACTTGACCACCAGCCCACACTCTCGCTGGTCCTAAGCCATGAAATTACCTCTGTTTCTCTGAATCATTTAAGTGCTCCCTGAGGCACATTTCAGCGAATAAAGTGGGTGCCATGTTTTATCTCAATGGCAGAGCATTCCTGGCTTGATGTCAGCATATAAAGATGTATCATAATTCCTTTATATTTCTTTTATTATTATTATCATTATCCTGCAATAAAAAAGAGAACATTTCAGAAACTAATAGATACCACAGAACAAGATAAAATATATGTGAAATAGTTATTCTACCTATTTTAACAATAAGATCTAATGAACATCTTCATGTTGTTCTATCAGTATATCAAAGCAGAATGGTAATCAATGTAGTTTCCAAGTGCCTAAATAACATCTTTTAACTCAGGTTGTTTTTGTTAGCAGAAATCCTTTCACTCTATCTATAAATGCCACCCTCTCAAGGTGCTAATTGTCATTTAGCTTTGTAATGCATTTATGTATCCTGTTGCAAAGAGTTGGGCAATGTGTTTAACAACCATCCCACCATTACATATTCTGAATTGCAAATGTTGTATAGGAAATGGTTTGTGTGATGTTTCTTAATGATGCTATTAAGACCCGTTCCCCTGCAGTGAAATGTTTAAATAACAATGAAATAAAAGTCAAGATTTCCAGAAAACACACCATAAAGGTTGCAGAATGATACTTCTCTGATTCATTCTCCTCAAGGTGAACATGCTTTTTCTGCTTTTTAAAAGCACTACAACTTCAAAATAATTGTATCTTCCTTTGGGATTCCTCAGCGACTGTGTACTATTGATATTAGATCTTCAAGTATTTCTCATAGGAAGTGATAGATACCAGTCATTGTTGATGATTCAGTGAAAAGGTAGTGACTAGGTTATTGTTATCCGTTGTCAACATTTTTAGTATATTTAACTCTTTAAGATGCAGACTTCCATACAGTGAATAGTGATATATATTGAACTGCTGTTTTTCTTTTTTTTCTTCTTCTTTAAGAGAACTACTTATTTTTCTTTCATCTCTCTAAATTGAAAAGGCAAAGATTCTTTGACTTCTGTGTGGCAAAGATTTTATTCATGGGTCCTGAGAGTATAATATAAAGAACCTCAAATAAAGTGTCATTTCTTCATTATTTTGGTTTCTATAAATTTATAAAATATGTATAATGTAAAAATAGTTCAAAATATATAGCAATTATTTATGACAGGAATGTTTTTGTAAATATTCTGCTTAAAGTCAGAGCAAATGAATGACTGATGATTTAATTCCTAAGTAGACTTAGAGGTGCAAAGAAAACCAAAAGTAAATATTCCTACTTTCTAAATGAGGATACGAAACAAACATTATAGGTTTTATTTAACCTGAATTCAGATATCTAAAGAGTACAGGTACATTGGAGTTAATTACATAGATTCTACATTGGAGTTAATTATATAAATTCTCCTAAGAAAGTACTTTGACCTTCAGTTTTCATCTATTTTTTTGCTCATAACATTGCAGCCTGCTCTGCCAATACATAACTTTTCATCTATATGTTCCTACATACAAAAGCACCTTCATATTCCAAAGTGCCTTTATTTTTGTAGCATCATGCTAGAAGTCTCTGAAAACCTTGCTATACCTGTTATGTCAGCTTTTATGAGGGACAATTGCTGTTTACATGTGAATTGCCTTTCTCTTCCCCTGTTTTGTAACCCCATTTTCAAATGCTTCTGGTTTATAACATTCTAAGGAACAAATAGAGCTTAGCAGATGACATTAGTAAATAATAGCCTTTTACAGAACCAGCAAGCATTTCCCAATAACGCACATGAACAAAAATCTGAAAGTTAATTAGCTCTGCAACATCTGCAGCTTATCAAAGCATGCTTCCAGCAGCACTATCATTGCAATAGGCGAGAGCAACAAATAAGGAGATGGAGACAACCATGTGGAAACTGCAGTTACGCTGAGAAAAGTTATCTGGAGGAAGCACTTGCTGCATTGTAGAAGATGCCTGGAACAGGATGCATATCTAAGAAGAGCCCCCTTTTTGATCTTTCCTTATGACTACTGGGAAGACTTTTTTTTTTTTCCATTCTCCCCTTTTCTTTTCTCTTTTCTCTTTTCTCTTTTCTCTTTTCTTTTCTTTTCTTTTTTCTTTTCTTTTCTTTTTTCTTTTCTTTTCTTTTCTTTTCTTTTCTTTTCTTTTCTTTTCTTTTCTTTTCTTTTC
>JAUBNY010000172.1:104014-133865 GCA_032275445.1 Crypturellus soui | reverse complement strand
CCTTCCCTTCCCTTCCCTTCCCTTCCCTTCCCTTCCTTTCCCTTCCTTTGCTTTCCTTTGCTTTCCTTTCTCCTTTGCTTTCCTTTCTCCTTTGCTTTTTCCTTTGCTTTGCTTTTTTTTTTTTTTGCCTGTGTCCATTTCTTTTTCATTTCCCAGCCAAAGGTAATGTTTACTATTAGAGTGGATGAGTGTCATCAGCTACAGAGAGAACAAATAAATCTTTTTGTGTGTAAGTTTGTCACAACATCTATTTTGCAGTCAGTGAAGAGAAATGGGCACTTCTACAACCTGATTGATCCTATCTTAATGTAGAAACCTAAAATTTTCTACTTCAACTTTAGAGGAAATTCATGATGTCCACCTGAGATATAAATCCACTAGACATCTGAACTTACATTAAATGAACATAGAAAAGTTTTTTAACTTTGTGCGGTCCTTTGACTGTAATGAGCTGTTAGAGCACGAGAGCCCTGCTAAAAATAATCCCCCAAATAACTGTTGCTTGTCACAGTGTTGATGATAGATACAGTGCTATGTTTTCTATTTTTTAATGTATGTGTAAATGCAAACAGTGAATAAAATATTGCCAAAATGTTGTTTTATTTTCTATCTGTATATATATACATACTCACATACAGATAAAAATAATCTGAACACATTTTATTTCATTACATAGAAGAGAAAAATACTTTTTTAGCAAAGATCAGGGTAGTATTTTTCATTGAAATTTATTTCTCTCTGTACAATAACGAATCTAGATATCTCTGCCAAAAAATCTCTTAAAAATTCTGTCTCATATACATTTATGTAAATAGCCTAAAGGAAAAAATGCTAGTTTATTCCTACTTTTTAAAAGAAAAAAATCCTAAAATCATGGAAGATAAGAAACTTGTAGTCAAAGCATATTAAATATATGCAAATACTATATTTAGGGGAAAATACCAGTTTTATTCCATGAGGTATTTCTATAATATACTTTTATTTAAGAAAAAAGTGCGTATGCATCTACACATAAAATGAAAAACATGCTTTGCTCTAACAATTGATACTGGGAGAACAACTAGTGATTTTTTAATAGATTAATGGTTGTTTTATTAATACAACTATATTTACTTACTATTGACTTTAAATATATATATATATATATATATATAAATCAATGCACTATTTGCACTATCTCTATATGAGAATGCCCAAGAAATGAGGGCAAAAGCAATGCCCTCAATATATCATCTTTTGTCAATATATGTCTTATTTGGCATATATGACCGAATATACGGCACAATAGTTTAAGCAGCACTTTAGAAACTATCAAAAGAACAATATTATAAATCTACTAATATTAGAAAGTACCATGAATTAGTGTGCTTGGAAATGTCATTTTAATATCAGTACTTTACCATTATATAATATTACTATTATATACTGACTTTAAAATGACATTTCCAAGCGCACTAAATGATTCTCCTTTTGCCAGAAAGGGTCTCCAGTTCCAGAATACAATATCTGTTCAAAACCTGAGACCAGAAAAAAAATATATGTATATAACGAGAAAGAAAAATATGGCAGTTGTCAGAAAACTCATGTTAGATGTGTCAGTACCTTTGAAGTTCAAATTTCCGCTTTCACAGATTTAGGTCAAGCTCATACCATTGACAGACAAACTGTTTTTGACCTCATTTTGATGAGAAGCCCTATTCTGGACTTCAAAATTCTTTCTAGTAAGTATTCTAGACAGTTAACCAAAAATCGTATCTTGGTAGAAGCTACTTGGAAATGGACTTGAATTTGCTCTTTCTATATTCCAGCTCTGTACCTTTACCAAAGAGTTTATTACCTTTGGAGATAGTGGGGCTTCTCAAATCCGCTTTGGTCTCTATACATGTAATGTTCAGTTTCTTTTCATATTCGAAATAAGACAAGAGGTCTGTGAGAAAAATCAAGCAGATTTTTCAGGAACTCATAAGGCTCTCAGGAACTCATTTGGTCACTGTTAAGACATGTGAATCTACTTTTACTTCATTTTTAATAAGGTAACTGAGATTTGATTAGATTTTCAAGAAATTCTATATGTGCTGAGTATCTGGCACAGTTCAGGTGAGTCTTTTAAAATGGAAGTCTAGAGGCTGGATGTTACCTTGTTCTTTCAGTTGGGGAAGTTGGCTCCTTTTACCAAACCTTTACCAAGGTTTACTCCCTTTACCCTAGGGACCATAGGGGAAAAAGATATGAATTTTTCACTAGAAGGATAGGGTGGCACTGGAACAGGTCACCCAGAGAGACTATGGAGATCACATTAGTGGAAATTTTAAGCACTTGCCTAGTCAAAGACATGGTTGGGCTGAGTTCATGATAAATCAGCATATGTTCTTCACAGCATGGTAAAATATTCTATACATTATTCTTTGGAACCAGTAAAGTAGAGTACTGCTGACATTAAAAGGGATGTTCAGAACTACTGGTTGATTAGCCTGCATCAGAATAACTGAACAGTTAATTTGGAACTTGTATCAACAAAAAGTTAAAAACTAAAAATTACAATTGATACTTATCAGAATAATGTGCTGAAAATTAATCATTGTCAGGTAAACTTAATACCTATTTGCTTATTTGGTTCTGGACAGATAATAACATTGGATAATCAAGGCAAGTGTGGAGACATAATATACACGGGTTTCTCCCAAACATTAAAAAATAAAATCTATTTAATCAGTACTTTGGAATGAAAAATAAGCTCAGTGACAGATGTCCAAATGCATGATAATAGCACTGGCTTTTTAAGTCACCCTATGCCTTTAGTGATACTTAATTTCTAAAGTACTCTTGCAATAAAGTCTGCATGTAGCACACACTTTTTAGGAAAGTAAATAAAAAGAAATACTACTTCTAGAGATATGAAAAGTATTTTGACAAATGATTATTGTTCAGCAAAACATAGTTTAGTACAAGAAATTTGATGAAATTACATCTTGTGGGCAGGAGTATAGGCAATGTCTTTAAGCCAAAAACTACATAGCAATGAATCAGAGAAGGATTTGAAGATATTCATAAATGACCATTTAAAATGCAGCTCTGTAGAAAACATAGAGAACATAAAGGTTAATGTAATCCTTCTGGGAAAAGAAAAATAAAATTCAAGAGGAATAGAACTGGTAAGATTGTAACCAGAATATTTTGTCTATTCAGACAACCAAACTTCAAGAAGAAAAATAAGAGAAAGTTAAAATAAGAAACAAAACAGAATATATAAGTTCTGCCCAAAAGGCCTTGGCTGTGAGGTTTAAAATCTTCCACCTGGCGCATTTTATCAAAGGAAAGTAGGGGAAATACATAACTTGATCACTATGTACAACTATTCATGAGAAAAAAAAAAAGACTGTAAAGTGCTTTTCAGCCTTGTAGAAGACATGGCCCAATATCTAGAATTTGATATTAGATAAAATTAACCTTTAAATAAGATAAGTTTCCTAGCAGTGAAGGTAATTAAGCATTAAAACATTCAGCATAGTTAGTGGTGCATAAGCCAAGATAGGGAATTAAAAATGATCTCATATATCTTTCAGAAAGCAATCTTAAGTTTTTTAAATGTTTTGTAGTCTCATATATAGAAGGTCATTTTTGATGATCATAGATTTACTTTTGTCGTTGATGTCTAAATCTAGGTATCTAATTGAAATGAATAGAATTTTATGCTTAGGATATTTGAAACTGCATTAGGTCACCAGCATTTAACAGCATGCACTGCCCCCTGTTAGTCTGATCCAAGAAACAAAAGATTCTACTGCTAATACAACTTAAAAGTATTAATTTAGCTTAGTATCCTGTCCCTAAAATGAAAATGCCAGATTTCATTTGTGCTGACAGCTTGTACTGAGGCTTTTTATAAAATCCACAAAGAACTGAAGTTCTACAGAGTTAAAGAACATGGCATGACTGGCCTATAACAAAAAGAATATGGAGATCATGGACTTAATATATCATAACCTGCCACTGTCATGATTCTTCTACTTCAGTCACAGTAGTTATGTAATGGGGAAAGAATCTTCCATTAACCAGGGGCTTGTTTGTATTGTTTGCTGCCTTGTTTTTTTTTTCTTCTTTTAAATTGTTTTCCAAATAATATCCAAATAGTTACCTTCAGAAACTAAACTATATCTGTATTTTATAAGTACACTTTTGACATTTAATTTGATTTACTTTATTTTTGTTCCTTATTTATATTCCAGTGTTTTTTTTTAATGCAACACTGAACTTTTTTTTTTCACTTTTGATTCAGTGATTAACCACCAGAAATATTCGATCCTCATATCCATTTTTATTTTGGGTAAGCACTGTAAATAATTTTTTTTTCCAAAATACACACCAAAAGCAGGTATCATTCTACTTAAAGACAGATCCCTAAAAATTAACTGTCCAGGGCATGCTAGTCATCAACTCTCTGTAAAATCAGTGGTGGTGATCATCCATCACCAAAAATGGTGATCAGTGAATCATTTGGTGCTTCAGCACATCCAGCTCAAAATGTGTATCTCATCCCATTTCATTCTTTAGACTGCTTTTTTTTGTTTTTGTTGTTGCTGGGCTTTTTTGTTGTTGGTGGTGGTTTTTGTTTTGTTCTGTTTTGTTTTGTTTTGTTTTTCAACTCTGTGAAAATACAAGGTTGATTGGAATCTCTTATGAGTTTGAGCCTCCGTACAAAGACAGATATAGTTCGTTGTCTTGTTGGGAGATCAGATGTTTTTAACTCTAACTTTCAAATTACCAATTGTTATTCTATAAATGAATTAAATCTGAAGTAATATATCTGGAAGGCCTTCTGGGATTTCTGATTATTAATGAACATTAGACTTCAGCTAGATTTTTTCTTCTAATCCTATAAACTGATAATTTTATTTTTTTGTTTTTGCTTTGTTTTGTTTTTAATTGAAATTTTAATTCAGAGGAACAGATAGTTTGTTAATGATCCTATGAGGAATTTGGCATGTTGGAAGAAGAATAGTAAGGGTAATGAAACAGAGAGGAGGAGAAGGTAATGAAACAGAGAGGAGGAGAAAAGAAGTCAAAAATAGTGAGAATGATCTTCAGATTAAGCAGAATTTAACATTTAACAGTATTACAATATGAGGAGGTTTAGAGTTCTCTCTTTGTCTCTGTTTGTTGTTGGGTTTTTTTGTGATCTGAGTTTGGTGCATTCAGCACTGGCAACAGAATGCAACCTTTGATCTTTATTGGTAAAGTTGTACACTGTGAAAATAAGGTTGCATATAAACCTTTCAAGATCGAAGGTTTTGTTCACGTAAGTACCATGGCTAACATTTGATAAATATAAATAGTTTCACAAGAATCATCTTGTGGTTAATAAATGCACATTATTATGTCACTATGATGATTAGATAGGTGCATTTTTGTCTTAGCTTGAATTTTCAGGGATCTGGATATTTTAAACTACTAATTGATAGGGTAATCTATTTAGTTTCTAACGTAGCATTTTTTAAATAAACGTGCTTATACAATAAGCACTCTTATTTCTACTATCAAAGCTTAATGAGCTGGTAAAAATGCCTTGATTATGATGGTGAAGACATGAAGACTTCCACTGTAATCTGTACTCTGTAATGATGGACCGTCCTCTAAGTCACAGACTAATAGATACCGGTAATAGATACCGACAAAATTATTTAGTAAAGAAACAACCATAAGAAGTGGATAAGATAGAAACAATGAGTTTTCATATTATTAAAAGATGTGAGATGAATTATATATGTTTACGTGAGAAAAACAACTACTGAGATATAGACCTATGAACAAAAATGCACATATTCAAAATTCTCCTAAATTTTTAAAGTTATTTCAGGAAAAAAAAATCCATGCTAAGTGAAACCAGCTCACAAAACACAGGCACAGTGAGAATAATGTTACTAAAAAAACTTTTTGGTATGATGTTCTGCAGCAGATCAGATTTATCTCATCCTATGCAAGAAAATATATACATAAGAAGGTGACTTCCTGAGCTAATTTATTCTCAGGGAAATCAATTATTTTTCTTTTGAAGGCTTCCGTAAAGATCCACAAAGATAGAATCTAAGAACATTTTTCAAATAGTCTTCTATTCACCTCAGCATAGAAATGACAGCCTTATAATGGTTTGATGATCTTTATCCAAGTCTCAGTCCATTGTTGCTAAAATAAACTCTGGATGCAATTTTATAGGATGAATATCCTACTAGTGTAGTTCCGCTCAGGGAATGTGGGGAGATAATAATATAAAATGATTTTTCCTTGCTTGCGATTTGCTAGGAATCAGTTTCTTCAGGAGTAGTCTGAGAAATTTTTTTACTGCATTGTGTTCCTCAAATATTTTGTTAATAGTCTTTAGTAGATTTAGTTGTTTTTTTTTTTTTTTGTGGGGGGGCAGGATGGAACATACTTTGCATTTACATTAGAAAACTGACTGCAGCGCACTAATGGGATAAACAATCTAGCTTCAATCTACCAGCCTCCAATATAAATCTAGGTCTAATTCTCAGTTTTGACAGTTCTTCAGGTAGTGTTTGCCTTCTCAACTCCATGTTCTCGCAGTTAGATTTCTGCTACCCAAACTACGATATCAACTGCACACATGTCAACATCCCATTTCCCATTTCACTATAATGAAACAAAATCTTTTTTTTTTTTTCATATTAGGAAGCCTCTTCCTACGTTTCCTCAAGCAGGCAAAGAAACTTTGCATTTACTCAGATCAAAGACAGTAAAAGGTAGAGTATTTTTCCCATTAGCTTTCTTTGCTATTTTTACATGTAAATTGTACAGCATTACACCAGCATGTGCGTTCCTTTATGTTTTCACAATATTAAACACGTGTACATCACAGGACCTACAGGACTCAATCATCCTGTATCACAATATTTCTTCATCTAGCAAGTCATCAGCTCTTTAATATTGAGTGTATTCTGTTGCTATTTTCCTTCTCTGCTTCTCTTCCACTTCACTGCCCTGGTGAGCACTTTGCATTTCCCTTCTTGCTTGTTTTTATTTCTGATTTCTTTAGGAAACAAAGTCATTCACACCCCTGGAAGATCTTTTGCGGATATCTATGACTCCTTCAAAGATCATTTGTTGGGGGGCATAGGGAGATCTTTACAGGCCTCAAGTGAGGCCTAGGTTTGTGTAGGCCTTGGGCTGCCCAAAGGTGACCCCTGGTGCCTGCACTTGCTCAGTCATGCCACTTGGCAGGGCTGAGCAGTCTTGCAGAGCACCAGGTGGTTCATCACACTCATGAAAGGATCCCCGAAGGTGGGGGCTGGAGCGAGCGGCTCCGGCCAACCCGCTGTGTGACAGGGGAGCGCAGCCAATGAGGACATCTTGGCAACAGCCCTCACCCAATCATGTATCTCCTTCCTCCCATCATCCCGCCTACCCTTCGTCATATAAAAGCTTATGTTAGCTGTAATAAAGTGGTCGGTTGACCCTGAACCATGCTGATTACGTCTTTTGTCAGCCGTCCGGGTGTTTAGGCAGTCGGTGCTGCCTGTCCACATATAGGGCGCTGTCGGTGCGCCTGAAGCCCTGCGGCGCACCCCCACAACTTCCTCACCTTGGGTGGACCCGACCCGACTGGGCCAGCCCAAGAGAGTGCCCTGGCGCGGCGTAGTCCTCCTTCTAGCTCACGACCGGACACCGCAGAGGATCCAGGATCCCAGAGGGTGAGACAAGCCAGTTCCCCGGGGGGGGTCCAAGATCACGCTTGGGAGGGTCGGCGCGTCAGCCAGGCCTGAAGACCTGCGGCCTAGTGCCAGCCCCGGCCAGCAACCTGCGACAGTCATTAAACCAGTAAAATTCTGTAGAAATATGGAGTCTATTTTCATGTGAAAAGGGCCATTCTTACACTAACTATTTTGATTTTATTAGATTAAGACTTGGTCTGCCTGAACCCATTAAAAAATGGATCATTATTATACAGTACTGAAAATATTGCCCTCAGCTACAATTACATTGATTTAAGTCTAAGTGGATTTGTGTCTCTTTACACTACTTTTTTAACCCTATTTCTATTGAAGAGACTTATTCTGGGAAGGCCTATTTCTGGAAAGTTCTATTTTAAAGGATCTTGTGAAAGAGACTCTCAGGGCATTCCAATGTTTTCAAAATGAAGCCATTAGTACAGAAATCACTTCTCCCTTTTCTTTTGCCATGTATTTAGGTAACTCAGTATTTTTTTTGTAACATCTCTTCTTTTTATTAATTTGTTAACTTTGTGTAAGACGTGTCATCAATTAGAGACCTCTCATTATTGATATTAATTTTTATATTGTGTTGGCCTTAACTGAATTAGATTCTACCTCCATTTCTCCTACACTCCTCTTAACCTTTGCCTTTCTAAAACCATTGTCCTTGTCACATATGGCATTATGAGTGATTGAAAATGATCAGCATAAGAGATTAGAGTTTTCTCTTGCCTTGGTTTTATTTGCTTGCTTTGTTTTTCTATAATGAATATATATAGAATATATATATATATATATATTACTGCCTTTTCCATGACTTCAGCTCTTTTGGACTTAAGGCAAAAATCTGAGCTTACGTAAATTACAGACACAGACACACACACAAAATCCAATGTAGACTTTTAAATAAAAAAAATAAGAAAAAAGAAAACTATTTTTGGAAGATGGAACTCTGTTGCCAATTAGATAGCCTTGAACATTTGTTTCATATGATTGGGCTGATGTAATTACCTTATGGCAGAGGGAGAAGCCCTAAAAGGTCATAATATATACAAGCAAAAAGAAGCCATCTCATGGCTCATTTTAGTAAGTTCTGTCACTGATCTATAAATAATATGTATAATCATCATACACGATTTATGTATTCTGTGACTTCAACGTCATCATAATAAATTATGTAATTGTCTAGCTTATAAAATGGCCTGTTATGCATATGTAACAGAAATGCTGAGTAGAACGTGTCCCCTGTGAAATGATATTGGTAGAGGTTCATGTAGATGGATAAGTAGTATTAGCAGCAATATACACAAAAACTGAAATAAGGTGGGGCAGAGAAGGAGATGCAGATAAGGAAGGGGATGAATAGATTCCTGCCTTCATTGTTAAGGGAAACCTTTCTTGATTTTCAAACGCAGACTTTAGAAGCTGGGATTTCTAATCAGTCTAGTTATTCTAATCAGAATGTGGGATTTAAAAATCTTCACTGATGGATTTTCAATCTGTAAACTTTTTACAAGAATAATTAAAAAATCACGCACCAAAAAGATAGGCCATTAATTTTTTACATAATAAAATAGCAAATCTTAGCTAATCTCTGCATCCTGACAGTTAAAACTACTACTATTACTATGGCAAAAGGTGTTTTACTGATTTGCAGCATCCAAGCACTATTAAATACATATATTTGACATTATGCTTGGTGACTTAGAAGCTTGTTCTCCACAGCCCTTTAAAGTGTAATCTGTAAATGAATAGTCCTGTAGGTGATATAAGACAGCACAGTTGCTTCAGGAACAGGTGTAAGATACCTAATGATATATCAGAATCTATCCGTATGTGTGACATGTGGTAGCCTGTGAAACTAGGAGCCACTTAAAGCTCAGGTGACCTGCACAGTAATGCAAAGTAGACTAGAAGGCAGTTATAAAATGAATACCAGGTCCACAGATTCCAAATTATTTGCATGCAGTATCATTATATGGCTTAAGCTGCAAATGTACAAAGAGTCACTCTTTATCATGCATTCTGCTGGTGATCCTTCTCTGTTGTTATTAACTAAATGCCTTCTTGATTGTATGAGAATTGTTTGCATGCAAATACTTTTTTGCTGCTTTTCAGTATTTGAATTTAATAATTAGAATTATAAATTGAATAAATATCAAAGTTATGTTGCATTTTAATGAGGCCAGATGGTCAGACCTTATTCTGAATAATGCAGAAATACTGGAATTTTCATTTAAAAGTGCAACAAATCTATTTGATAACACACTGAAGAATCATAAATGTTTATCAGCACACAGGATTCTGTGGATTATTCTGCCCATATCATTTATCATTTGAAGTAAATATTTTGGGCAGATGAACATTAGCAAACTCAAATGTGATTAAGCTCTTAGTTAAAGAATATATTACTAAGAAGGAAAACTATCTTACAGTGATCTACCTCTCTCTCACTGAATTCTCCACAGCTCAATTGTTCCTCAAAGACAAAGAAATATAAAAAGATTTTTACAGGAAAGTTAATTTTTGGTGTCACTGAGCTCTTTTGCACTGAACTAATCTAGAATCATTGGGAAAGACAAAAATTGCAGAGAGCACGAAAGACCATGGTTTTGTATAGATGAAGCCTAAGGAGCAGACGTCTCTTATAAATCCTTGTGGGCTGGCTATAGATATGAATATAGGGTTCTGCCTCTAGAGAAATAAATGCTGTCAGGAATTACCATGACAGGAAAATAGTAGTTTCACAGATACATATTACAGAACAAATGCTATTAATAAACAGTAGGGCCCCATCATTCCACAGCGTATCTCTTCATCAAATATACACTGCCATAAAAAGTGATACTCTTTTAGTCATGGTTTAAGTGTGTACCAAAACTGACAGAAGAGCTGGACAAAAGAGTATTTTTAAAACATGCAATTAGATCAGAGCCAACAAAAATACATCTCTCTCAAATGACTTCTGATTAAACTGGAAAAAAAAGAAAAGTTGTAAGAGAACTAGTTAGTGAAATTACTGTCCCAAAATATAAATAACATGATTAACAAGAAAGAATAATGACATTTTAAAATCAAAGATTCAGGCGATGATCTGGAACTAAAATTGCATAGAAGGGGGAAATATTGCAAAGTCACTTATATTAAACTAGTGGTAAATAGACTGGAATCATTCACAGTGCACAAAAGGTTGACAGAAGCATAGGGATAGTGGAGAGTTTATCTTGAAGAAGTTAAAACTTTGTTTTTTTAAATCCAGAAACTTGAGGTCGAAAAAGGAATATGGCTGTTTGATTTAAAGATATTGTGGGTGGGAGGAGAGGGAGATATAAACACTAGGAAGACCTGTAAGCTATTTAAACTGCAAGATAAAAAGAATTGATATCAAATGCCCATGAACAAATTCAAAATAGGTATTAAATGCTGTCATTACAAAGCAAGAATGAGATTTCCTACTGTGTGGAATATATTCAACTATTATTAAGAACTTTGCTATTAAAGCAGCACTATTTGATATGCTTGCTTGTGATAGTGGAGTACAGCAAGCATCTCAGTATGTCTTTTTCTAAGACTTCCTAAGTAAGTCTTTTCCAGTCCTAAGTTTCAGATACATAAGAACAGTGCAGATGACAGTACACACAATACCACCCTCCCAGCCTTTGCTAGCAGAAGTAGAAATTCTATTTCATTACTGAAAACTGAGGAATGAATTTGGAGCCAGTAAACAGTGTGCATGGAAGATACTGTCATTCATCCATAATATCCTTGCCTGAATTATTTGTCTTTAATCTCACTGGGACTTTCATAGCACATGGTCATTCTCTTTACATCTTCTATCTCCACCCAATTATATAACATGAAAAATAAAACTGTCTGCAGCTAAAGTAAATAGGGCTTTTCTTCCACAATTTTGTGTATATGAAGTGTATATATATATATACATATATATATATATATAAGAGGTATGTATACCTCTCAAAAAAATCAGTGAATAATTAACAATGCAACAGTTTGTATGTGAAATTAAGGAAAAACCACCAAATTATTAATCATCTTTTCCATCTGTTGTAGACAACCCCTAAAACTATTTTCAAGACTGAAAAATCCTTTTGCACATTATGGATCTGAGATTGACTGATATGCTGGACATGCAGTCATAAATCAGTTGAGAAATACATTGATAAAAAGTAAATATAAATCAAAGCAGACATTTAAATTTGTTTATTTTAAAAGCATTCTAGTGAGCCAAAGCAGAGCATCATGTTCAGTTAGACGCTGCATGTTTTTCACTCTTGTCAAATGGCAGTATGTGAAGTGGCAGAAATAAATCTCCTAAGAGGTTCATTTAAAGTAAAGATTATAGTGAAGCTAGAACATGAGGTATGTGTGATGATTTTACTCCAATGTTCCAATCAATATGTCTAGCCAATAGGTCTTAGATCTTGAAGGAATGCTGCAAATTTCTCCCATCTTTGCTCTCCCTACTGACATTGATGGAGGGGGAAACGAAGATGGAGGGGGAAATTGCTTATGATGTATGAATAAAAATCCTTCCATGAGGCCTTAGCCAAAAATTTGTTTTGAGATGTTTAGGAGTATGCAAATATTTAGGAGTATTCCTATTTATGAGGAACTTAAATGATTTTCAGCATTATGAAAACTCCTAATTTCTGCAAAAGGATTTAAAAAATTATTTTTTTTTCTTATTTTATTTCTCTTTTCCCAACTAAAAATATAGTTTCTAACTAGTCAAAAAAATCTATTTTTCTAAGCAATCATGCATCAGCCTAAGAAGATGATTCATTATAGACACAGAAAATGCAAGACTGTCTCAGCAGGGAAAGTTGTAGGGGCCTGAAAGAAACTAGGTGCTCTGAAATTATCATACATGTACACAATAAATAATAATTTTAAATAATAAAGTATTAAGTAATAATGTTTAATAATAAAGTATTAAGTAATAATGTTTAATAATAAAATATAAAAATAATAATAATAAAATAAAATAAATAATAAAATAAATGATTAAATTATGTACAATTTTGCAAATGCAATACTGTTTTAAAAAGGTTACCAACTTTAGGTCCCAAGAATTGTCCTAGATCTATGAGGCAACCTTTTTGAGGCATTTACTAATCTTCAGGGGATGTTTTCTGCTTGTCTAGAAAATGTTGAATTTCAGAAGTTTTTCTTACTGAATACAGACTAATACAACAAGGAACTGAGAGAAAATAAATCTATGCTTTCCTGGCACCCTTTTGTCTTTCTGTATGAAATTACGAGAGAAAACAGTAGTTCAGCATTTAGACAAGTCAAACATTTATATGCCATTTTCTCTCTGTGTTTGTTAAAAAGTAATTTAAATGCTGAAATTTGATTTTTCTTTTTAAGGTCAGGAAAGACTAACATGAAAAGACACTGATTTGGCAAGAGGATTAGAAAATAGCAGAAAAGTAATCATGAAGGGTAATGAATGTAATTTAATTACTGACAAATAAAAATTCTGTCACTAGGGCAATGTAACAAGGAAGACTCTCCTTTAATAACCCTAATGGACAAAATTTCATATTACCAGACACTTGATTGTACATTCATCAAAAAAAAAAAAATCATGCTTATTCAGCAGTTAGTTTGGTAAGGGCATGCAGACTATGATTGGAGCTGGCAAGTCTTGCCATCATGCAGATAATACATATGTTTGCTACAGGAATTTTTGAAGGGATGGAAAGACTATCCCATGAAAAATCTGGGTAAACTTCTTCTAGCACAGTGAATCTGTCTAAACTGTTATGTTTGAGCTATGAAAACTCCATGATCAAATTTTTGTATGAAGACAAACTTTAAAACTCTCAATAATATAAGAAAGAAACACATTTTCCTGTAGTTTTTGAAAAAGCAGTGGGATTGAATCATACAATATCATTTTTCTAAATTATTTCTAAATTCTATCAGATTTCTAAATTCTATCAGATTTCTGAACTTTGCCCTCGGTACTACTAAATTCTATTCCCTCAGAAATGAAAAGTTCTTGGGAAAATAAAAGGAGTAAAGCAAAGATCTTTATCAATGTGTCTGTTAAAATTTTAGTTTTAGTAAAAATTTAGAAAAAAAAATTGTAAAAATTAGTAAAATTTTAGAAGTGTTTTTAAAGTGAATTTTGTAACTATTGCCACCCCACATGCTTTGATTCATATCACAGTCTTCTCTGCACTCAATCTGGGTTCTACTGGGTTTGAATTGGGAGATGAATTGAAGAGCACATTGAAGATCACATAGATCACATTGGACCAGACTAGACCTACAGTAAAAAAACACTCTCATGAAATGACTATGGTATATCAATCTTTAACAGCTTTGTTCTACAAGGTCCTTCCCATTTGAGCTGTTGCAAACGTAGAATCATTATGAAAAAAAAATCAACCTTCATAATGAATCTGAATTTTGAAAATATTTCCATAGAACAGCACTATGACATTAAAGATTGTTTTTTACTATCCATGTGTTGTGTCCGTTTTTCGAATTCATCGAGAAAGAGGTACGCACCATCGATCATAAGCAGCGTTTAATATCAGGACAACATAGTAGAAAGATAATAAGTATTACCAGCTAGCTGGGGTCCGGGCTCATCCCTCGCAGGGGTTCCGCCACGGACCCCGAACAGATGATACACGGCGCTTTTATACCTTTTAGCCCCTCAGATGTTTCCCCCTCCTGTTTTCCTGTTCTACAATGTTGACTATGTTCTATTGCTCAAATGTTCTTAAACATGTTCTAGGAGTACTAAAACATCCTGATAAGCAACTTGTATTGAGACATCCTTTTAGTCTGGAGCATCATGGCACGGTTTGTTCTTGGTTATTTATGACGTCTACAAATTTCTGCTACTTGATTAGGTTTTAAATCATTAACCCTTCACATGTTGTATCATTTAGATAGTGATAGTGATGTTATTAATCTAGTGAAAGGATTTTCAGCATAAAAGAACAAGTTTCTTAGTGACAGAGGCTAATGCACTAAAGTATATGGAAACTTTGATCACCTTAATAGTAGATTCATACATAAAAGATCTGTTTGAGAAGTTCTGTGCACAGAGAGGGACAGGAGAAAAGATAATTCTTGCTAAATATAGGGATTCATTTCCAAAATGTGAGAATTTAGAAGCAGAGCTTTCAAAAGAAATATCTTACCATTCCACAAAATATATACAGCATCATTTTGAAAAGTAAGGGATTGAATGACTACAAAGTAACATACTTGTTATAAATAGGTAATGAGTGCATTATTCCAAAACCTTTACCAGTTCCACAAATAGATCTAAGATATTTTCTTTATGAGATGTTCCCTCACAGTTTTGTAATCTCCACTATTTTTTCTATCTTTTCATTCTGAATCCTCAGTTATCCTATGAAATTGATCATGAATGTTCTGGAAGATGTTGAACAAGGTGCTAGTTTTAAACTCATCAGTAATCTCATTTCTCTTCTTAATTAAGAACTGTTTATTGCATCCAGCTTGGAAAAGGCAACATTATTCTATACAAAATTGAACATATTTGTCCATTTCTACACAGTACATTTTTAACTCTTCCATGTATTTATGATATATTTTCTAATTTCTGGACAAATGAAGCAAGTCCCATATTTTCAAAGCCTAGGAAAATACGTACAGAAGGCTGTACAGGCCTGCATATATAAAGTATCTTTTACCACAAATCAGTGCTACTTTAAGCATGAGTCAGTTATTGAACAGAGCTTTTTCGCACAGACACAATCATTTGTTCAGAGACCTGTACTCTCCCTGTCCTTAACGTTTCATTGCATTGCATTCATATGCAGCTAAGATTGCTAAAGAGTGTGCTGATAAATTACACTAGAGAAACCTTGAGGCTGACAGTGAAGAATTTTCTTAGACAAACATAATTTTCTCGCTGTGTGGTAGGTACAGTTTGTCATATGGGATCTGATTAGAAAACCTTGGGAGATCTGACTAAGTAATGTGTCTATCCCATCCTAGTTGCCTCAAAAGACAAAAAGGCAGTAGTCAGCAAGGCTTCCTAACTGGAAAACCTCAGCACCTCAGATCAGAGGTGAGAAGCACCAGGAGAACTTCTCCACATGATAACATCTGCCACATGATAAACCTACCAATCTACCATGCTCTCTGCCAGCATGGTAGCTCTCTGGGATGCCAAAGAAACCTACTGTTTCTCAGACACACTAGTAAAATAATTTCTAATTCTTGTGTGAAGTAATCCGAGGTAATACAGAAAACTCCAGTACATTTAAAACTCTTTGAATTAATTCAGATATTTCCAGCATTTTACTCTATATTCCACTATTGATAAAATTGTGATATTTTTGCTATATTCTGATTCATGGAGTCTTACTATACTGAACTGGACAAATGTTCTTCACACATTTCATTTCATCGTGCCAGGTGTTTTGATTTCTCTTAATTCTTTGCATTTTGATGGCATTTAGAAGAAACAAATAAGAGTTAGCATACACATAAATACAGTATATGCATAGTAAATTTAGTCACTGTAGTAAAAATGAAAAAAAAAAATCAATCCAGCGTGAATAATGTAATATTCTTCTTAGAGTTTTTTTTTTTCAGGAAAAAATTAAAAAAAAGAAAAGAAAACTTACTTTTGGTAAGTTCTGTTTGATATGTTCTCATACTGTAAAACAAAAGTCAAAAATCATAACAAAACAAAGAAACTCACAAAGTTTATTGCTGATGCCCTATGATTTACTGATCACAATTCTTTCCAATAAATGGAAACAAATTATTCGGTGTGTTTTTGATTTTTTTTTTTTGGTGTTTTTTTGATATTTGGTACCGGGTACCCCTGGTTTTCCAAGAGCAAACCCAAACGATCTACCAAATCTAGATACCTATCAGGTACTTAGGTGCTACCTGTTGTATTTCTACCAATGAACAGAGAAAATAATATAGGATTAAACTGCAAGGACACATTGTCTTTGCCTGAACTCAGGTCAGAATATATTTTTCCATTTTATTTTTTCTTGCTATTTTTTTTTCCTGGGGAGATGGGAAGAGGTTGGTTAAATAACAGTTGAAAACATGAATACCCCCACTGCTCAGCTAACTTTGTAAAAACATTGGATTTGCTAGAATAGTTCCTTCTTTTTTCTTTCCCCACCCTTCTCCCAAGGAACTCTTAACCTCATAATTCATGTATCTTTCTTGCAGCTGGAAAGGTGCTTTGCTGTGAAGCACTGGTGTTTCCAGAGAGGACTTTGGATATGGCTATATATCCACTGTTCCAATCCTACTATAACTAATACATGGGTGATTCTTGTTTTTTTTTTTTTGGTAAATGAATGCTGAGAATGAGGAAGTTTTAAAATCTCAGATTACAAGTTAATGTCTATTTTTGGCACCATTCCTTTTCTTGCAATCTTCATGATACTATCAGAGGTATTCAATGGCAGAGTTACAGAAATTTGTAGTGTACCAAAATCCTGAAGGAAAAATTGAAAGGAAGCCTATGGATATATTGCTGCTATTTATCAGTTCTTAGACAGCGGGATTCTTTCTCTTCACCAGCAAGATTTGTTGTGCTACACCTCAGCATGATTTTTTTTTTCTTGTTTTGAGGAATGTTATCAAGGGAAGAGCAAAATTGCAACTGCGGAAACAGATGGTCATATGATGAAAAGTAGTTACTGAAGCCTAATATAATACCAAGTGCATCTTAAATGTAAATCCTGATTGTGTTAAATAGTGGTGCCAGCTGTTTCAGTCTGCAAACTACACTTACTGCTCTGCTCATGCAAACCTGAATTAGTAAATAATATCATAATATCATAAATGATAATCACATCTCAAAACTATGTCCATGCCATGACAAATGCAAGTGCAAAACACAAATACCATAAAAGGAAAATTAGTAGTGCCTTGTCCTGATTTTGCTAATTCTTGCCTACATTTTAACATATCTTAACACGTCAAAAGGAGTATGAGCTATTTAGTCTTTATCTGGCATAGTATTAATGAAATGAGAATACCAATATGAGGCCAATTAAAAGTAAAATCAGATTTTCTATTTCAGTGGGAATTTGTCTTACAGATTAGCAATTCAGGAAGATTTTGAATAGTGTTAAGATCTACATTACTTGATACAGAGTTTCTGGTAATGACACTCTTCCATAACTCATTTTAAGTTTCTTAGGAATTATGAATAAATCTGTAGAATATACGTAGGAGTACCAGAAAGTGAAAAACTTGTTTCAGTGGATGTTACACAATAGTAATGTCCTTGCCACTAGAGTTTTAGACATGTAACCTCTTCTAGAAAAAAAATATGCATTTCTTAAGTGAAACCTCTGCCAATATTTGCTAAATCTGCAGTCAGATAGAATATCTGATTTTCTAGGGAGGTAAAAAACAGAAGTCTGACTAAGAATCTTACCATTACACAGCTATCCCATTTGGGATGCATGGGGAAAAATCCCAAAACACAAAGTCTCCTCCTCCTTCACAGTGATTGCTTGAGCAGATTGCCTAATGTCATAACAATTTTGTCTCATTCTTTCTGACTTCAGTGTTCTTGTCAATCATCACATTCAAGCACAGTACAATAGTGGTATTTTTTTATTATTTTTAGAACCTTAATGCCCTGAAATAGTGGATGCTCCAAATATGTGTGCAGTTCCCTAGTGACACTGTTTTGAGGATCTAGAATACAGATTAAACTTCAGTCCATCTGGAGGTGACCCGAATGTTTTGGAAGCTGAATCTGCTTTCACTTAGCTCAGTGTTTGTTAGCCTGTTTTTTCTTTCAATGACTGAATATGCAAAATTTTCATTTTAAGACAGATGATAGGAATTATTTCTGAGTTTAGAAATAATTTGAGTAAAATAAGTACAGTTAAAATAAAGTCCACACAAATTTCCTAAATGAAATGTTACAGAAATGCTGAGGCATTCTGATATCTAAATGAAACTTTTGCATTTTGAATTTGAATTATTTTTCTTAATACTAGAAATAATTAATTTAGAAAGAGAAAAAAAGAGTAAAAGGGAAAAGTTTTAATGAAAAGAAGAAAGTTTTCATGGTTTTCAATATCCAACAAAGCACTTTATTTTAGTTCAGAAGTAATATGTGGAACTCAGATAGCATGTGATTTGCAATATTATTTCTTTTTGTGTCTTCAAACTCTCAGAAATATATTGGGTGTGACCAGAATACTTCCTGAATTCAACAGTTCTTTAGCTATACTTCCCCACAAATTTCCTGCATGATGAAAGATAACTCTATCCTCCACAAATAGCTTAACAACCGTATACAGAAACAAAATTTATTATGGTCTTGTATAAGACTAGCTTAAGTCTAATTCAAGTCATACCAAGAAGGCTTCACAGGAAAAAAAAAAAAAAAAACAGACCGATAAATTTTCTCCATTCCAAGAGCATTTGTGATGACATAAAACTAGCTGTGACAACTCCTTTTCTTCTTCCCTCGCCCCGTACTGCAAACAATGTCTTTGATTCTCTCTTTGCTTCAAGAACCACCTTCCCTACAGTGCGAAACAGGATCTCAAAAAAAAAAAATCTGTTGGTAGTGTGGTTGTCAAAACTCACTGTCAGATCATTCTTGCACGTCAGTTCTTCTGGGTGTGCTGAAAAATAATGAGCAGAAAATGGACAGAAAACTGTTGAATTACCTGGTATTGCCTACATCTCTGTCTTACTCCTTACCTTTTAAAATCTATATAGATATCTCAAAGCTCTAAAAGTTTGAAATTTTATTTGGCTTTAGTATCAATTCTTATTATACTTTAAGCAAAGCTGAAGTTTCAGATCAGCTTATCCGAATGTTATAATAATGCTGAAGGGAAATGTGTTTCCAGATGGGGTGATTAATTTACTGTCTCCTTGTCTAATATAGAAAACTTGTTGATTTTACACAGCTGATGCCAGATTGGAGAAGTTAATGTAATTTTGTTGGTATGGATCATTCAATTTTATTTTCAGTACACATGGAAGAAAAGGAATGAATATAAATGAATCAGTTCTGAATCTGTAATGTTTACTGTGTATTTTTTAATTATCATCAGGTTCTCATCCTCACATAAGTCTTTTCTTCTTCCTTCTCCATCATGAACAAATTTAGTATGAAAGCTAAAAATGGACACTTTCATAAAATGTTACCATAGCAGCAAAAAGTAATTTCAGTTTATCGCCTACAGTAAAAATAAAAGATGAGATGAGCAGAATTCTTATCAACTCCAGAAAGGGTAATCAGACAAAATCAATCTGCATCAATAATGTAAGGAATACTCACACAAAGACAAATCTTTTATTTCCTGCAAAACTAGAAGCTACCTCAATTGGAAGCTGCTGATTTTTTTGTATTTGTTAATAGCTGATATTTTCAAAAGATTTATTGATGCTTTCCAATATCTATCACATTTTAGAACAAAATATGTCTATAGCTGTTTGTAGTGCTTCAGAAGCAATATGTACTTTTTGTGTGCTAATTCCTATCAAGGAAATGGCATTCTTTGTCTCTTCTTATGAACACCTATAATAGCATCTATAACAACAGTGACTGAAGACAAACTTGGAACAAAGTACCTTGATAATTTTTCTTTTAATGTATTCTAAGTACTTTTTATTTTGCTCACAGTATGAATTTCTATAATTCAGGTATTAAATTCCAACCTAGAGTTATCATCCATACCAGAATAAGTAATGGGACATACTGAGCAAGTGGAAGCATTCTGACTGCCCATTGAATTAATATATGCTTATATTTTTTGGAGGCACTTGCTGTGAAAAAAAATATATATAAATTACTTTTTTTTTCAATTTCTACCAGGATAGTAAGTGACATGGTGTGACGGATGTGCTCCTTCCCCAGCTCAACCTGACTCCTCACACATAACTCCATTCAGGTGCTACCACATTATTCTGGTCGTTGCCTCCCTCATTTCATGTCCTGCTGGGCTTGGACATTAACCATCAATAACAGCCCTGATGGCTGTATCCTGATGGGGAGACAAGGCTAATTGTGAGTACACCAGTGAACTCTCATTTCTGAATTGAAAGAATGACTATAAGTCAATCATCTTATCACATAAATATGGGCCTGCAGGGAGCTGCATGCCAGGATCTCATCTTGAGCAGGGGCACAGGATACTCCTTGGGGTTAAGAGATCTTTCCCACTACAGATTCATGGAAAGTGACTATAGTGCACACTCTCTCTTCTTGAGCCTGTAAACGTAACTATGCACAAATTCCTTAGTCATAAACTGTTGACCAGGTCTGGGACTAGGATTGGATCCAGATGCACTCAGACTCCTCTCAGAAGGAATTTGGAAAGCGAGGGGGTCCAATATGAACCTTGTGACCCAATGGAAGGGTGTCCTTCACAATTCTGTGTGTATCTTGAACCTCCTTGCAGTAAAGAATAAGTGACCTTGCTATAGAACCTATGAAACCACTGTCCATTATGAATAAAACCTGTAACTCTTTCCCACAAGTGAAGTACACTGTGTCACTCACCTCCCCCCACCACTTGTTCTGTGACACATGGTAACTTAAATGTGTCATTAATGCTCAGAGAAATCCTAGATGAGAGAAATACTTTCAATGAACCAAAATTGTTGGGAGACGCAGGTTTAGGTTTGGATGGTGCTGTATTAAGAACATCATTCTGATAGTATCACATATGGATGTACGGGGTGGGTACCCCTGACCATATGTGACCCCGGGCCTGGAGCATGCCCAGTCAGGCCGGCAGGCCTGACTGAGCAACTCATAACACACACCTGGAAGGCTCCAGAAACCCGGAGGTGGGGCTGGAGCTCCTGAAGGTGGGGGCTGGGGCATTCTGCCCCGGCCAATGGACCGCCTACCCACAGGACTCCATCAACCACGGGGGTCACCAAATTAGCACATACCCAATCCCTTACCTCGCTCCTCCCTTTCTCCTGCCCTTTACCTTCCCTTTATAAGTTTCTGTTCTTCCTGATTAAAGTTAGGTGGTTGACCCTGATTGCTGTGTGATTGTTGTTTGTCAGCCGTCGGGGTGTTTAGGTGGTCATTGCTGCCTGTCCGCATATAGGGCGCTGTCGGTGCGGCCAAAGCCCTGCGGCACACCCCCACAACCTCCTCACCTTGGGTGGGTCCGACCCGGCGGGGCCAGCCCAAGAGAGTGCCCTGGCGTGGTGTCATCCTCCTTCTGGCCCGCAACCGGACATCACAGAGGATCCAGGATCCCGGAGGGTGAGACAAGCCGGTTCCCCAGGGGGTCCAAGATCACGCTCGGGAGGGTCGGCGCGTCGGCCAGGCCTGAAGTCCTGCGGCCTAGTGCCAGCCCGGCCAGCAACCCGCAACACAAAATACCATAATGAATCATGAGATTTTATCAATTTTTGCCAGCTAGAGAAATTGGAGGGACTGTGAATTACTCTACATAGACTTCCAGTATTTGCTAATTTTGGGGGAGTAAATCAGGTTCTAGTTGTGCCACTGAGAAATTTGAAAATAGGATGTGATGAATGCGTTACTTATTACTGGCATCTGCATTTTTTTTTCTACACAAAGTAGAGAAAATATATTTCTTAATAATTCTGAAATGCTTAATCAAAGTAGATGTAATTACTTGCTACCTTCATGTTAGAGGCTTTCTGCAGATGTCGTAGGTTGGGTAATTCTCCAGTTAGGGACTGTTAGGACAAAAATGACTGCTCAGCTCATCATCATTTATTTTCTTTCCAAACATCTCGTATTATCTTTTGAAACTTACAACTGCTGTTAAATCATTTCTTTCCCCCTGTAACTTGGCACTCAAAAAGGTCTGCTGCCAGAAATTAAGGGTAGCTCTTACTGGAAGATGTAATAAAAACAAATGTTCAATTTGTGTTACTTCTACTGTTTTTTTTTTTCCAAATTATATTTGGTCATAATAGTTATCTCAAATGCACATCATAGCAATTAGCAGTAAAAAAATACCTCTGGGATCAACTAGTCTGGTTAATTTCCAGCAACCATATCATATAATCTTATTTGCATTTTCATCAACCTCCATTGTAAAATAAGATTAGTTCTTAGCCCTTGCCTTTTCTCCCATCTCCCTCTCCCACTTCTTTTCTAATCTTCCTTTCCTTCAAAAGCAGGGGAAGAAAGATATCACTGAAACTGATTTCTAGCAGCAATTTCTATTCTTAGTTGTAGGCAGAATTAATAAAGGCCTATGATCTCAATGACATAAAAATAAGTCCACAGCAACTTTATTGCTAGATAAAGACCTATGTTAAAAATATATTTCTTTATGGGACCATGTTTTTGTGATTTTTAAAAAACTAAAACTGAAAAATGCAAATATGAGAACATAATGATAATGAAACCAACAAATACTATTTCCTCTTGTTTCCAACTTTTTTTTTCTTTTTCTGTTGAAGATTTATCTCTGATTTTTTTTTCCCCACTAAGTACAAATATGCTCTTGTTTACAACTTGCATGTATGGGCTTAAAAAAAAACCCCATTCATCCCCTTTTCATCCATTTTTACATCCCTTCTCTCTTTCAACTTCTGGTTCATTGACTGAATCTTTACCCTGACCTTCTCTAACCTAAAGCTCTTTCACATCCTCTCTAATCTGACACCTACTCTCTTAGGCTCATTAACTTAGCCTGTCCAGCACTTCTTTCATGATGGTTCATTGCCAACTCAGGAAAAATATTATTGAGACTAAAATGTCCATTAAACTTCCTTTCCCCCTTTTTAAAATACATTTATCTGACACAAAGAAGTTATGGAATCTTCTGCTTTTATTCTAGCTACTCTGCATTAGATGAAACATAGCAACTGAAACATTGTCTTATATCACTTCACCATTTTCTAACAAAACAAAATATAAATTCTACCTTTTTAATATGCTTGGTCAAACATTGTTCTAATAAATTTATGTTTCAAAGAGATTATTTCCAATGAAATTCTGAAGAGTGTATCCTCTGCATCTTTTTATATTTTACTAAATGAGAAAAAAAGTTTTTATTTTATTGAAATAAGATATTAAGCTTTGCAACAAAGGAATTCACCTTTCATCATCTTTTCAATTGATTGTTTGAAAAATGCTTTCTGTTCTTGGAAGGTCATGAGCATCTGCCGTAATAAAGTGATATAATCAATCTTAGAATTAATTCTGGCAAGTGATGTTAAAAATAAGAGGAGCTTTTTCAAATACATCAATGGCAAAAGGAAGATTAGGCAAAATGTGGGTCCGCTGGTGAACTGCATGAACTAGTTATGAAAGCCACAGAAAAAGCAGAGCTACTGAACGCCTTCTTTACTTCAGTGTTTACCAAGGGCAGCACTCTGGAATCTCAGACCCTAGAAATAAGAGAAGGTGCCTGGAGAGATCTAGACTTGCCCTGGATAGAGAAAGATTGGGTCAGAGAACTCTTAAGGAAACTTGACATCCACAAATTCATGGGCCCTGATGGGATGCACCTCAGAGTGCTGCGGGAGCTGGCAGTTGTTATTTTGTTGCCACTCTCCATCATCTTCGAAAGGTCCTGGAGAATGGGAGATGTTCCAGAGGACTGGAAGAAAGTCAGTGTCACACCAGTCTTCAAAAATGGTAAGAAGGAAGACCCAGACAACTACAGGCTGGTCAACCTCATCTCCATCCCTGGCAAAGTCAAAGAGCAACTCATCCTGGCGGTTGTCTCCAAACATTTGGAGGATAAAAGGGTGCTCAGAAGTAGTCAGCATGGCTTCGCCGAGGGGAAATCACGCTTGACTAATCTGGTAGCCTTCTATGATGGAATGACTGGCTGGGTAGATCATAGAACTGATAAGAACAGATACTACACTTGATCTTAGCCAAAAGGCCGAGAAGCGATGAGGGGAGAGTAGTAGATGTCATCTATCTGGATTTCAGCAAGGCTTCTGAGACCGTCCCTCACAACATCCTCGTGGGCAAATCCAGAAATGTGGGTTAGATGGTACAGAGGTGGTTTAAGAACTGTCTGGATGGCAGAGCCCAGAGGATGGTGATCAGTGGTGCAGAGTCTAGTTGAAGGCCTTTAGCTAGCAGTGTCTTCCAGGGGTCAGTCCACGGTCCAGTCCTATTCAGTTTATTCATCAATGACCTGGATGAAGGCACCGAGTGCTCTCTCAGCAAGTTTGCTGCTGATATGGAACTGGGAGGAGTAGCTGATACCCAAGAGGGCTGCGCTGCCGTCCAGAGGGACCTGGACAGACTGGAAAACTGGGCATAGAGAAAATGTATGAAATTCAACAAGGCCAAGTGCAAGGTCCTGCACCTGGGGAGAAATAACCCCAGACACTAGTACAGGCTGGGGACCGACCTACTGGAGAGCAGCTCTGCCAGGAAGGACCTGGGTGGACGACAGGTTGACCATGAGGCAGCAGTGTGCCCTCGTGGCCAAGAAGGCCAATGGGATCCTGCGATGCATTAAGAGGAACGTCTCCAGCAGGTCGAGGGAGGTGATCCTGCCCCTCTACTCAGCCCAAGTGAGGCCACATCTGGAGTATTGTGTTCAGTTCTGGGCCCCCCAGTACAAGAGGGATGTGGATCTACTGGAGAGAGTCTACTGCAGGGCCACAGGGGTGCCTGGAACATCTGCTCTATGAGGAGAGACTGAGATAGCTGGGTCTGTTCAGCCTAAGGAAAAGAAAGCTGAGAGGGGATCTAGTCTGTGTATGTAAATACCTCAAGGGAGGGTGTGAAGAGGATGGGACCGGTCTCTTTTTAGTGGTGGCCACCAACAGAACTAGAGGTAATGGCTGCAAAGTGAAACACCAAAAGTTCCACAGGAACTTAAGGGAAATTTTTTTAACAGTGAGGATGATGGAGCACTGGAACAGGTTGCCAAGAGAGGCTATGGAATCTCCTTCAAGACCCACTTGGACGCCATCCTGTACAACGTGCTCTAGGTGCAGGGGGTTCGACTAGATGACCTCTAGAGGTCCTTTCCAACCTTAGCGATTCTGTGAATCATCTACTTGAACACTATGAAGGCATAGCATAATTAATGTGAATATTAAGTTTAGACATCATAGCCACATGAATACAGAGTAAAGTTTCTTTTTGCCCCACCCTCTTCATTTATCATTTCTACTACTCTAACTCATGCTTCCAAATAACATTAACTTGTGGGATGAAGTTCATGTGCACTTTTAGATATCTATGCTTTTGTCAAGCAACTGGAACTGCAGACCTATTTTCTCACAAATCAAGGGATATCCAAAGAAAGCTGAATCTGTATACCTATGGATAACATGTCTAAATTTAAAACTTATAATAATTATGCCATCTCTTTATAGTAACATTGTACATTGTCATTCATGTAACCTTTGCACAATATCAAAATCTTTTTCCTATCACATTCTCTTAATATAAATTTTAAATATATGTTCACATTGCAATAGTGCATCCAATTTTCCAATTCATGTGCATTCTATTTACAGATACTTTGACAAATTATGAAATGCACAGATTTTTGCCTGAATTGCAAAACTGGTAGGAAGGTCTAAATCTGGAAAACTAGCTGGGAGAGGAATCTAAACAAGAAGACTTACTCTTGGAAGCCCAGCCATATAAAGGAATATAGATTATTTCTGGAGCTGGAGCTTCATCAGATTTCAATGAGGATAACCAGCAATTGTGAAATCTCAAAGGTTACAAGTGCATACTTCTACAACAAGTGCGTCCCACCTACACTAGAGTTAACTTACTCAGATGAAAAAAACTGCTTTAGCTCTAAGTGGTCATTTCAAGATGGAGGAGTACGTTAGTGCATTAGTGCACTTTTAGTGCTAGGACAGCTAAGTTCTTTTCCTTGCACTTAATCCCAGCATTTTTATACTATATAAACATGTACAGTGTCTTTCCTAAAATGTACCCTTCTTTAAGAGGTACTTTACAGTATTGTTTCTCTATTGACTTATTTAGAACTATATGTTTCTGATATTGGAGCCTCCAAATTTAAGAAGTGCTTTGAGAGCTTTCCATGATAGGTAAAGTAACCCTGTACTCAGACAACTACTGTTCTTCTGATAAAATGTAGTGCAAATAAGATCATGCCCTTATACTGTCATGTGCATGACAGGTCTGAATTGCCAGTCATTTTCAAACCACTTTATAACAGGAAAACACGGTACAGAGAGACAGTGCAAGGGAATTTCTGTCACTGTCTGAGAAATAAAATGCCAGATGCCTCTGAGAAAGGGTTTTAATGATAAGTGATCCTATCAGATGTTGCCACTATTATTTCTAAGTTACCAAAGCAAACTAACAATGTGAAACATTGCTTGTATTTACTTGGAATGCATGACCCATTCTGGAATTTGGGTTCACTCAAGCTTCCTATGTGCTCCCAGGAAAGTCAAAATTAATAATAATAATAATATTAAATATAATGAATTGAAAACCTCAAGCTTTTTAGTTAAAGAAGTCACATGATCAAGTATATGAAATGAAATGCTGAACAGTAGAAATCACATCATCCCACCTACTCCAGTCACTTACACCTATACCCGAGTTCATCTTCATATGACTCCTTCACATAGTCATGGAAATAAATAGTCCTTTCTCAAGGCAGATTCATCTGACCTACTTTATATTTCCATGTGATAAGAAGCATATATCCTGAAAAAACAGAATCCACTTATTGTGAAAGAGGTTTAACTGTTAAGTGTATGTGAATAACGATATTGTATTTGATATACAACATCAGGCTTTTGGCTTATCAGTCTATATTCTTTTTCTTACCAGTACCTGAAATGTTGATTTCAGTCTTCACATTACTAAAGTAACTTTATCAAAACCGTATATTGTGATTGCACAACAATGTTTTTTTTTTAATGCTAAATAATGACTTAACATCTGGATTCTTCCTAGGAGAGACAGAATGGCTTTCTTTAGGGTGATTAAAATACCTCATATATATGTATGCAATATACACTTATACGAGTATTGACTGCAACCATATTAGTGACTAAAATTTATATTGAAAAATGATATTCTAATTTACAGCATTACTAAAGTTGAATTCTCATGCATGTGTCTATTTGATTTTACATGGACTGAATGGAGAGATCCAGAAATTCAGGGGTATCTCTGTAATGATCAAAGCTGAAGACATACTGTGTTTCTGTTGAGAAAAATAATTTAAATTTTAAAGTTATTAACCTACAATTTGGATATGATAATCATTTAGAAGTCCTCAGTAGAAAAACTGATAAGAAAATACTAAAAGTAATGTAAATCCTCTCTAAATATTGCACTAAATTCACCATATGAGTAACTACCTATCCAGAAGCAATCAGAGATAACTATATGTGAAATTATAGATAAGATTTTTTTTTTATTTTATGAAGCATTTTACTATTATTATTGTTGTTGTTGTAGCTATTATTTCTTGAGGCTGAGGTAATGCAATCCATAACTGGCAAAGCAGTGTAGCTTTGTCTGTTATCATTATAAAGAATCCATGTTATATTGTGAACCAATTTCAGGTTAGAGACTTGGGGAATTTTCTATTGACAATGAAGATCATGGAGCATAGAATTCAGATCCTTAATGAACTATTCCTCTGCTTTGACATCACAGTACCAATGACAAAAGATATAGGCCTCATATCTTGATATCAAATTTATCTTGATATCAAGTTTCCTTTTGAGGTAGTAAGAGTGAGAGATGGAAAATTACAGGTTACTGAATTACAGAACCTGTGAAAACGCTGATATAGTCAGCACTTCTAATATACAAGAGGTAATCTTTTGAGTGAAATCTTAATTTTCTTGATTTTCTTTAATTTCTTAATTTTCCCTAAGCTACAGCTTCTGTCTAATTCAAACACAGTTTTCACTGTATTTCTATGATACAGTGTAAAATGAGGAGCTGTGACCATCATGCAAAATCTTGAACAAGTAAGGAATTTGAGAAAAATGGGAGAATGGAATCAAAAGGCATTATGGTGACATAAACAAAAGAAAAAAAGAAAAAAGAAAGTTGAATCAAAATGAAATATCCTTCTTAACTCTGTAGGGCAAAAAAATGCCATGGCTTGAACATTTACCTGATAAAAATCTCATTTTTGAGAGAAGCCTCATGTTTATTGCTGAGAACAAATTTGTTTCTCCAAAGAACTCCAATCTTCTGTAATTCCTTTATCAACAGGGGTTCTCAGAAATGGACGAACTCTTGAGGTCTTCAAAAGTGTTAATAAACTCTGTTAATAAATCTTGTAAAGAAAACTTCCTAGGAAAAATCTTGATTTTTTTTTTATTCCAATATATATAGATGCAAGGTTTTCATAGCAAAATATATATATATATATATTTGGACAGATGCTGTGATATTAGAAAAATGTTATCACCTGTTTCTGAACTCTAACAGAAAAACTGTTAGCTGCTTCTTCACTTCAAGACTTTTATTGTGATGTCTTCTTTTATTTTTATAAAGAAGATTGTTTTTCCAATGTCTAAAATATGAGATTTACAAAGGTTTGCATATAATGCATGAAGGTATATATAACATATAACAAAAAATAATATATAAAATTTGCCAATATGTAAATATGCACACTCACATATATATATATATACATACACATATATATATATACCCATATTTATATATATATATATATATACACACACACACATAAAAAGCATATAAGCTTACATATAGTGTGTAATAAGTTTACCTGATTGGGAAAATGATTCAGTATTTGAAGATGCCCGTCGCTGGCCGTCCCAGCGAGGCGTCCGCGGGCTGCGTGATCTTTTTCCGTCCTCCGCGCTGTAGCGCCGGATTCCCTTACTACCCCCAAGAGGCGAGGCTGCCTCTTGTAACTCACGGAAGAGCAGCTGCGAGGGGGCTGCAGCTACTGATCATCTCCCTCTGGATCCTCAGGTTCTAGGGTTCCGCGATAAGTGGGTACCCGTAGGGTGCGTACCCGGACGCCGACAGTAACACACTCCATACCAGCTCCGGTCGACGCCCCTTTATTAAGAAATGCAAGAATTTATATAAGAGGAGGAGAAGGGGAGGAAACAGAGAGGAGCGAGGGCATGATAGGTGCTATGCTAATGTGGTGGTCTTTCCGGACTGG
>JAUBNY010000172.1:44756-69848 GCA_032275445.1 Crypturellus soui | reverse complement strand
TTTTTATTTTTATTTTTATTTTTATTTTTATTTTTATTTTATTTTTATTTTTATTTTATTTTTATTTATTATTATATATTTTTATATATTTTATTTTTATTAGTATTTTATTAGCAGATATTTTCTTACCTGAGCAATTTCTCAAAGAACTAATTATTTGTTTTAATTAGCATGGTCATTTATTTTGTTCTAAAATTCTATTATAAATATTAAATTCAAAAAGATTTTTAAAACAAAAATTGAGACTCCCTCTCTCTAACACACTTAAACTTATTTTGAAAAGCAAGTTACCTTGTAGAATAGAAACATATTATATTACCATGATCTTCCCTTGAAGAAATTCTGACTTCTCTTTTTTTGCTTCGTCATTGTTTGTACAACTCTGCAATTGAAAGTCTTCTATTTCTCAACTTCCACATGCCCAACTAGCATTTTATTACCTTCAGTAGGATTTTGTACATTTAACTTCTTTGGTTGCTGCACCCTAGCTGAGCTGTAAAATTGTGTATCATTTTTAATTTTTTTCATCATGTCTCTCCTCTATGCAACATATGCAACATATGCAACAATAGTTGTAGAAAATTAATGCTGCGAAGTAGTGGAGCAAAATATGTATCCTTCATATTAAAGAACAGACTAGAGTACTCCAGACAATAAGGCAATTTGAAAAGTGGTATAATCAGGAAACAAATAGGCCAGTGGCATTTACTTGAGGATAACAGAATATTCCTTTTTGGAGTGATGATAAACTGACTTGCTAGATATATGGAATTTATGGTAAAGAGGCACGATTCATATAGAGGCCCTGTGGTCCTTTGTGCAATTTACTGAGAGTAATGGGGAGATAATTTAAGCAAGCACAGTAAGTTAAGACTCTGGATGCATAATGCCAATATATAATACTACTTCTTGTTGTGTTGCTAGATCTGAAAATAGCTACTGTTCTTCAGCAAAGGGACCCCAAAAGTCTGGACTGTTAAATTTCATGAATAAAGATTGTCTCTGGGACATAGTCATTTGGGTCTTGAATACTCATCCAAACACAGTGACCCTGTGCTAATCCCTAAATAACCATTTTAGAAGCAGTAGCTGTAGCAATTTAAATAGTTAGTGACCATGGCTATTAATTTCTATGACTCAATATTGAACTAAACTAAGGAGAGTGCTATATTTTAACAAACATGCTGAAACTCCATTTAGCTGAAAATTGATGTCAGTGGTATGTATGAAGCCACACCATATTGTCACTGATTTTGACTTTTTTCTTCCTTCTGTATGGCATTTAAGGGGGAGTTTTATTATTAATATTATTGACCAAAATGTTGACTTTTTTCAGTATGCAGTAGCTGTTTGTTTGGAAGATCGGACATTTTCCCTATGATAATTTGGTTGGACTTGCTAAAGTACTATTTGTACACCGGCAGCACTTCTTTCTAACTCTATGCTATAAATCCTTCACTCCAATGACCCTTTCAGAACCTTGAAGTTGACTAGGAGAAGTTCAGGTTAGATATTAGGAAAAATTTCTACACAGAAAGAATAGTCAAGCCTTGGAACAGGCTGCCCAGGGAAGTGGTGGAGTCGCCATCCCTGGCAGTGTTCAAGAAATGTGAAGATGAGTCACTTAGGGACATGGTTTAGCAGGAAAGGTGGTGATGGGTTTATGGTTGAACTTGGTGTCTTTTCCAACCATAAAGATCCTATGATTTTATGATTCTATGACTTGCAGACTGACAGGGACACAATGGGCTGCTGCCTTGCCAGACCGTGCAGCTGCACTGGTAGCACATGCCAGCACGTTGGTAACTTCACTGTAAATAAAACAACCTCTGAGCAGTTGAAAACATTGCTCAATGTGGCAGTAGCTCTGTACTAGAGAGGCACCTGAAAAGTTACCAATCAGCCCTGCAAAGCACACCTGTTTTTTCCAATGCTGGAGACATTTTGTGTTTTTCATATTATTTTTAGAGGCATGAGGTTCACAGCTTCTGTAACCAAGTAATTTGAATTTATCTTACTTTCATGGATCATTTAGCATATGTACTAATTGTTTATGCCATATAATACTTAGCATACAAAGCAAAATACACGTGGTTTTGAAAATTCCATGTCTCCTGTTTAGTTTTATGTCCACACCAGTTTTATGTTCATTGAATTCTGAGTGGCAGCTGTAAAATTGGATCTGTGGTTTTCTTTCTATTTCAGTTTTTAATTATTTACTCACTGTGTTTTAATTAACCACGTAAAAGTTGTGTTAACTAATTTGCAACACATTTAATTATAAGTGAAATAAAAATAAGAATTAAACTAAAATATCTTTTTTTTTTTCTCTATGGACTTTGCATTTATTTCACAGTTTTAAAAACAGTAGCACATCTTTGCTCTTTGGCTTTCCTAGGTAATCAGCTGTGTCTTAAGAACCTGGAATATACACCTTTCCTTAAAGTATGAAATTTCTATATTATTCATGGTAAAATATACAAGGTGAAAAATACGTACAGGAAAAAACTCAATGTCTTGATTTTATTGTATACCATTTAAATGTCAAAAAGCAAATAACAAATTAATTCCATTTCTGATGGAAGGGATTAAAGAAAATGAACAACTCAATGAAGTTAAGACAAGATAAATTTACTATGTGTCTAAATGTAGAAAACAGAAATCCACACAAATGACAGCCTAATTTTCAATGGAGTCAGAAAGGAAAAACAAAAAAGGAAAAAAAGATAAATAGGAGGAAGCGAATCAATATCATAATTAAGTAGAGCAGATATATGGACTGCCACTGACAGAACTGGAAGAAAAGCTTCAACAAATAGTCTAACTGGATAAAAGGATGCACTGAGCATATAGGTATAGATGGGTATATAAAAACTAAGGATTTTGACAATTTTACATGAGAAGGAATAATATAAAGAAATAGCAATAGAGGTAAAGAAACAATATAGCATATCAGGCAGAGATGTTCTGCAGCTGCTTACTTGCACACTAGGTGTAAAACAGCCCAAAATAAGGTAGAGGTAATTTTACATTACAATTATGTTCTTTACTAGCGTTACTTCAGGAAGCTCCTGCTTTTCAGAGGAGCACACAACACATTTCACTTAGAATGATGATCCCAGTATAAAAGTCCAATTTCATTACCAAATTATTTTCATGAATAATGAAAGCTTTAATTAAAATGAAATATGTCAAAAATATTTAAAATATATTTTTATGGAGGACATTCTGAAAACAATACTATCTTATTGTTATTCTAGGAAACAACTCCAGTGTTGCTCAAATTTTCTCTGCTATCCGTTCTTGGAATATATGTTGATTTTCCTAAATATGTAAAATCTCAGTGAGCAGTTCAGAACACGAGAGAGCACTTTATGGTGATGGTGATTGAATGCTGGAACAGTTTGTCTGTTGTGGAAAAGTTGTGGAGTCTCCAGACTCCAAACACAGTCTTGGCACGGCCCTGGGCAGACCAGACAATCTCCAGCAGTGCTTTCCAACCTGAACTGTTCTGTGATTCTGAATTCACATATGTGATGTGCTCTCAGCAGCTTTTGAATCTTTGGAATTTTGAATCATTTGATGAGGCCCTTGAAAAAATATATGTAATAGAATTCACTTTCTTATAAATATAGATACTGTCTGACTGCCTAGATTCCCTGGGCAAATGTAGGTGCGCGTAGTGTATACAGATGTTCTGCACATATTTGGGATATTCACCACGTTCAAGATATTTAGACCTACTGAGCAGAACAGATATAGAATTGCTATGAGAGTGCTCTATAATTCATATATCACTTGGTCAAATATGTCACAGGAGTGGGCTCACTGCATGTGGGCTTTAGAATTAACATAAGCATTCATAATTTATTTGTTTGTGACTCTTGGAACAATACTCTGTGGAAGATGGGATACACCAAGAAATGAGTCATGTGTACCAAATCCTCCAATTATTCACAGAGCTTGACATGGTGGTACATATCTATAGAAACCCAGGTACCAGCAGTCTGTGAAAGAGCACCTCTTGGAATCTATAGAAGAGAACCATGGCCGTTAGATGGGAGCTGATTGAGATGGCGCACCATATCTTATCTACAAAATTTCTCATGTCATGTCTTTGGAGGGAAAAAAATCTGGGAACATTAGATACTTGGATATTGTTAGAAAATAAATATAATAATAATAGTAAATTTTGGGGAAAAAAATGTGGTGAATAATGTCTACTAAAGACACTGATTTATTTTAAATATCAGGTTTATGGATTAATTTTCTCTGCTTAGTAAATATATTTGAGTGAGAGTACAGAGAGTGAGTGTTTTCCACTTATAATTCTTTTGTTGATAAATAAAATATTATTCTGAATTTTAATTGGTTTTAGCATAACGGAAAATATTTCCATAGAATATTTTAATGGTCTGTTACAACTGTACTCATGTACTGTATCTAGCCAACAGTCTTCCTTAAATGAGCCTAAATGTAATGTTTCAGAAGTCTTTATAGTAGTGTTGTCAGAAAAGAAAAAAAAAAAAGTATTTTTCAAATCATCCCAATTGTGTCCTGCCAAGCCAATATTTACCCTGCAGTTTCCATCTCTTGAAAGATACAAACAAAGGCTTAACATGCAGCTAAGAGCTCAAATGAAAAAAAGTTTCAGAAGACAAGGGTGGTCATATCCAAATATATCAGCAAAATAGGTTGAGTAAATCAGTATTTTCTGCCACATTTTTCAGAATGTTTATTTTATAAAGAAAGAATATATCTTATCTAGTTTGTTATGGTAACAATTATTAAATTAATAAACTTGCTGTTCACAAGATTTTATGTGTTAAGAATCTAAATATAGTGCAATTAACATCAATATAAACTGCTAAAAACTAAAACTAGATTTCCAAATTGACTTTCAGGATTTGGGCTGTTAGAAAGTAATTAACGTGTCTGAACTGAGTAGACACCAGATAAATTCCTTTTTCAATGTTTACTGAGATTTCAACAAGAAATGTGGTTAACTATCAGCATATTTTTGTAAGGGTGCCTAAACTAATGTCTCAGCAATGATGAATATTTTTCTAAATATTTGTACTCCTGAGACTGAAATTCATAGCTTGAACCATTAATCCATTAATCCTATTATTCCTTTGGAGTTCAAACAATAGTCTCTTAGTTTTAAATTATATAATGGTGGATTCTGAAGATCACAGCCCTCTTGTTACACTACCAGCACAAGAAATATGTGCCCATAGGTACAAGATTGTCACTTGATGTGCCCTTACTTCAGCTTTCCCTCTGTTCTGATGACTCTAGGAGATGGTTTGCATAAGCTGCAAGAGTCTTTGGCCAAGAATGACATGGAACTCATCTCTTTTGACACTGAAAGCAAAATACTAATTATTCAAATACTTATTATACACTTGTGCATAACTATCATGTCAGCATCATTTCCACAGGTGCTATATTCATGATGAATTCAGCCTGGTGGTGTATGGTGCTGATTCAGACCAACACCCCTTAGGGATGCAAACATTTGTGCAATTCTGACCACCTGCAGAAGGATCTTAGGGTCCTTGAATAACTAGCATCTCTGTGCATATCAACCAGCAAAGATCGCAAATTTTGCAGTTTTTGTCAGAGTTATTATTGGCATGAGCCATCTTTTCAAATTGTGACTACTACTAATCACGAGTATTTCCAAATCTCTCTCTCCTTTATCCTCCATTCATTTTTTGTCTCTTATCACAATCTAAATATTAGGATATTTTTCTTTCTATGATAGACTGTGTGAATAGTGCAGACAACAGAAGAATGACACAAAAGTGTGTGGACCTACTCATTTGTAACCTGGCTTAGAAATAAGACTGTCTGTTTTGACCTTTGAAATACTTTTCCCCAAGCAATGCCCAGCTTGAATTCCTGACTAGAGATATTAGGGTTAAGTAGTGTAAAGCTTTGTGGCAACTCCTGAAAGTTCATTTTGTCCTGTTTGCAATATATCTACAGTTATTTTTTTCCAATTTTAATGTTCTATTCATTAAAAGCATTTGAATAACAAATATAAATAAATTACAGTTGTTTGCAGCTAGCACAAATCCTGGAAAAAAATCCTGTGTGAAATACATATACCACATTATTCATTTAGCTGTCTGTCCAAAGAAACCTGGAAAAAAAAAGGAATTAATTCTAAATATATCCATATATCTGCTACAGAATAAATACTGATTAAAATATGCTTTCATAGAGAAGGTTAACAATTTTTCCTGGATGAAAAAATTGGATGGTATTTGATATCAAAGATACTACACTTCATAAATTCTGAAATACTTAAAATCTGTACTTCTTATTAAGTTTTGTTGCACTTTTCATGTATGGTTGGTAATTTGAAGTTGAACTTCATGACAATCCAAACTTAATAATGACAATTCTATTATTTTTAAAATATGACAACTTCTGTCGTCAGACATTCTATTTTACTGAGGTGCAGTTCTGATGATTTAAGATACTGTTGTATCTGATGTGCCATGATGATTTTTTTTAAGCTCGTGTTGGTGGTGATTGTTTCATTTTTAAACTAGGTCATGCTAAATGAAAACCACTAAAATACTTGCATCACCATCCTTAGTTCAGTCTGTTCCACTTTTACCCTTTAAAAATTGTACCTTTAAAAAGAAGATACAATTGGCTCAATGTTTTACCATGTAATAAATATCTACATAAGCTTCAGTGGAAGAAAACTGTAAAATGCTACACATCAGTAAAATTAAGGAAGAAAGATACTAGATTTCCTACACATTAATATATCACAGATTTAAAGACTGTTATATGATAATATTCAGCTGAGATAAGGAGGAGGGAAGAGAGAAAACACTCATTGCAAAAACAAATAGCTACAGAGCTTGGAGCTAACTATTCATAAGCACACTAAGACATTTGAACGATGAGGGAGAGAAGCAAGTATTGTGCTATAATTGAAGGAGAAGTTATATGATCCTAGAAGACCAAGAAAAGGTGATATTTAGGATGCATAGCACACGTAGCTTCAAAAGAAGACAAATGCATCCAAACATGGGGTGCCGTAAAAGCTGCTGATATGCAAAGGGCTGCCCAAAGTTACAAACTAAGACAATGTGACAGAGATTGAAAATGCACAGAGGAGAAAGTTAGCAGGAGTCAGAAAATCATACTGGATAAAGATGGGACCATGGGCAGAGGGAAGATATATTAGGTACGTAGGATTGTAACACTCCATAGTCATTAGACTGTACACTTCTCTGCAGAACTAAAGCTGGTCAAAAAAGCTTTCATGCAGAAGCTAGATTTCACATTAGTAGAAAACCTCTGAAGACTGTGATATTAAATTTGCTCATCATTATTTCATGCAAAATATTGAGTCCTGAACCATTTATATTTCCTTTTGCTTCCTACTTACATAATTTGAAAGAACAATGTGCAATTATTACAGGATAAGGCTCTAAAATTATTATACATGAAATATTTGTGCTTTTTATTTTGTTAAAGCATATGTTTTCTATTCAATGACAGTAATCTAAAGCAAATAGGTTTCTTGATGCGCTGTATTTAGATATTGAAATTAATATTATTCTTGATTCTTTTCACTTCTTTATACTTCTAGTATAGATTTTTTTTATACTTCCATATATATTGATATATATAATAAATATACTTCTTTATACTTCTATACTAAATACTTTATACTTCTGGTATATAATATGAATTATTTTACTAAGTAAAAAGCCCTATTAAAAAAAATGCAATTTTTGAATTCTGAAAAAAAAAAGGATTAAAAATTAATAAATAATTTTGCCAAAAGAGAATATCTAGGTAATACTATTCATAAAAGTTCTAAATTTTTTATTTGGTAGACTTTAAATAACTCAATGTTTTCAAAATGTCTTCTAACCTCCATAATACAGGAAATAATAGAATACTAATGATTTGTCTTTGGTCTTAGAGGAATTAAAATAAAAACTCTTCAGATTGTGAGCTTCAGATTATGGGTATTTTATTTCCTATGACCCAGAGTAAACTTCACAACTAAAAATATTTTCTAACCCTCATAGGGAAAAAATTATTTCATCTGTCACTTTAGTTTACTTTTTGCTCAAAATCTTACATGTTGCAACTTGCTATCAGTTTTAATTGGGTTTCTATTTTAAAGCCTTGGAAACACTTCAAGGTGAAATATAAAGTGACTCAAACTCATATTTAACAAATCTAAATCTGAAAAGAGTGTGAATAGGATGAGTCCATGTTCCTGTGTTTTGTTTAAGAATAGATAGTATGGCAACTACATTACAGGTTTTCTGGATACAGAGTAGGTGAAAGACATCAGAGCGTATGTCTGTGACACTTGCATTTTAGTCTGAACTTTGATGAAGAGTCTTTGTTCAATCTTGGGCAAATTGCTTCATAAGATTTGCTTTAGTAAAAGTAAAAATGGTGGTCTACTGATGTGCTTGCAATAGCAGACATTTCTCCTGTGCAAAGATGATGTAAAATACGAGAGAAAGGAAAGTACAATTTCATTTAATAGACATTGCCGAAAGCTATATCCGAAATGATCTGATTACTGAGTGTTCTCTGGGAATCTACTGGAAAATTACAGGGAATAAGAAAAAACAAAGATTTGATATCACACACAGAGAGGTGATGTCACTTAGGTCAAGGTGATATCAGACTTCCTACATCATTTCCAATAACATGGATGGAGAGGGCACATTCCCCAAAAATGAATGACTTGTTTTCATTTTTAGGTTTTTTTTTCAGTTTTTCTTTGAGAATATCAAAGCTGTAAAGATTTAAAATTAAACAGTTGCTATCTTTAAAAAAAAAAAGTTTTGGAGAGTTTTAACTCACATTTTTCAGCTTAATTTGACAAAGTCAAATCTTAAAAAAATGCTTACTAGAATCTGTTCAATTTTTAGATATTCTTTAGAAAACAGAAAGCTTTACCAGAAGCTTATTTCCTGCAAAGACTTACATTTTAAAACACCATTTTTTATACAAACAGGATATAAATGAACTTATTTTAAATTTATCTCTCTTTTCTACTTCAAATCAAAAGTTAAGTGAGAAACAAACAAACAAAAAAGCATATATGAAACTTTTTTTTTTTTTTCCTGAGAAGTACTTAGGAAGAGTGTTCGTCCAAGCCCAGTTGCTCAAGATTTTACAAAATCATCTTTTAGTTGCCTGTTCAAGACTAGTCATTGCATAGGAGCAATACCTCTGCTAGGCAAATACCTTATTTGCAGCAGAATAAGTGTCTCAATTAATTACTTTTGTTTTTTCCAAACTTCTTTAACAGTGTGATGAATTTCAGAGGGTGTATTCACTATGCAGCTGATAACGAGTAACTACTTAATGACTTTCACTTGATATCTATTTAACTGTGATATAGTTTCAGTGACTTAGAAACATTCTCATTATGGAAAAAAAAATAATACATGAATTTGCAGTCACTAAAAATGATGAGTCTTTTTCACAGTTCATAAAACATCTCAATTTAGCATTTAGTGCTAGTTATTTAGTTTATTAATTTTTCATCTTCTGTGTTTATCATTAATTTTAACTCATTATAAATGAGAGTGACAGTGCAAGAAATGAAGGGTGAGGAGGTGAATGGAACAGAACTTAACTATGGTTTAGCACCATCATCTAATCCTAGGATATGAAATATTTGAAGAAAAAAAAAATCCTGCTCTTCTTCCCTATTCCTGCTGCTCTCTCTTAGGGGAAATTCCATGCAAACATGCAAAAGAAAAGGAAACAAAATCAAAACTAAAAGAAGATAAACTAAAATCCTTTGTCTCTTACAAAAAAAGAATTCACAGATAGAATTTTTAAAAAATCAAGATAATCACAACACTACACAACAGAACAGGAGAAAATGTAGTTCCAGGAGTATGAGTTTGAAGTGTCTCTTTATGGCATTTAGACTGGTTCTAATATATTCTGTGATTGTTTGAAATTGACAACAACAACCACATCTTTGCAGCCACTTAGGTTCTCTGTAATTCCACGCAGGAAATTAGAATTACAGTAGACATAAATTTATCCCTAAATGAATTTGTAATTGATGAAATATTATTTGTCTCCTGTAACAGTTTGTCCCCCTTCAACTGCATTACTTAAGCTAAGAAGTTTAGGCTTGGAAGTAAAAAATTTTACTGTACAGTTGCCTATCACATCTTTTAGCATGGGCATTCCTAGGTCTACACAACAGTGTTTGCATTGAGGAACTGGTAGTTTTATAAGCGATATTATATGTGAAATCTGCTATAATGTATTAAATATTGCTTATCAGTGCATTTCAGAAAGGGAAGGTCTATGTAAATAAAAGACCATTCAGATATTATTTCTGGATTAAAGGAAATATACATTTCTCCTGATGAGAAGAAAAAATGATATTGGGGAAAAATGGCTCTCAATTGAAGTACTACAAACATAAAAAGATTTTCAGTATAGAATATTCCAATTTATGTTACTAATGATTTTTCTGCTTTGGTTAATTTAGGCATTTCTGCTTCCTGCAACCAGAAGAATGAATTTATTATCCTTAGAAAAAGGCTATGGTTTAATTCTCTAACACTTATCTGTCTGCTATGAAATAACTGTCAAGCTTGAAAGCAACAGCTCATGAAGCACAAAAACATATTCAACATCCATCTTTCTGTGGTGGAGGACTTGAAATTCCATGCTATTTACTAAAGTAACCTCTTAAATGACATCTAACAATGAACATCCTTATGAGGAATAGAAATCTCAAGTAACTTCGTTAAGTCTCCTATATAACTGACAAACTGACCTTAAGAATAATTAACCCAAATGGTGAAGAAAGGATTGAGACATTGCTGTTCTTCAAAAAAGAAAGAACTCAAGAAGCTATATATCATGTTGCAAAGTTTCTAACAAACTGTTTTGCCTTTCATGGCAGAAACATGTTCAGAGGACTTTCATACCACAAATGTCATTGCTGGGTTAGAGTTCAGGATAGCGTAAGAATATGTCATGGAAATAATACAAGGTCCTTTACCTTTCGTATGTTCCATTTACATGAAGCTAGAGTTGTTAATCTGATATTTCTTATCAGAAATCACCACTTTCTTGAATTATCAGTCAATGTTGCTGTCTCTTGAATTTACCCACTCTTTCTGAAGCCCTATTTGGTTTTTTGTTGTACATTAAAGTTGTGCTTTGGAGGAAGATTTATGCTGTTTTTTGTTTTTGCAATGTATAGTAACACCCTGACTTTTGTTAGGTGTTCCAGATGTTCTGCTAATGGGAATAACATTTTAGTAATGGTTAATAAACATTTTTAAATAAGCAGAAGAAAATCTATAGTACATCTGGAAGAACATAAACCAATAGACAGAAGGAATGATTGGGATCATCAGTTTATGATAGAAAATTAAATTGAGCAAAAGAAGTTGTTCAGCTGATTTGAGTATAGAGAAATGAGGAACAGATGTCTCTGTTATTGCTTAGTGTGGGTAAGGAATATTTAGGGAATTCCTTGACAGATAAGATTGTATACAAATCAACCAGTAAGAATGGAAAACACTAGAAAAAATAAAGGAATAAATTAACTTGTCAGTGACTTTTATGCTTCCTAGAGTCACGGAAGAGCTGAGTCTGGAAGGGACCTCTGGAGATCCAACTCTTTTACTCAAAGCATTGTCACCTAGAGTATGTTGCCCAGGGCCAGGGTCTGGTTTTGAATATCAACTCTCTCATGGCCTGCCTTCATGCATCCTGCTGGTCTCTCACATAAAGGGCTACTCCTCTTCCCCAGGTGCTGTAGCCTGCCCTTTCCAAGGAGCCCATATCCATCCACAACTGCATGCCAGCAGTGAACTCTTCCAGTGAACTATCCCACCACATATCTGTGATCATGAGATCATAACCCTGCAACTGCAAAAAGACCTCTGATTCCTCCTGTTTATTCCCCAGGCTGCATGCATTAGTGAGGCACCCAGTTTTGATGATTTCCTAGAAGGAATATGAGAACATCCCTCATAATATTATCCTGTAGACACTTTCTTAGTGGGAAGGTGGGACCCCAGCACTTAGAGTGGGGTTCCATAAGCTCAGTTGTGTTATTTTCAAGGTATTTACTTTCCCATTCACAAATTCCTCATCTGATGGTGTATTGTCAGCTCCCTCTACCATCATTGCTATTTTAAAGCTCTCCTCATCAGGCTGACCAGCCTGTTGACAGAGATCTACTTGGTCAGGTGGATTCTGTCTCTTCAGTCTCCCTTCAATTCTCAATTATCAGAGAGATGAAACACTGCTTCAAAAATCATGTATAAAATTAGAAAATATGTCAAAGCATGGAAAGAAAAATAGATGAAGATCTAATCTTATACCAAAATATAGTATCTTTGATTTTTAATTCTATGTTAAGATAACACTCGTTTGAAATGATTGAAAGAATTACAGAAATGGAAGAGGGGAAGAAAAACAGTGGAGGATAAATTTTGCTATCCACATAAAAATAAATAAACCAATGAAAGTGTATAAAGAGTTAATGTTTTATATAAATAGCATGATGGCTAAGCGACGGCTCTACTTTGAGTTTTTAATTTTGGAAAATACACAGTGATTTAGGGATGCCTCTGAAAGACTCTTTTCTTGATTTCCAAATACTACTAAATTCATAAATTAAAAAAGAATAATAATAATTTTAGAAGGATGAATGTGAATTCACATGAATGGAAATATTTGCTTATTAATTTATGTTTCATGATTTCAATATTGACCAAGAATTTTCCTTCAAATAAGAATATGCCATTAAGAAAAGTAGGATCATTTCACATCTCTGAGTTTTCACAAATAGAAGGAACTTCCTCTTCATATCATAGAAAGATAGAAAGGCCTTAGGAAAGCCTCCTTTAGCCAGTCTTACTTTTGCTGCTATACTCACTTTTCAGAGCCTCATCTTTTTCCTTCCTACCTCAGTCTCCTGGAAAGTAGTAGGGTAGAAAAGAGAAGGATAGAGTAGTTGTGCACATTGTGTTAACAGATGAGAGAATATTGGTAGGGCAGGGCATAGAGTGACAAAATAAACAAAGTAAGTCTTAGAGCAATGGAAACAACCGAGAGAGGAAGAAAAGGTTGGAAAAAAGAAACAGAATAGAGTGCAGCTGGAACATCTAACAAAACAGGGGAAAAGAAAGGGAAAGGAGAATGTCGTGTAACAGAGGATTTTATGGAATTCCATTCTTTTCTCCAGTGTTCCTGAGGTACTGTTTTCATGATTTCTATACTTTGGAGCTTGATTAAAAACACAAGAATTAGTGCTTGACTAATTTTTATTAACTTTTAGTAGCAGTACATTATAAATTGTAAAGGAAGTCAAGGATATCTAACTACATGCTATAATGAAAAATGAATATATAATAGGGCATGACTCATGTAATTATTCTAGGTATCTATTTTAAAAACAGAGGTATTCTCTCCTAAAACTAGCTATTTTTCTCTGTTGATTATAATGGGAGTTCCTGAAAGTATATTGGTTGTAGATATGTACGGTGGTGCCATCTATGAAACATCATCTACTTTTCACATAAATGTAGACAGGAATTCTAGTTGAATGTAGTTTTGAAAAATCACAGTGGAAGTCTGAGAAGGAAAGGTCACAATCCCAACTCACAGTATTTTTAGAATTTTCCTCTTCCATTCCGTGTGAGTATGTGAAAAATGCATGGTGAATTTCTTTCCTTTTGAAATTTGGAACAAAATTAAGATTTTGTTTTTCTTTTTAAGTACTACAAACTGCTTTTTTTTTTTCTAATCTGGATTAATCACTAGTTTAGTTACAGTACACATTGTAACACACTGACATAGATAGTGCAGGATTCTTAAGGGACAGCCTACATATTTTTTGAAGATATTTGACACTTTCTGTTTGATAAGCAAACCTTGTGTGAGGTGCCCTATGCTGAGACCCTCCCCCAAAGCCAGAGTCCATATTTGAAATTCTGTAGTTTCACAGTTCCTTTGATATGTACAGGGATGGGCTATCTCAGCACTTTTGCATTCAGAAGAGACTTTTTTTAGGTGCTTCTAGAAATCTTCAAGGAAGAAAAATCTTTTTATATAATAATTAAAGAAGATACAGAAGTTAGCACTAGAACATAACATAGCTAGATTTCTTGGGGCACATGAGTAGTTTTTCTTTAGACTATTATTTAGCAATTCCTTCTTTACAATGCCTCTGAAGATTGATGAATCCTAGTAGCAGGTCAGAAAAGAAGCTTATGTTGCAGTTGACATTTTTCTATGAGATATTTTTAGAAAATACTGTCATAACAAATTGATCTCTGGACAGAAATTTCCAGAAAGTTTGGTTTTTTTCCAACATCCTAAATGAAGATCGTTAAAAAAAAATATGGCTTGGAGATTTTGAAATCTGTTCTTATTCCTGACTCAAATGAAAGAAGAATCTTTCAATTTTTGATTGTTTGTTTCAAAATAGATTTGTGGCCTACTTTGTAACTGAAAGGGCAGATGTTTTGTCTGTGTCTCACTTCTCTTTCTCTGGAAACAATTACAGACTCCGTGCTAAAGCTGAGATTCTTCCTTGTGGAAAGGTCAGCAGAATCAATATGGCTTTGCAATGTTGCAAGTTTTGATGAAATTCATATTTTAATAAAAATGTCCAATCAAACCCTCACATGAACCTTCTTGTTGTACTAGTAGGAGATTCCCTGAAAGCTTTTGCAACCTGCGGAAAAAAAAAGAACAAAACACTGTCCAGAGACAGGGTTTGAATGGAAGAGTCCTTAGCTTTCAGCCTTATGCTTTCTGTACTAACTAACAAAGACTTGGTTCCATTTCACAGCATGGAACTATGCCTCATTCCAGTCAGAGACACTGTTTTTATAGGCATGTTTCTTCATTTTTCTTTTTTACAAGATTCAGAGCCTTTTCAGGTCTTGTCTAAGTCTATATAATTCATTTCCAGTCAAAATATTCAGCATATTTCTTCACTTTTTTTTTTTTTTTTAATTCAGTGAAAGTTTATTTCTCGGGGAACATGTTAAGAGAAGAAATATCAGATGACAAGTGTAGATGCATCACTTAATGTTATGTGCACAGATATCATGAGTTACAGGATCCTAAATAGATGATATACAGGTTCCCAAATAGACCCAAATAAAAACCAATCATTTGCTTTACCCTGGTTATGTTTCCCAGAGAATATTTTTTACTCCACCAGGAAAACAGCTAGAAGATATTTTTAAAATAAAAGTTAATATCAGCCCTGACATTTCTAGGTCTTCCATAACATGAGAGTCCCAAAGCAAGCCTGAAGGCTGTCGCTAGTGTGGTTAATTCACACAAGCAGCTTTGCTCATTGCTTTGGTGCTCTGACAACACCTTTGATGGACTGTGACAACTTCCTATAGCCCAGTTTTTTGGGGTTTTTTTGTCTTTTCCATAGCTCCCTCTGCATCCTGCAGAGCTTATTAGATTACACTTGAAAAAAAAAAGTTTTTCTACTCACTAAAAATTAACCCAAATAAAGTTCTATTTTTCCCTTGCTAGCTGCAGATCAAAAGGTTAAAAAATTATATTAATATTTTTATATGATTTTCAACAACAGTTACCTAGTGTGCCCTGCAAACTGATATATAAATATTTTACTTTCAATTAAATAGCCTATTTTTATTTCTCCTTCTCATCTCCAAGTGGATTCCTGCTAGTTTGTGTCAATGGATTCTAAGCTTGTGGATTTATTTACACTTAATTTGGAAAAGTTATGGAAGTTCAGTAGAGATTAATACAAAATTGGAAGTCACACTTTTAGTGTATATTTATTATATATATATATACATATATATATATGTAAGTGCACATCAGAGAGTAGCATATAGCTATCCATATTCTTGTCATGTCCATGACATTTAGAGGGAGTAATGGGAAAGAACAACAATTACTATGGTATTACAAAGGGCAAAAGGTCTAGACTTTTTTTTTTTTTTTTCTTTCACTCATTTCTGGACTCTAAAAGCTCCACATAAAATCCCTGATTTTCATATAGCTTAACATATTTTAACTCTCACCTTGAATTTCCTGTCTACATTAAACTAACTTTGCAGTTGTCACTATAGCAAGTCCAGAAAGCTACTTGAAATGCACAGTTACTGTTTCCTCATCCATAAGCACTATATTTCTGGCAAAATTATCAAAGCTGTATGGTCTGCTGGTTTCATAAGGGCTCTTGGGCGGCTTGTGAAAGCAGCTCAATTGAGAATGCGTGGCTCAGTTTCTGGCATGACTAATGCGGCATTGGGAAATATGCCAAGCATCAGACTCTGGGGGCGGGGGCGAAAGCAAAGCTAGAAAGAGCCCAGAGGGGCAAGTCTCAAGCAAATGAACACCACTGAGCCAGCAAGCTTCACTGGAATAACATTTGACATTTGCAGGGCTGTAATGTTAGGAAGCCTGCAGCAATATTGAAGCCCTGCTGCTCTAAGGGACATCGCTACTGGAAAGCAAGCAGAGAAGCCCATGGGAAAGAGATTGAAACGTGGCATGAAAATGAACAAGCCTACCATATCAATCCTTATGTTGTACAGGGATGTAAAGCATTTCAGGTATGGAAGGGAATGCAAAGGACATTTTTGCTTTTTTTTTTTCTTGTAAAGAAAATGCACAGGATTTCAGCTTACAGAAAAAGCAGATAGCCTTCTGCTAGTGGAAACAAAATTTAGCCAGCCATTTGTCCTGTGAATTTTACCCTGAAACATCAATTAAGGTATATGGACATTAACGTACCAGCAGTTGGCGCTCTAAATCTGGCCTCCTTTAGCAATAGCCTGACAAAATGAAGTCACCTGTATTGCTAGAAAGGATGCCATGCAATTTTTCTGTCTAAATTGCCTGAGTGAATATCAAATATAAGTTTCTCCTTCACAGGAATGATAATTTATAGCAAGCTGCCAGACTCAATGTCAAAAGGGTCAGGCCAGTGATTGTCCTATTTGAACTATCATTGTTTACCTTCTTTTTCTTTCCCTCTTTCGTATCTGCTTCTGAAATGTCACCTACCTTGGGAAAACAGATCCTTATTTATAGCGCTGCAAAGATATTAAGGCTGTTAAACTGACTGAGTTCTTTCAGGTTCATGGCCAAAAAAGCTGACAAAGCTCTCACTGTCTTCCTTTCTTGGAGAAAAAATATAAAGAAAAAAAAAGGGCAGGGGGGTGGGGGGAGTGTGTCTTTTGTTCTAGAAGATGATAAAAACTGCTGTACTGAGCACTGACAGTAATTGTCTGTCTCCAGTGTATTGCATGAGAAATGAATTATACGAACCTGTGACAAGTGACTTTCTACATGGCTGGGAGGTAGCACTAAGTGCTGTAGGATTTCAGAGGAGCTTAACAGTTGCTCAGCTGCAATGCAGGTAATTTGAATGAATTATCCTACTTTCAATGTGCAGACAGCGCGCATGTTCTTTCATATGAAGCTGGTCAAGGTTATAATGTCACACAGCGGATCATTTCATAATCCAGATTTGTTACAGGAAACATTGGCTGAATGCAGTCTGCATTGTGTATGATTTTTAGGAGCTTACACAGCTTATGATACCCACTGTACTTTGTTTCTCTCTTAGCAAAGCATTACCACTTCTTATCTGACGTGTTCATACTCATGCAGCATGTCTACGCTATCTTGTAGGCAGATTTTCCACGTATACATATAAGTAAATATGATCAACACATTTTGTTTTATATTTGTGCTTATACTGCATGTGGAAAACCATTTTTAGATATTTTCTTTTTTATATTTGCTTAATACGGGATGCTCAGTTATGGATCATACCACCTATTAAACTCTCCCTTATGCTCCACAGTTTGTCCTTTACATCCTAAACCATTTAAGTGGTTTTCTTATTCCAGTTTACAGGAAAAAAAATATTCTTTGAGATAAAGGACAGTGATAATAAGACCAAATGGCAAAATATAAACATATAATTTACTATTTCATTAAAAATCTTAAAATTCCAGTTTATTACAGGAAGAAGAAATGTATAATCAAATTACTATTGCACAAAGCCATTTTGTTTAAGCAGCAGAACTTGGAGAAAAAAATCATTATTTGAGAAATAGGTACATATTTTTGTCCTCTTTAACCTCAGAGTTTCATAAGATGTATACTTATACCAATTCAGGAAAATCTAATGATCTACTAAAGAAAATTATTTTGTAACTTGTATTTGTTTTTATATTTCTGGGATTTCAAAATCCCCCTGAGAACTCATTCAATGGAAGGAACTATTCTCATGTAATATATCTCAATTTCTCCAAAGGGTAGCGTGTCCCCCAAAAGTTGACTTTTGAATGTAGTATTCATATCAAGGCACCTCAGCTGATAATCCCATTTTATGATAATCAGAGAACTGCAGTTTGGTATGAGAAAACTCCATGTCTATCTCTTAACATGCACGCTATTTAAAATATTTCTGTTAACTCACATCAACCTGAAAACATTTTGCAAAGCTGGTATATGGGTGTTTTCCTTCTTCTTAAATATATGCCCAGAAGCCTGAAGTTCATGAAATCAATGCAAACTCTCTTATGGTCAGCTATTACAGTATATGATGTGAGACGTCACACTCAGTTCCATCAGTCATGTCAAGAGATGGGCTTGTCACGTAGCTGAATGAAACAGCAAGACAGAACAAATTACGAAAAAGAAAGTGATAAACGTTGATCTGCCTTAGAAAGGCACCTCCGACTATAGCAAAAATAGACTTTATTGCCTGCCAGTGGCAACAAATATTGCAGTGTCCATTGTTTGTGGAAAGGACTGCTGATGATAAGACTAAATTGAGCACTGAGATCTCTCTGCAGAGCCTACGAAGTATTTTAGGCACCTTTTACTGGAGTAGATCACAGTCCAAAAAAAGGACAAAATACAGCTACAAATAGCAGATAAATCATGTTTCAATTTGTTTTCTCCACCATTACTACCACATTAATCTTGACCAATTACAACAGGGATAAAAATACCAAGGATTTTCACCTTCAGCATTAGTATGGCAATAGCTGCTATTCCAGCTCAGAACATATCAAAAAACATAGGGATCCTGTTTTTCAGTGAGTTATCTTGTTCACAGTACTATACAACCTGGAAAGATTGATCAATGGTAATAATAGTGTAAACACTACATATATAATATGTATATATTTAATACACGCGTGAGAGTCCCAAGCCCTTATCTTAGTCCTGTGCCCTGTCTCCAACTGGAACAAATATACCATAGTTGGAGGAAAATGTAATCTCAATACAGAAGGTAAATGTCAATTAATATGATTTGATAAATTATTTTTCATCCAGTGACTGTGGGCTGCTGAAATCTGGACTATCATATCACCTCCAAGGTTTTGTTAACAATAGCAACTATAAATCCATTCTCTAATCCATATAAACATCCCTCTGCTTTTAGAAACTCAATACATTATTGGCTTACATAGTTTCCTGCAGGAACATGTCAGGCTATCTAATCCAGCACATTTTGTGCCATGATGTTTTATTTTTGTTTTTAATTGCCACCTCACAGGTTTTTAGAACAAGTGAATAGCTCTTTTAACAAAATCAATAATTGTTTTGTATCGTAATTTCTGTCTTGTTTTGATAGGTCTTTACTTTGCGGTAGTTGTACGCACTCCTGTTGTACAGAATATTCGTCATCACTAAATGATGATATCAGTTAGTTATCAGCTATGCAAGGAAAATCAAGAGGAATTCAATCAAGGTGTATTCGTACAGCCAGCTTTAGAGCTGTGACACTGCTAGAGTGAAAAATGTTCATAATATCCATAACCAATGGATATTACTGCCCTTCGGTTAAAATTTAAGAGTTCCTAGGCTCTGGCACTGAAGGTGAATTGTAAAAATCATTACTTTCTAAGAAAAAGTTTGTGCATGTGAGTATGTGTGTTTAGGAAGAAGAATCTAAAATCATGAAATAGTTTTGGTAATACGTCAGCTCACCAAAGCAGTGTTTATGTAGCATTTTTAAATATGATTTTGTAGCATTAATGATTATGCATTAATGGCATAGCATTAATGCATAGCAAGGGAAAATAAGACGATGTAGAAAGATGTAAGGTTTCTAAAATAACATTCAAGTACCTTAGCAGGATGGAGAAAAGGGCAACTCCTGTTGCATTCTTATCCTTACTGCTATTAGGAATTGACTGCCAGAGTAAACTGACCTGAGAGTACCTGGATTTTTCTCAAACATAACTAGTTTGTTTTCTCCAAAAGACAGTTAAGAAGCAAAATCAGTAGAAATATCTACCATAAGGCCCTTGTTTGGGTCAGATGGATCATTTAGCAGCAGGAATCTTGTTCCTATTGAGTCCCACTGCATGTACTTTGTTTCACATTGTAGAGCAGCCTTCAGTGCAAACAACTCAGAACCTGTTGGTGATTCAGGGAACTAAGTTGCATGTTAAGATATATAATTCAATGCATAAATAATTAATTATAATAAAAATATTTTAATTTAATACAAACAAATGATGAAGAAATATCTGAAATAACTTTCATCTTAAAAAAAAATCTCATTTTCATATAGCTTCATATAGCTTGAGCAAACAAAGTATTTGAAATTATCCAGATGGGGCAAAGTTTTTATTTCCTTTAGTAGGTGTTTTAATAAAAAATATGCTTTAAAATTTTCCTGGAATTTACCAAATAGAATTTACTTATCTGTTCCTAGTCTGTATGAGAACTCAGGCACATGAGGAATTTGACCAATTTTTCATTAATGTTTATAGTATCGAAAGTGATTGCAGTCACACCCCTGCACACAATTCACATCTCCAAGGGATTAATCTGCTTGTTCCCAAGGCCAGCTCTGATGCAGTGTAGCTCCATGGCTTTGAATGAGACCATTGTAGAAAAAAAAAGTATAAAAAAAAATCAGTGAGAAGAACTTGAAGGGCCTTTGTTGGGTTCTTTCATTGTTTGGGAGCTGCAGTTAAATTCAGGCCCTCACGTTGGTCCTTCCTGAGCTATACTGCAGCTACTCCCATCCCTGGAAATGTGTCTTCCTGATCCCAGGTTGGGCCATTATATCACATCAATAAACTTATCAATTTATATTTTACTTTTATCAGGAAACATAAGGCTAATCTGAGTCTATTTCAACTCATCTGTTTAGGTATTATTTACCTGAAGCCTGACTATGACTGGTGATTGGAGAACAGAGCAAGTTTTAATGGTTTGCCATAATAATACCCATATTAATATCCTTATTATAATACTGTATCTGAAGCTGCATCAGCTTCAGAAAAACTCAGTGATCCTGTAAAGATGCTAGAGCTACCCTTTGCGATTTGTTTCTCCTCCTGTGCATCATTCAAAAAGTGGGGTATCACAGCATACTCTTTCAGGATTATCTAAATAAATTGTAGTTCAGAATTGTAATTGTAAATTGTAGTTGTAGAATACTTTCAGAGAATCTGCAAATTAAGCTAAATTCTTGCAAAATGACATATCAGCAATTCCCTTTTGAAATGATATAAATGTATTTTTTTCATATTTTACATGGTTCATCAGCATAGTCAAAAGTGGGATATTCATTAGACTTTTTTCACCTCCAAATTTAATTGAAAACATTCTATATTATAAATACATATTAACCTGCAGAAATGCTGCATATCATAATTCATCTTCTTAGTCTATTTTTGTCCTTGATGGTTTCACATTGAGTTGATGTTTTTCATCTTTATGAACAATTAAAAAACAATTTTAAAAAAATGAAGAAAAATAAAGTACTGTCATATTTAGTCATTATATGATCCATCATATGACATATTCTGTCATATATTCTATCATGTGAAGTCAATGTTTTTTAAAAGATGTTTCTAAATAACAAACTGAAAGCCTGCTTACAATCTTTTTATTTTTTAACATTCTGTGGAATTATTGGTTTTGGGGGTTTGGTCGGTATGTTGTTTTACCTGATAATATACAACAGGAGAAACTAGTTCACAAAATTTTATGAAAAATCAGATGTTATCACAGAATCACAGAATGAGAGAATGGTTCAGGTTGGAAGGGACCTCTAGAGATGATATAGTCCAACCTTCCTGCTCAAGCAGGGACACCTAGAGCACATGGCACAGGGTGGCATCTAGATGGGTTTTGAAGATCTCCAGAGGAGACTCCACAACCTCTCTGGGCAGCCTGTTCCAGGGCTCTGTTACCTCACAATAAAGAATTTCTTCCTTATTTGGAGATGGAAAATCCTGTGTTTGTACCCAGATTTTGTGCATATACCTTTGTTAGTAACGCAAAGAAACATTAATTTATCAATATGGGAATGCATTGTAACTCTGTCTGGTGTTATTTATCATGTATAAAACACAAATATGAACTCTGCATGGCAGATCTGAATTTATTATGTTACCATTTGTATACCATAATAATGTAGTATCTTCTGTAAAATACTCCTCCACATGAAGTAAAGCAACTTAAAAATTCATTTTCTCAGATTCTGTTACTGGGCTTGAAAACTGTCTATTCAATGACTTATTTTCATTTGCATTTAAGATACAGTAAGTCTATGGTTTGTTTGACTATGTCACATTTTGAGTTATGTTCCATCTACATTTAAGTGTTACTTCAGTAAGTTTATCTCACCGCATTTTCTCTTATCAAGGAAAATAATAGCCTCTGGGAAAAATTGCAAGAATGAACTATCCAGAGACAGGACACAACAAGACAGTTGAACCAAACAGATAAACCAAACAGACAAAATAGGTGTTCTGAATTAATGAATTTACATAGAATATTTACTTTCAAGTTCTTATTTCCTAAAACAATTTCAAAAAGCAAGTAAAGTTTTACTGAAAAAATTACATTTCATAGTGGTCTAACTGCTTAGTGGCCACTGACAGTAAAAGGCACACAGCTTAAACCCTTGTGCACCACTTGAAAATTTGGAATGAAAAATATCTCCATTAATCATACCACAGGAAGAACTAGATCCCAGATCAGATGTTTTTTTATTAAGATCACATAGCTCCATTTAAATATTTAGTACTTATATTTCAATCACTGTACAGAGACCCTCCCTCAAGCAATTATTTACTAGGAAATTTCATATTCATTCAGATTAACTATACCTTTTTCCTTAGCAGAAAGCCCAAAGTAAAACTGTAATGTCATTTGGGACAGAGGAGATAACTATAGCTATTTCATGATTTACTGGCTTTGTACTAGCAGCCATCTGCAGTCTACTCATTTGCTTCGGCAATTCATTTAGTCAAGCAAACTTATTATTGTTTTTGCATGATAATGATGTCTTCAAGGAGGATATTAAACATCTCTTTTCTCCAGATAGTCAGGACCCTGGGAGGTAGGAGGAGTGGAATGGCTGCACTGTCTACAAAATGGAGGGGAAATCCTTCAGGTAGCCCTTTGACACAGGACTTTATCTGGCCCTCTGACATCTCCCAAAGACATCAGGAAGCCAGTGGATCTAAGGCTGTCCTATGTTAAAAGAAATGTAATTAGTGAACGAAAGGTAGAAAATCTTATCGCATCTTATCACAAGGATTTATAGATATTTGAGACCAATAGACATAACTAATATTTTCCATGAAAAAATCACAAGAAAGAAACAACACAATCCTCCTATTCTTTCAAAGCAAACCAATAGTATGCTAGCAGACAAACTAGGAGTTTCATTTTTAACAGAGAAAATTGTGTTCCTCCGCTGCATATTTTTGCTTCTGTAGTAATCATCATTGATGATTTAATGTCTCACAATGCACATATGTCTTTTAACAGATATTTTAAAATATTTGCTTACTTAGTATTTGCTAAACAAATAATAATAAAATATTCATTTTCTAGCACAATAACAATGCATTTATCCTTTATCACTGACATAAATCATGTGTTGATAAGATAAATGGCAAAATAGGATAGAATAGAAATAAGAGTGTGTTTTGTGCAATTTGCAAGATTTTGATAACTATCTCACTGTTCTCTTGCTCTTATTTGACATGCCTTGTAAACAGCAATTTTAGACAAGCTTTGCAGAAACTAGGATTTCAAATGTTTGGATGAGGGAGACTGACTTACTGTTTCAGAAACTTAAGAAAATATAAATCTTTACTTAGGTACAAACTTCAAAATGCTTTGGAAATGGATGTGGCTGATGAATGGAAAATATTTCAGCATTAGTTCAGGCTCTGTGTATTGAAGAAAACATATTCACTAAACTAAAAAGATTCAGTATTTGTAGCAATTCATAAGAGGAAAGACTGCATGCAAGAAATAGGTGTATTGACTTGTTTTGATGCTGCTGTGATGTTAACTATAGATATATGCTCTATGCCCTTGTGGATGAGGTATTTTGGGTTAATATTTTATTGGCTAAAAGAGTTCTTCCTCTCATAAAATTTGCAGCAATTAGTCCATGTAACAAATTACATTTGTCCATTTACCAATATCCTTTGTTCACTAGTTGATAACACTTTGTCCTGAAAAGCCTTCAGTACATCACAACTATATGTATACTTTGTTGGTTTGAATAATTTTTGTACCATTTAGCTCTATTTCAACAAAATGGCTATGTTCAGAATGGTTTCTGAATCAGTAAGTTTACTCTTCAGATCAGTAACACCTCCAGCTGAGGCCTCCTAAATAATAATAATAAAAAATCTTATTTGTATAAATGAATGATTATGTTTTCATACATGGAAAACAGATGGAGTAGAATGCTGGAGTAGAGTAGTGTTCAGAAAACCTGTATCAGAGGAGAAGATACAAGCAATAAGAACAATTTAGGGAGAAGAGCTTCAGGGCAAACGCTCACTGGTATGTACAATACACAGTATTTGTTAAATCCCACTTTTTTTTTAATAACTAGAAATTACATATGTGAAAATATTTTCATTAAATTATACAATACAAAGTGATTAGGCTGTAAGAATGCATTTCCTTTATAACACATTGAAATGAGGCCTGATATTTCACTGGGAACAAAAATATTCATTATTAACAAAGCAAAATATTTCACAGTATGAAATATCTGTATCT
>JAUBNY010000172.1:24725-44656 GCA_032275445.1 Crypturellus soui | reverse complement strand
GCCTGATATTTCACTGGGAACAAAAATATTCATTATTAACAAAGCAAAATATTTCACAGTATGAAATATCTGTATCTGGTCTCGCATACTGTAATCAAGACTTGTTATAAAGGCAAATCTTAAGATAAATTTTAAAATACATATTAGAAGCCTTAGAGATGGAATAGTTTCCATCTTCAGTATGTTAAAATACAAAGTTATTGAAAAGTTTTTTTTTTTTTTCCATCTTCTTTCTCTTGCCATCATTATCATTGAGGCTGGAAATGAAAATATTTGGAAACACAAGCATTCATTTGTATGCAAAAATATTTTAATATTTTAACAATATTCACATTAGGAATATAAGTAATTCTTATAATAATAATGAGGAATAAGAAATAAAATCATAAATAAGAAATAAAGTAAAATCAGATAAAGATGAGGATTACATAGCAAATCTGTCATGGATTCAGATTTAGAAGAAAAACTCATCTTCAGACCAGCATTACAACTACCTCTCATAAGGGCAGATACTATACATACAGTGTGCCTCACAACAATTAAAATTTAGTTGCTTGGAAGGAATTATATTGTAAACAATATTAAATTTCTTTTTATTTCTCCTAAAAAAGAAATAAAAATTCTATTTCATAGTTCTCTAGTCACATAGTTAAGTATTCAGCAAATTTACAAAACAGCTATTTCTACCTTTAGAAAGCAAAATCATGTAAATAAGGTGTTTATAACCTCCTAAGGAGTAACTTGCCTGCATCAACAGTTATTTAAAGCTGAAAGACAGTATTGAGAAACTGTGGTCATAATTTATGAAGGTAATTGGTCAGGTATTTGCACTTGGATTTCTTACTGTAGCTGCTTAGCTATCATTCAAATATACAGAGAATAACAGGATAATAAGTTGCCTTGTCTGGCTCCCTAAAAATGTCAGTCAGGTGTTCATTTCCTGAAGAAATTACCTGCTATGTGTCTCAGGTTGCACAGATATTAGCTCATCAGTAAGTTGGTCATATATCACTATCATAGACTAGAATGAAGGTAGTAAAATTTGATAAAAAAGAGGAAAAGAAGTATAGATGAGAACAAAAAGAAGACCTATAGTTTTAATGGTGTTCTAAGGAAGTTGTATTGATTGTGGGTTTTTTTTTCCAGAGGAATGGCTTTGATAATGATCTCATAAAAAACAGTCTTTCAGTGCAAAATTCCTATCAGTCAATGTGTTCGCAAGACTAGGCTGAATGATGATGCCAAAATAAGTGGACCATACATAAACACCAAGCACATGCTGACTAAGATAATACTAATAGTAGCAAGAAAATAATGTCTTAGCATATGTAAGGATGAGGATATTCTCAAAAATATGCCCTATGCATTGTCACTGGATCTATCAAGGTTGATGTGTAACAGTCACTCACAAAATCAGATAAATAGATAAATAATAGATAAATGTAGAGATATGTTTTTGTCTAGCCCTGTAAAACATACAAATGCATAGAACTACAACTGGAAATGTTGCAGATGTGCAGAGCATTACACTACAGTGCGCACACTCCCCCTCTTATAAATGCTGGCACATCGAAGTAAAATATGATTGGCATTTTCAACAGAAATGTTATGTATGGGCTAATTCAACACTAGGGCGTGTCTCACTTCCTTTAAATAGCCAACATTTTTTGTGCCTTACACACACTTCTGTGTTACCTGAAGAGACTCTATGTAAGGTCACTACCCTGATTCATCCCTGGAACATGAAATTTTGTTTCCTGAGCCCCACTTGTCTCAGGCAGATAAATAGCCTACCTGCCAGGGAACTGGCATTCATTCTGAATATGGTCTCCCTCAGCCTCTAATGCTACTATTTAGATCATTATTGTCTCATCAGATAACCGACTTGCATTCCAGTGCTTTGAGTGCCCATCTGAATGAATAGAAACACATTCCAACTCCTCTGGCAAACAAGGTAAACCTGGAGAGAGGTCTCTATGATTTCTCATTTTTAATAGGTTGCTTGCTAATGAAACACTGAGCAATTAATTAATTAAAGAGGCTGTAGAGAGTTTGGTATTACAGAGGAAGTGACAAGTTCAGAGATTGGGTTCATCTTGAAACATAGGCATCTAGAATAGAAAGAAAACATATCTGAAAAAGATATTTTAAAGAAGGTTACAGCAGAGAAGCAAAGAGGGTGATAATTAGAGATGCATTTATACTTGTAAAAGAAGCAGAAAAACCTACTGGATATAGGTCTATATGCTAAAATGAATAAAATATCTTTCTTTGTATGATGACATTGCAGTCTAACCTGTTTATTTTTATTTTTTTTGAATATCAGAAATCTGTATAGATAAGTGAATTGAAGAAACTGTCTATTTATAAAGATACTGCTAACGTAAGGGCATAGACTGCCCTGTCCATCACAAGCATGAATTATTTTTCTAATCCTGCACAGGCTTGAAATTATTACATCCATTCATCTTACTTGCTCCTTTATGTCATTTAATATTTATAAACCTTATTGGCTGATCTGCATGATGAGTAGAATTACACTACATCCTTATTTGCTCAAGTCACAGAGGACTTAACAGTGAATCTTAGGTTCCAGCCTTGCTTATTTTATGTACAATATGAAGAAGAAAAAAATATTTATTTTGCTAACGTTTGCGTTTTCTTACTTAAAAGAGTACTAGGATTCATTCCACCCTCATACAGACAGGTGAGTTAGGTAGGACTGGTTAGGTGTATTACCTCTCTCTGTTAATTGAAAAGAGAATGTTGGCACTGCTTTAAACAGTGGAAACTGAAAGATTGTGAATGAAAACATTGTTACCATCCTCTTCTTTTGTTTTCTTAATTAATTTCATGGTATGTTAATCCTAATTTTAACACGATTTATACTGTTTGTAATCTAGAATAATGCCAAAGAAATCTATTCTCAAACGTTATAAAGTCAGTATAGCCAGTAGTAAAACAGGTGCAAAGCATGTAGTTTTCTCTTGAAGAAACCAAGGGAACAATTTTTCCTTACGTTACCTTCATGTAGTTGTATCACTGATCAGTAGCAGAGGATAAAGACATGATTTTTAGTAAGTACTGTATTTCATTTATTCATTTCAGTCTCTACCCAGAAAGGAATCTGTAATATAGAATGTTGTAGCTTTTTATTCTGTATTCCTAACTAAACTTATCTGAAATCTTCAGGCATAAATATTAGCTAAGCACTTGGATAATCATTTTAATATCCTTTATGCTGTATAGTTTATCTGATTTTGTACATCTGAAGCAAATAAGATTATTTTGACACCTCTCTTGTTTTTGGAAAATAAGCAATCTAAGTGTTGTATGAAGGAAAGTGAGTGGGTTTTATGTATTATATATTTACATTCTTCCTTGAAATGAAACTCATAAAAAAAAAATCTTTTTTATTGTCTCTCTCTCTTTTTTTTTTTCCCCCAAATTGCATATTTTTGGATTTAATACAGAATTCATTTCATGAAAAAAAGCTACTACACAATTACTCTGAAAAAGGAAATAATGTTCTGGGGTCTATTACATTAAATCATATATGTAATATGAAGCAGAAAAAGTTGGCACTAAGTAACGTTCTGCTGAACGTTATATCCAAAGATAGGTGTTATGAAAAATGGAAAAATCCATTAGACTGCACAAAGAATGACAGAAGTTTAGGAAAATAAAGTTTTATAGAAGCTATAATATATATTTATATATATATATAAACAGTTACTGAAATACTGTCTATTACTATTTATAAATTAATATTTGCATTTTAAATTGAATATAAATGCTACTACTATTTTAATATTAGTCAAAATATACAAAAGGGAAAAAGGTTGGTTGATTTGTGTTATCTAAAGCAAATAGCACCTGTGACAATCACTAGCACAGCAAGTATAGGACACAAGAAGAGCTGGCTATACAGAACAAAGCAGTTGGTGCCGAAGATCTTGTGTCGATGCTGTATCCATTTAAGAGTTCCCCATCTCCCATCTCTGAGAAGTGGGTACTATCTGGTCCTATGCAAACAAACATTGGCCACTGTAGTGCTCCTAAACTGCATCTTTTGGTTTAGCTTCAGTGAAATGAATTCAGTTCATATCATCTAGGACAACTCTAATAGCGAGCAAAGCACACCAGCTGAAGACAACTTCGAGATTCACTTCAAAATGCAAACCTGATTATATTCAATATTTGTTTGTCTCTATTGTAGTTAATAATTTGTGCTACTAATCTATATTCTCTGTAAAGTACCCTTGTATGATATTAAGTATGACCAAACTGCATGTAATCCTGCTGGATTGATGGTCTTACTCTGCAGTGCTTCCCCTGCAAACGCTCCTTTTTCTTCTTTCCTTCTTGATCCAGTTTATGGATTGAGTAGTTGTCTTTGTTCAGTGTTTTTAACTATTGACTGTACAACAGAAAGCTAAACAGTCTTATATCTACAGTTATATACAGTTATATATTACAGTACCACAGAAAACAACAATTAAACAATCAAATGAATCTTTCATTGGCTTCCACTGTATTAGTATTTCTGAATATCTCCAGTAACCCATTTAAAAACAAATTTCTATACATGTTATAGATTCCACTTATTTACATCAATTGTTTGCCAAAATAAATCAATATGGAGTTCTTTTTTTCACCTTGCAACATGCAAATGAGAGTCTTTTTCTTTTTTTTCCCCAAGATGAAGGCTCAGCCAACGACAGTAAATATTTAAGAATTTTAAAACAGAGTGTATGTAGAAACATTATATAAAAAGAAGAAATGGATTGGTAAGATTAGTGGTGCATTTATTCTACTAATATTATCTTAAGTATCTTTAATATATATTTAAAATCTCAGATAAACTTTCCAAGTGAAAAAAAATAACAAATATGAGAGACATGAAGTTTCAATTACTCATTAGGAGTGGCAATGAGCTCCTAAATCACCAACCAATGTAGATATGTGTACATGAACTAGATATTTTTGAACTCATTATAGACAATGTATTAGACAAAGAGAAGGTGGACTCTGGAGAGCTATCATCTAGTACACCCTGAGGTACATCTACATCAGCTGCGTGGTTATATTTAAACACACCTTTAATACTAATTTCTGCTTGTAATACTAATTTTTGAGAGTAAAACTACTTACTATGTAAGTTGTGGATTAGATGGTATTTCCTCAACATGTTTTTTCTGAAGGGTGATTTTTACACTGGTATTACAGGATTTAATCTCAATGAATTTAATGAGGTATGAGAAACTTCTGAGAGTTTAAAAGGATTCTGTGTCAGTCATGAAACTTTAAAAATGGGACTCCTATTTTTTCAATTGGACTTTTTACTTTATCTTCAAATGGTTTTGAATGGGTAGAATATAATACCTTAAAGTGCTTCTAGGACTACAAGAACTGAAGCAAAATTTAAATATAATGGTTTAATGTAAAGTACATGTAGTTAATGGTTAATAGTATCTGCTGAATTTATATCCATATGTAAGGGATGATCCCAGTCAGATGATCCCAGCAAAGATCATTCTTATGGCCTTTGATATTTTTTAATTTGATTTTATTTTCATTTTGATCTGGAGTTGGTTAAAAATATATTTGTTGGTTTCTCATTTTCTAAAGCAAATATATATATGTAATATGTAATAATAAGTAATAAATATAAAACATTTTAAGTCTTTCATACAAGTATCTATGGTTTGATTCCAGCTATTTTTAACACATCTATAAATCTGTCAAGAAATAGTAGTATAATTTTATAGACAAATTCCATGTTAAATCTTTAAAAATAAGTTAAATTGTATTTATTCATATTCTTTATGTACTTTTGACCTTTCTTTTACTTAGTTCATCACTTGATTTTTTTCTTCTGAACACATATTTAGTATTATAAAATATTATTATGAAAATATCTTTAAAATTTTAGAAAGAAATTAATTCTGATTAAAAGATAGTTATAAATTCAGGGTCATACTTTAAACAGTGAGGAGGGTAAATTGCTGAAAGTCTAATCCAATCTGTGTATACTGCGGAGAAAAATGATTATATAATTAGACTGCACTGTAAGACACATTTGTAAGTGAATTGAATTATGATTGTCCAGACCATCTTCATTTTGGAGTTTGTTAACTTGGGATTCCTTGAATCTGCAACTCATTTCTAATTGTTAAGCATGATGTTCATGTGTGATATTTTAATATGATACTATCTAAAAAATAAGCAAAGTTTATGAAAACTAAAAGAATAATAGAGAGAGGAGGAAAAACATATGAAACAACACTGTACAAGCTTGATATAATCATTCTATATTCAATCACTAACATTAGGTATTTGCAACACCAAAGCAACTTTTTTTTTCCCTAGAGCATACTGCTTTTGCTTTTCTAGAGCATACACTAGCAAAAAAATTTCAACTTTTCTATTTTAACTCTGATTTCTACCTTGCTTCATGAATTTAATTTTGCTACATGAATTTAATTTTAAGGTAATATAAATTTTATTTATTTAATGTCTATAAAATCTCTATATGAGCACAATTAGATCCTATCCCAACAGCTGAAAAGGAAGTTTAATCTGTCTTCCTACTTTAAATTACTTCATATTTTCGCTGCTACATTGGAAACCTGAACTGAAGATTTTGAAAGAACCTGCTGCATTTGTCCTCACATCATTTATTAATTTTAATTGAATAAATGAATTCCATAGCCTGAGTTCTGTTTCTTCAATAGTCTTTTTCTAGAATTCTTACTCAAGGAAAACCTCCACTGCATTCTCCTCTTAAATAAATGAAGAAATGCTTTCATAATATCTGTGGGTGCTAAAAACAAGTATCACATTCCCAATCAGTGTTTTGACTGCTGTGTGTACTACATTAGACTATAATTATTAAATCTGCATTTATAATTTTCAAAATGCAATTACCTTTCCAAACACAAGTAATTTCACTAAAATACTGGAGAAGTTAAAAGTGTTTTGTTTTTGTTTCGATTTTGAATTCAGTTATCCTCCTGTGATGTATTATGCCTTGTTATGTGCTTTTTCTTTATTTGTGCTCTGTTGTTTTCTGTTTTGCACTATTCCCAGTTGATTGATTTGCCTCACGTCACATCATAAAATTTCTCCATGACATGTGCTTTCCTCATCTGATTTTAATGGAAGCTGAAAGTCAAGTTGAGAGAGATCAGTCCTGGAGGAAAAACTCCCTTGAACTTCCTAAAGATTACTCTTCCTGTTCCTTTCCTCTATTCCTGTGTTTAAAACTCAGATTCATCAGATGATAGATAGATATCAATGCATAGATTCATGTATATTTCTGATAATATTCTGCCACTTACTATCATTATTACCTTAATTTCAATGATAGCATGGAATCTGTGCTAGCATTATTAGCTCTTACACCTGAAAGTCCACTATAATTGTCAAATTCCTATACAGCTTTACTAAGAATTCAAAGCTCTATATGGAATTTGAGTGATACGCTGGAGTAAGTGCCCCTAATTTACCAGTTCAAAGACTTTCTAGTACTTATATTTCTTCCCTGCTGTCTGTGACAAGAACTATTGTGATATAACCAAACCAAAAGTCACCTATCACTTTTTGATTTTATGTGAGCCTATTTAATAGTAGGAAGTTTATTTATTTATGTCTTTCTAAAATTATTTTTTTCTTTTTCAGTTTCTTCTTTGATATCTGTAGTTAGGCAAATTTTGGTGCTGATAGTTCAATATTTGATTTATTTATAGGTGAAACCTTGATGCTGTACAAGTTACTTCAGCGGAGATGGGGAGAAGCACTGCAAAAAAGTAGTGCTACTGGTGAATAGAGTCATGAATGAAAGTTCCAGGAAAAAATTCTGGAGAGTTTATTTTCTGAAAACCACAACAGTTAATAGAAATGTTTTGTTCATTTTTGTTCCGTTTTGTCTGAGTGAAGTATCCAGACTGTGGGTGTTGAAAGAATAATAGGAATAATAAGAATAATACTTATTTACTATCATGTTCCTTAAAAAAAAAAAGTACAAATCAAACTTAGTAGTTATATTAAAACAGATTCTTCAGTTACCTCCAGTGAAGACATCACTGGCAAGTAAAGGGATCTGGTCAAGTCAGAAATATGAGGAAGTTAAGAGGTGGCATAAAAGCTAGAAAAATGCAAACCACATCAATTTTTTTAATTGAGGAGTAAACAGTATTAAAATCCTACTATTCTGTAGCACAGTAAAGAGCTACAAAATAAGGAAGAAATGATCAAAAGGCAATAATGTTGAAAGACATTGGAAAGTCAAAGATCTCAAATATCAAGCACCTCCATTAAGGGCAGAAATGTCTTATGTGAGTGACAAATTTAAAAAACATAAGATTACAAAGGGCAGTACGAAGGTTTTGATGGAAAATCCAAATACTAGTTAAAGTAAGTGGGACGGTGGCTATTGGTGGCAGGAATGCTGTACCGAATCTGTGAAATTTTACAGAGAAAATGTTTTCATGCATCTCAGTCATTAACTCATCTTCTTTCAGCAAATGATGTTAGTAAAGAGTAAAATTATGAATGCAGATTCGATGTACCTGTAGAAGTACTATATTTGCTGATTCAGTGTACCATTTTGGACTGTCCTCAGAAGATGTTGCACAATTACACAATGGCATTTTTTTTTCCTTCTCTCCTAAAGTCAAGGACAATTTGCTATAATCACCTTTTGATAATAAGATCCATGCTTCGAGATCAGAAAGGCCCATTGTGATAATCTTTTCTGATCTCCTACATAAAAAAAAAATCCACAGAATTTCATCCAGTGATGTATGTGTAAATTCTGCAAGTTCTTTGTGCACCACATCATGCCTTTCAGATAAATCTTCTCCTCTGATTTAAAGACTTCAGTTGAAGAAGCATCCTCCTTATCTGTAGGTTGCTCAATCTATCTTCTGTAGAGTTTCTATTTTCAGTTACTACATGACACCACCTTTGTCTACCAGCACGTTTACTATTAGAAAGTGAGTTTTTGTAGACCATTACAATTCAAGTATTAAAATTTTTGGTTAACAATACTCATTTATATACTCTCAACAATATTTATTTATTTATTTATTTATTTATTTATTTATTTATTTATTTATTTATTTATTTGCATATTCAAACAGTTATATGAATAATCAGTGTGACAATCTGCACTTGCCAATGAGAGTAGGTCTAGTTTCCTAACCCTATTCCCTCTTGTTAGTTTATATCTCATTAACTGTCTGTTAGAAAAAAATGATAGGTTTCATGTAGAAAAAATGTAATCAGAGGATAATAATCACATGTTTTAAAGCAAATTATCATAGAAGATAAACCCATTAATTCACATGCAAAGGGCCAAACAGGAGAAGAAATCTACAGTCTGACTCAAGCTGAAAACATAGAATTATAAGACATAAAGAATTGAGAGAAAAATGCTGAAAATTATTAAGATATTATAAAAAAAGTTTAATAAATAAAGTATTATTAAATAAGTTATTATTTCCTTAATAAAAGTTCTAGTACTACAATCTAATTGCCATCCTTCTAACATTAAATAATACAAATAACCATTTAATATCCACCAATGCAATAAATACTTTGCTGTTCATCTAAATATTTGCTTTGAGCACATGAGCATGAATTTGTCATTGACCTGACAATGATTTTATCAGTTAATCTGTAAAATGCTAACTTTCTAAATGCTATTCAGCATAAGCAATGACAGAAAAAAATGATTTTAAATATGTTAAAATCACCAGCTTGTTTAGCAATATTTTTCAGCTCAGTGCTTGTAACAGGGAGTAGAATTCTAGTCACCTCCTTTTTAAAAGTTATTGAAAAGACCAGATTGTGTGGTGTATAACCCCATATGAGAAGGGCTTGTTCTTCTTTTATTCAGCCTCATAAAGCTTCAAACAACAACCTTCCTTCTTATCCTTCCTTTCCCCCATTCATCTTCTGTCTACCAACTAACTAAGGCAAGGGGTAGCATTTATGACTCTATTGCTCACACAAGTTTTCAAAACATGACTATAACTATGAAGAAAATACTTTTTTTCCCTGATAATGGCAGACTTCATGACGAAAGAGGAGTGAAAGATACATTTCCTGCCTGTCTGACAATACTACTATTTTTGACCCTCAATGCCAAGGCATGGTGCAAAGTCTGGATTTTTGTGTTAGGTCTGGTTTATACTTCCTTGATATACTATGTCAATACCATCAACACTATACTGACATATACTATATCAATAGGAGTTAGTACTCATTATTGTGATAACTGAATTATGCGAATAAAATCTGTTTTATATGTGAGTATCTTCAACTGACTCTTTTTTTTACATATATTTCTGTTTTGCTAACATACACAATGTTATTCATATCACCACTGGCTCCAACACCGGTGGAAGTGTCCCAGCTCCCTTTGGGGAGCACCCATGCACAGCCCTGACCTGTTTTGGAAAGAGCAATAGCTGAAGCTTGTGGAGACAGACAGCAGTACACTGCTGAGGGTAGGAGGCATGTGGCTGGAAAGGATCTGGAGATGCACTCTAGCAGATGGGGCTCTGAAAGACATCCCTTTTCTTCAAATGAAAATACACAGTAATGATGATTTTTAAAATATAACAACTTTCTAATGTGAGGCTGTAAACATAATTAGATAGGAATTACATTTTTTTACAGGTATTTTTGTGCATTAACCTCAAAGTTGATCTAATTCTATGCAGATTAGAATCCACTTTGAGCCAGTCTTCCTCTTTTTTCAAGAGGAGAGAATACAGCCAACCAAGAAAGAAACATTTCCCAAGAGAGTTCCTGTCGACCAACCAGAACCTATTCAGATTTTGTGGAAGTACAAATCTCTTCTTAAGAAGACACTTCTGCCTCTGACATCCTGCTTCTTACTAAGAAAGTAATGGATTTCCTTATTTCAGACATATAAACAGAAGAAAAAGTTCATTCCTCAGTCAAGATCTTTATAGAACCTCCTGTATCATAAGAACCACCTCACAGATTAGTCTGTAGTTATCTAACTCTGTTGAACTATACAAGTCCTCTAGGCCACTTACATTTAACTTCAGATTTCCATGGCTGTTCAAGTCCCTAGGGAGACTGGAAGTATCATTAGAGCAACCGAAAGGTAAGTTTAGGGAGTAATATGCTTCCTCAGTAGGATTGCATCAGTGCAGTCCAACCACACATGCAGTCTCAGCGATCATAGATACAAAGAGCTGTAGAACTTGAGAAAATAAATGGTCAAAGTGAAAAACAACATAACTTCTGAAAAACCTTTAGCCTAGAGTATCTCATACATCTACAAAAAACTTGAAAGCGAGTTGTTAGCATTTTGGGGACATAAGAACAGTTTCTTATTAGTTGATTGAATATTAAAAATATGGTAAGTGGAGATATAAAGTGTAATTCAGATTTCCTGGAATATCCTAAGAATTTACATTTTGGGGATTTATTGTATGTTTAAAATTATTAATTCTTCCTAGTGAACAATGTTAACTGAGAATTGTCTTCCTATTTGCCAATATAAACTTCATTTTCTCAAATATTTTACCTGTGATTGACATAAAATCAATACAGATTGGACTGTTATCTTCTCTCCTGCTTCTGTGCCTCTGAGTTCTGTGCGTGGAAAAATCCAGACATTTTCTTCACATTTTAAACTGTACTTTACTTCAGAAGCATTGGAGCTCAAGATATATTTGAAGTAGAGATGTGTGAAATTGTTAAAGCGCTTTAGAAATTTTTATAAGCACTTGTTTTGAAAGTGATCATAATTCTGGACTCATGCAGTGGAAACTGATTTAAGATTACTGGAACACTTTTTACTAATTTCAGAGCTTGTGAGTTTCCCAAATCAGAAGGTATACTTTTTAAACATAATAAACTGTGAATGGCAGTTTATATGTATGATCACTCAACAGTATATGTAGCGTAGATCAAAGATCAGCAGTTCTAAAGAAACTAACTCCACTAATGAGACGATTGCAATAGACTATTAACTTGATTTCTCTGCTAACTCTTGCTACTGCAATACATACACTTAGTCTTTGATCTCACTTTGTCTTTTTCTCTTCTGACCCTTTAAAGATGTGAAATTGCTGAAAGTTTTAGCAACTCGACTTTGCCTATTCTGTTTTTTTTGTCTGTTTGCTTTCCTACTTTCAAAGCTAATAATAAATCTTTTCTACAAGAGCACAAGTAACAGGTTATGTTGAAGCTATCAATCAGTCATACTACTTTGCAAAGACTGAAAGGAAGTAAAAGAATGGAAAGTCAAAACTTTATGGTCTTATGATATTGTCAGTGTTCCTGGCAAAGGACAGTGTAAATCCATCTCTCAGTCTTTTTCTATCTCCACCAAAAATCCAGAAACAAAATTGCAATTGTACACATAGATACACACAATCTTCTTGAAATGAAACAAGGGTGATTGTTTATATCTTTTTTTCCAGGTTTTGCTTTTCTTCTGGTTTATGTTTTTTCTTAAATCTGATTTTCTGCTTGTAGCTAACTGGAAGCTCCTAGGGACTTCTGCAGCCAAGAGTTTCTCCTAGCTGTTTCCTGGAAAGATTCCTCATTAAAAAGGGCTGACAGTAGCAGCAATCTGCAGCACTACGCGGTGGGAGAATGAGGTGGGGAGTATCAGACTCCTGCTCATCTGCTGTGGGAATGATCTGGTAAGTGGTAGTGCAGCTAGCACACACAGTAGTTGTCACCAGGGCAGGGGGCACAGGAGCTCTACTCTAGACTGTGTGAGACTGTGTGTTACATTGGTGATGAGCCATTTCTCCACATTTGCCAGCTAAGTGCTAGTTATATGTGGGGGGAGGTTGGAGGGAAGAAAACTACTGTTATTGCATTTATCTGGAATGTGTCTGAGAATTTAAAATCTCTCTAATGCCATGTTTCTTTGAATTCCTCTGGCTATCTTGGTAGACAGCTATCCATATCTAAATCCATTATTTGGGAACCTAGAAGTGTCCAGCCTTACCTGCAATAAAAACAACAAACAAAAAACAAACAAACAATCTTTTACCTTTATATTAGACTCAAGAAAGTTATATCAATTATTTGATTCTCTGAAATAGTAAAAATTTCCCTTCAAACATTTTCACTTATTTTTCTACCATTCCCAAATCCTGCATCACCAAAGTCAGTGTTCTATGCCAGAAAGTCAGTGTCCTACTCTATTCTTTTTTTTGCTGTTTTGATTAAATCTAGTTTAACATTCTTCACTAGTTGTTCTAGTTTCTTGATTTTGTTGTTTAGGCCTCTGGCATCACAACTGTCTCCTTCTGACCTCATTTAATTTCCTAAGGCAAGATTCTTTCACTAACAGTATCTTTTACTCATCTCATGCTCTCAGTGGTATTAACAGCTCAAGAATTCAACTTCCTAGGTTAAGCTGACTCAATTCAAAAGGTTTCAGACATTTATTTATTTATTTACTGTTACTTTTTTATTTTAAACAGCTCTATAGAACTAAATTGTACCACAAATCTTTAAAATAAAAGAAATTTCAGTAGTGTTCCTCTTTCTTCCACGTGATTACACTGTAATATTTTGTTTAAATTATAAGCTATATAAATAAGCTATATAAAAAGAAAAATATAACAACTATCTGCTTGGGTAATAAAAAGAGACTTGAAACAAATAAAAGCATTTTGAATGTATACCCTACTAGAATATTAAACAAAACATTGTCATGTTTTACCTTGCCATGTAGTCAACATGGATTCACCAAGAGAATGTCATGTTTGATGAACCTGATAGCCTTCTACGATGGGATGACTGGCTAGATGGATTATGGGAAAGCCCTGGATGTTGTCTACCTTGATTTCAGCAAGGCTTTCAACACAGTCTCCCAGAACATCCTCATAGGAAAGCTCCAGAAGTGTGGACTGGATGAGTGGACACTGAAGTGGATTGAGAACTTGACAGATGGCAGAGCTCAGAGGGTGGTGATAAATGGGGCTGAGTCTAGCTGGAGGCCTGTGGACAGTGGTGTCCCACAGTGGGTCAGTATTGGGCTCAGTGGTGTTCAATATGTTCATCAATGACTTGGACAAGTGGACAAGTACTCTGAGCAAGTTTGCGGATGATACCAAACAAGGTGAAATGACCAACAATCCAGAGGGCTGTGCCACCAAGGATTACTTTCTAGCTAGAAAAATGGGTTGTTCCTCTTCCAGAACCTCAAAAGTTCTAGGTGGCAGTGAAGCCACAGTTCCAGACTAAACAGGGACAGAGTTTGAAAGGCCTTCCTAGTTCTTCTCTCCCTCTCTTTTTTAGTATGTTAAATATTATAATGCCTATTTTAGGAATTATTTCTTAAACCATAAAAGAACTAAAAACCTGAGATCAGAGATCAGAGAAAGCAACATGATCAGAAGCAGCAGCTATTCCTGGATTTAAAAGGCTACAACCTGCATTCTTAACTTCTGACCTTTGTTCAGAAAAGTGTCCAAAGGATCTGACTACTGCTAAGTTTTAATCACATAAAGATACTTTGAATTTGAACTGTCTGATGCTTCAGAATAGCTTAGCATGTCCATGAAAGGATGTCAGCAAGAAATAGGAAAATATACAAAAAAAACAAGACTTCTGAGGAATAAAAAATACTACTGAAAATATGATATGTAGAGAAAGAAATGTATACTTCAAACCATCTATCTTGAATTATACAATGCAGTCTAATTTAACTCACCTAGATATATTTTTATTATTAATAAATACAGTAGGAGATTTACCATAATGTATAAATACTGTATCAAAAGGCTAGAAACACATGTACCGGGCAATGTGGTACTTGTGTCATTTTAATAAAAAGTGTTTCTTTGGATTCAGTGACTGGGCAAGCACTTTGTGACTCTCATATAGCATTGTCATGTGTCCGCTTCATTGATTTTATTTCTGATACCAATTATACAACTGCTATTCCTAGAGAAAATACTGAAAACTAAATAGTGATGAATGTTATCTTTGCCATTCAATGTATTTCATACACTGTGGAAGTGGTGTATAGGAAGTAAGATGTGGATGAACATAGTATAAAATAGTCTGAAAAAATAACTTTAAATGGAATAAAAATAGGTTTATGCTGTCATTTACCCTCAATAAGTATTAACTATACTTACAGTCAGTAAGATCAGCCTGAGACACTACAGTCTGATGTTTTATTTCCCCCAAAACTTTTTTAGTTCTTAGTATTCTGCCCTTCGGGAAAAAAATGCTAATTTACAATGTACCATGGCTTCTGGCACATAGTCCTAACTCTTATGATCCAGTGAATGCCTGAAGTAAAACATAGTATTTATTTTAAAATTATTGAGAATAAGACAGATAAGAAAAACACTGGGGTGTAAACTCCCCACTTCTCTACGATCTAGCACTACAGAGAAACATAGCTAAACAAAAGAACAAAGCTCAGCTATAGAGTAAGGTTTATACTATATATGCCAACAGAAACCTACAGAGATTCATTTTCTCAGATTAAAAAAAGTCACAGAAGAAGTGCATAAAAAATTTAGCTTGATGTAATTTCATGCAGAAACTTACACAAGTAGATCCAGGCGACTGAAAATTACTGATGGAAAGCAGTTTAATATGTCCTACAAGTTGTCTGGGTTAAAGTATTTCAGTTGTAAATTCAGGCCAAAAGATCATCAAGTAGCAAATCACATTTGAAAAACCTTGATGACCATTTTAAGTATTTTAGTTTTTAAATTAAAATGGTATTAGGAATTAGGAAAGCAAAATACACATAAATGGGCTATTACCTTGGGAAAATCAAGTGGACAGTCTTTTAAACACAATAACAATTAAGTTAGTTGTTTTTCCCCACATCAAAAATGTTTATAGACCCTGAAATAAACGGTTTTACTTTAGTCAATCACCAATCTGAATGCAGATGTAGAGAATTAATTTAGTTCTATTATAAATTATGACAAATATGATGGATTATATGTGACTGTATATGATGTGCATGTGTATATACATACATGTACATATAATGTTATATATATACGAAATATGACTCTAGAAAAGCTCATTTTTTTTGTTTCCTGCATAGACTGCCATCCTTCTTTATTATTAACGTCACGATCATCAGATCTTTCAAATAAAAGGTTTTCTTCTGACATTTTTGACTTCAAAGAAGTTAGTTGTAACAAAAGTAATAAAGCATATGTAAATAAAGTAAGAAAGTGAAAGGCACACCTGTTCACTGACAATCTCATCACCCCCTCCTCTCCCTTTTCCCAAATCCCCATCAAGCCCATCCTCCTGTGCTAGGCTAATGAAGGACCCAGAGAGATGGAGCAAGATCTTTCACCCAGTCCTACAGTTTTCAGAGTCACGTACTAAATGAGCTTCATTTCCATAAATATATAATTTTCCAATAAATAATGTCAGTGGAACACCACAATAACGTCCTCGTCAGCTCATTAGCATTAAACAGATGAAGTGACGAATAAAATAATCTAGGCTTGAGGAAAGGCAGAGCAGGCCAGAAGGCAAGAAAGGACACATAAGGCATTAAAATATATAAAAAACTTGATTAAATTGATTCAAGCATGCTGTCCATTCATCTAAACTCACAAAAACAAAAACATTGCCTAAATGCTGAGGAATTACTTAGCTTTTTGTATTCTTTTGGTAATCACAATCCATAATGAGATGCTTTTTACACACTAGAAGTAGAATTATTTTACCTAATTTTAACACTGAAGGGTGTGGGGCTTATTTTATTTTATTTTTCAGTTGCTCAGTCACTGTGAAAAGAGACAATATATTCCACTGGTTTATCATATGAAGTACCAAATAAGACTCTGTATGTGTTCAATATTTAGCACAGCGTATTAATATTCAGCGTTAATCTTATTCAAAGGAATCAGGATAGCACATATTTATTTAAACCAAATAATTTAGCACCGGATCAATTTAAAAGCTGTATTAACTAAGATTTCATTAACTCCTCAGTTTTTGTGCAAGTACCCTCATTTGTAATGGATGTATTTAGATTCCTTCTCCCTCTGTGCTTCATGGGCAATTACTGACTGAGTGACTTCAATAGTTGTAATGCATATGATATCAGTTCGTTCTTCTAAAGATATAAAGTGTCCTTTATAATTATTCTCTGTCCTTGCAGGGCACTTCTGTTGCTTGAAATAGTGAAATATTTGTTTTACTCCTGCTGTGAGTCTATGGTGTTTTGCATTTATATTTAAAAACACTTTGTATTACTCAAATTATTACAAGTAAAGAACTTTAAAAATGCAAATTTGTACAAATACAGATGTAAAACATAACTCCTAAGTCAGACAGCAGTTATCTAAGCACTTTCTACAATATCCAAATTCGCATTTCTTTCCCGGGATTTCATCTGAAGTAAAAGTGAAGTACCAAAATTCAAGAGAACGATCCAAAAATTCAAATCCAAATTCATTTAGATACTTCAGAAGCAAAATGGAAAATAATGACTGTAGGTCTGCATGTGTATGCTGTATAATAGTAGGATCCCCACTATCTTGTCTGAGCATCTAGGTCATATGTAAACTCTGAATGTAAGACTCTTGACTCCTTAGGTTACTTTCCCAATTAAGGTTACTCTTCTATACTAGTGTTGTGATGACTTTAAATAAATTTTTCTTGCTGTTTAGACTAGTAGCCATTATTCTATTATATACCCTTAAATATACAGACATGATAGGAAGAGGGTCATATATATTTTTATATATTAAGAAAAAAAAAAAGCTTTTGAAACAGCAGGGTGATTTCTACACAAAACTTTAGAAGATGTATGAAATGATTTTTTTGCTGAACAAAAGAAGTATGTAAAATCTGATTTGTTTGTACTTTAAACACTAATTCGGTTCCCTTGAATAAAATATAAAAATATTCTAAATATTTTGAAAAACTATATCTTTATAGATGCTTATCTTCAAATAGAAACATCCTCAATGAAGGGTAATTTCTTTGCTATTTTACTTTTCTCATCTGAGTTCTGTTCAGCTGAGTGTCAAATATTTTGTTTTCAACTACTTTTCTTCATAAAGCATATTCCTGTGAGAATATTCAGCTAAGTGAGGCAGGAGCTACTGCTCAATAACCATAGATATGGATGACTAGCTAAGGATGACAAAAATGCTAGACAAACATCTATTTATATTACCATAATAACCTATGTCTAGTAATGGATTAACAGTTCTTAGGCACATGCCAGGACACTCTTTACTGTACAAATGAAAAAACAAAGATGGTATGACACATATATTGGATGATCCATATATTGGGAGATGAACCATGTTATTTTGCTTTACAGCTGGTAATTATAATAATTATTCCACAATGTTTGTGTACAGATTTGTTTCTGAATTAAAAAAAAGTTAAAAATATGAAAAAAGTCATCTTTACAGATAGTTCATTGGTCCATCATTAGAGAAATAATCAGAAAAGAAAATTTGTCTTTTTTTTTTAGTAATCCATAGAAATACAAATGTAGGAGCATTCCTAAGGAATCAGAGAAGTCTTTTTAAGACAAATTTATTCTTTTGTGTGTGTGTGATATTTAGTTTTTGTACTTAGAAGACCAGGATGTGCATCAATTTTGCCCTTACAGGGCTTTCACTACTGAGTTCTGAGCAAATATTACAAAGATGCTCTTGATCTCATATAACAGCAGCTGCTTCTCTGTAACTACTTTTTCTTCACCCTAGTCTCAGCATTAAATCTCTGCTTTAATGACAGGGATCAGTCTACTCTGTAGGGAGACGCGGGGTTAGGTTTTGATAATGCTATATTAAGAACATCTTGTGTGATAACATAAAAGGTAAATTGGGGGAGTACCATTGACCCCTCTGTGGCCCCAGGCCGCGAGCATAACTCATCACAGCTACCTGGAAGGCTCCAGAAACCTGAAGGTGGGGGCCGGAGCTTCTGGAGGTGGGGGCCGGAGCATTCTGCTCCGGCCGACTGACCGCCCACCTACAGGGCTCCACCAATCACCGGGGTCCGGGTAATTAGCATGTACCCAATGCTTTACCTCGCTCCTCCCTTCTCTCCTCCTCGTCGTACTCCCTGTATAAGTTATGTTGTTCCTGAATAAAGTGGCTGTCAATTATAACTCGTAGCGAGTCGTTTGTCGGCAGTCCATGCGAGGTTTCCCCGATATGGGCAACTGACCTATCACCTTTTCCTGACCTGATCTGGGCCTGGGATCCAGAATGGTGGTGGATCATCTTCACCGCTCCTCCCCTAGCAGCAGCCATGATGGATCCCGGGGCGAGTGACACTCCCGTGAATGGGGCAGTACTTCCACAATGTTCAGAGCCTGTGCAGGAGACGGACGCCCCGAGACACACGAGGGAAAGAACATCCATCTGGTTTCATCTGTAACTACTTATTCTTCGTCCTAGTCTCAGCATCAAGTCTCTGCTCTAATGACAGGGATCAGTCTACTCTATCTCATATCTGTCTTTGCGGTAACAGTGCTGCTCTGCTGCAGTTTCCAAACAGGGTCTTACATTTTACAGTACTCCATGACACAATACATAATTAGATCATAAAACACATTGCCGCAGGGTGTTATGGATACTAACAATTTAAATTGGCTTTAAAAGCTATTAGGTAAATTCAGAGAGGAACAGGCCACTAGTGCTATCAACTATAAAGATGCAGCCTTCAGAGCAGAAAGTCCTAAGCCACAGATGGCTGAGACAAGAGTGAGTAGCTTCACTATGCACTTCTTGTATAATTACTGTTTTTCTGAGAATATGCCATTGGCATATGTGGAATAATGGCCTGGAGAAGGGGAAACTTAAGAGAAAACATAGGGCCTAACAGAAGTTTTGGCATTACAGCAGCTTGCTTGGGGTGAAACACAGTTGCCACTTCCAGGATGGCTGGTATGC
>JAUBNY010000172.1:0-24625 GCA_032275445.1 Crypturellus soui | reverse complement strand
GATACTGACTTGATATCTCCTTTCCCCCCCGCTCCTCCGCCACCACTACGGCTTTCAAACTGCAACATTTCCTGACAGCATATTGAACCAATACCGAGCTAGAGACACATTCATTCTTATAAAGATGACATCCTTATGCTTTTCATTTCATATTGCCAGAAAAGGTTCATCTTTTTCAAAGCAGAAGTTCCTTTCTAAAAATGAAAGTGTTCTAGTGTTGCTTAAATTCATCTTAATAAATAAATAAATAAATGATGCATCATGTCTGTACTCTAGCCCATGGAAAGACCTTCAAAACTTATATTCAACATTTTTTTTTAAGATTAGATTCTAGCATTAGATTCCAGTTGTTACTGGCATTTTTAGGTCAGTTTTTAAGTAGTATTACTGGAACACCACTCAACTTGAAGTGGGTAAGGAAAGAGGGGTGACTGAAATAGAAGTGCAAACACTTTGGGAAAATAAGAAGCTAAACACTTTTCTTTCTTCTTTTTTTCCTAAGATCTGAAAGGTCTATCACAGAATCATACTATCTCGACAAAATTTTAAAAACTGATTGTCTATTTACCTGTTCATATGACAAATATTGCTGTGCTCTTCAAAAAAAACAGGTCCCTCCTTTACCTTCTAATCTTCTGAAGAGGTGGCCCGAAGCAACTGCTGTTTCTTTTGTGCTCTTGTAATAGCATGACAACATATTAAGCCATGTTGACAAGACTGGAACAAAGTCCAAAGGAGAATTAATCCTCTTGTGTCAAATACTGCTTTCAGACTTATTTTCTAGGTTGTGATACTGGAGTGCTCACTGTCCTTTCACTGTCTACATGCTTGGCTTCTCTTTCAGTGGTATCTAAATTGTGGTGAACAGTTGTCACATAGCAAGTACTCTCCTGATCCTGTACTGTAACTCAGCTGAGGAGTGCATGGAGCTGTAAGAACTTACAAGCAGTCTTACATTGCTTAATTACAAGAAGGAACTAAAGAAGATTTTAGGTTCCATTCATCCAGCCTGTAAGACATGTCAGTTGTTAAGTAGCAATTTCTGTTAATTTCCTTCATGAAGAAGGCAAGCAATTTTCAGTTATGCTCATATGGAAAGGCCTAAAGGATTCTGTTTGTAAGCTGCCATGTTTCAGGCAGTGCTGAGCGACCATCCATTTATATATATATATATATATATATATATAATCCAATAGTGTCAATTTCTGATGAGAAATTAATCTGACCTAAGTGAAAACAACAGACTTAGACACTATGTGTAATAAAGCATATAAAATATGGTGCAATTAGTCCAGCTCATTTGTGGAGGGAGAAATAAGCGATGAACTCCTTTGAGCTTCTCCTGGGTTGGATGAGCATTCAAATAGATACATAATCAGCTGAAGATTAACCTTATGTGCTTGAACTAGATCTTGTAAGAGCTCTTTTCTCTAAAGATGAATGATCTATATGAGTTATTCTATTTTGGTACATCTAGTTCTACTTTAGTTGCTATTTGAGTTAAAACATCCATCAAATCATCCATCAAAGAAATAAACCATCCAACAAGTAAGAATTAAAACATCCATCAAATAATAAAAGACTTAGAGAGCTGGGCCTGTTCAGCCTGAAGAAGAGAACGCTGAGAGGGGATCTAATCAGTGTATATAAATACCTCAAGGGAGAGAGTGAGGAGGATGGGGCTGGCCTCTTTTCAGTGGTGGCCACTGATAGGACTAGAGGTAATGGCCACAAATCTAAGAACCAAAAGTTTCACTGGAACTTAAGGAAATATTTATTGACAGTGAGGGTGACATAGTACTGGGACAGGTTGCCCAGAGAGGTTGTGGAGTCTCTTTCTCCAGAGATCTTCAAAACCCACTTGGATGCAGTCCTGTGCCATGTGCTCTAGGTGGCCCTAGAGAACCAACCAGAGTCCAACCAGGATTGAACTAGATGATCTCTAAAGGTCCCTTCCAACCTTAAGGATTCTCTGATTCTATGAAATAAAAACAAATAAAATTCCCCTTCAATAATAACCACCAGACTAAAGAGAATGGTGAAAATGACTTCTTACCAAATGTGATATCATAGGGAAAATAAAGATAAACTAAAACATTATATTTTGATTATTAATTTAAGAGTGCTTAGAAATGTCCTCCTAGTTAATAAGAAGAACTATAATTTTAAATCTACATTTCTTAGGTGATTTTCCTGGTTTCTAAATAGAGTAAATGTGATGGAGATTAACCATTTAAGTAAATTTTATCCCATTTCTTATACTACCATTTTGTCTTTTCAAATATTTCTAGTAAATGTGCACCTTAGTCTGATATGTTACTAGTCATTTGACTTTGGTCCATAACTTAGAGATTAATCAACAGCTACCCAGAAAAAGTAATTTGTCTTTTTTAGGTTTGACCAAGGAACATGACAAAGATGCCAATGAACATTGCCATCAACAGAAAAGCTAATTACAATATCTGATATCTGCAAATCATTCTTTTAACATTTCAGGCCAGTACAGATCTTCACAAGCAGAATATTCCTTTCCTTTTTTTATATATTAAATCTTCTGTATTTATTCCTTGCCTTCATTTGTAATGAGTTGATTGAAACAAATCAATTTATTATTTACAGCTGCATCTGGGCCTAATACCAGTAGACCTAGACCAACATAAATTTTTCAAAATGTATTTCAAGAGGTTTTTGATAATTTTAATGTAAGTTCAGCTCAGTAATTTTAATGGAATTTTTTTTTGAGTTCTGATTAGAAGTCAGAAACAAAACCTAATGCTGCACTTCAGCAGTTGGAAATAGTCTGGAATAAATGCTTATATCACTATGTACATAATTCATAAAGACACAGTACAAGACATATAAAGAAGTAGCAGTATCTCTAAAATTTCTACATTCCTACTTGGAAATATGTAGCTGTTCAGAATAATGTTCTGGCTCAGAAGCAGCAGAAAATGGGACGTGAGTGATCTGAAGAAATAAACAAGAGCAAATGTAAGGAGAGGATAAATCAGAACAAGCAGATGCTCCTTATTACTATTATTTTAATTATCAAAAAATAGTTACAATTCTAATATGCATTTATTATTTAATCTGATCTCAATCTTATTCTTGCTTTTAAACACTGTTAAGTATGGCAATTTTCTCACATCGCTAGGACTAGATCAGAGGACAAAATGGTTAGTGCTGAGGCTCCTCACATCTCCAGTTTGGTTGGTGTAGAGGGACTTAATTTAGATATGATATTTTCTGGCCTGGTGTGACACATTCCCATCAAACTGTCAGACTTCAACACACAAACTCGAGATCATACCATTAATCTTTTACCTATCTTGTGTAGTTGACATAAAACATGCCTGAGCCCATACTACCAACAAATGTTAAAATAAAAAGTTAAGGGTAAGCATAAGTGAAACATTTATACCCTCTTATTTGGAAACCAATGTGGAAACAAATGTGGCCAGCACAACCAGCAACAAGGAAGGATGCAGATGGTGTCAGTCAAACATCACCTCATCTTTTACATTCCTTCTGTGTATAAATCAAGCTAAGGTGCAAAGTTGTTGCAGTCCTAAGTCCAAGGTTGACCCCTTCAGGCGGAGAGAGGGAGCGGGGGAGTAAAGCAGCACACTCAATATGAGCAATAAGGCAAAACTCTGAATAGCGCGCTTATATACACAACCAGAAGCAAGCTCTTTAGCCACACATACATGTACCCTACGATTGGCTACATGCTACTGTCCATGCATCTTCTACCGCACTTGGTTGGTTGTGGATAGTGGGCATGTATTCACACCATTGGTCTTTGCACAAGTCCTTCTTTCTCACTGACAAACGTAATTACAGCTCCGTCTCGCCCAACTTCCTCATGTTTGCAGTTCAGGGACTTTCCAGGATCACAATCCTTCAGATCAGGGAGTATCCACTATCTTCTTTAGCTCAGCTCTTTGTAGTCACTTCCCCTGGGAAGGCCTCCATCCCTTAGATATGTTTCCCACACAAAGTAGCAAAAGAAGAGCAGTGAAGAAAGGTAACTCAGTCAAGGAAGGATTTGGCTGAGACAATTTTTATCATCACAGGTATAGTCAGACAGAATCCCTTGACTGTGTGAGCATTATTTAGTAAAGAATGAGTGCTAGAATTAAGTGAGTTTAGAAAGTAAGTTGAACTTAGGCTTTGAGAGGGGGCAGTTCTGTGCACATAACTTCAGGAAAATATCAGACTTGTCACAGTGTCATGACCGTGTTAGCAGTAACTCAGCTAGGAAACTTGCAGCCACCTCTATCTAAAGACCCAGAATACTGTCATTTCTGATTTTTCCTATCCAAAAGATCAATATACTTGGAGAGTATCTTCTATGTATTTACAAAGTTTCACACAAAAGAAAGTTGGTATTCTTATCTGAAAGACTTGGCAGGGCAGGAAGAAGCTTCATTTTTCCTGCCTCTTCTACTAAAAGCCTGTAGTTAAGAGTACTTCCCAAAATGAGGAAGAGCATGTCTTCTGGCCAACAAGTCCAAAAAGATATTATCTAGGAATATCTCAAATGGACTGTCGGGTCCATTTTTACCACTTCACCACCTTTCCTCCACAATGATATTCAAAACTTCATGCTGTAGATATGTAAAAACGAGTGTCTAGATGTTAGCTACTGGAAATGTAAGCTATTATGGAAATCTAATCAAAACAGTCAATCATTTTGTTTAGGTAACTATTAATCTGATCAAATGAGTCTTTTTCAGGATCAGTTGAATAGTTCCCTAGTTCTACTGGCTGTTGATTCATTCTCTGTTGACTACAACTAACACTTAAATGTAGATTCCTATATTCTGCTGCTGAATTCCATGCTTGTGCCAAAACAATCCCATTTAGTAGAAACTAATATTCACTGTTCCAGGAAGAGATTGAAAAGTATGACTGAGAGTTTTAAAAACTCCTTTATACCGAAGGTGAAAAAAAATGAATTTCTTGGAAATAAATTATTTTAATGTAGACATTGAAAATGAAAACACATATGTGCACCTCCTTCTCAAAATAGATGCCTTAAGGATTCGGCTGCATAGTTGCCTCTGTTACTCTTTCATCTGTCTGTCTGGAAAAATTACCCAATTTTATACAAGGCTGTATTTCAGGTTGTGCTGCTTTTATTCTGAAATGGATAAAACATCCCATATAGAAAAGAATGGCAGATAGATAAAATTCAGTCTTGGTTTACACAATAAACTACCACTCTGTGGTGAACATACAACACACACACACATACACACACAAAGAAATGACCTGCCACACAATATGACCTGCCAGTGTTAAGGACCTGTAAAATTTGTTGTGATAAGGTAAATAAATGTTTTGTAGGTCCAGCCAATGGTTTCATCTGGACAACTAGCAGTACATATAGTGATATTTGATATAATAGCATTTGCCTCCATTTATACCTTCTCTTAAGTGATCCAGGATCTTTAAAGGTTGATAGATGCATAATATGATAAATTTTAGTAAGCATTAACCAAACCCTACTTGTTTCGTCTTTAGTAGTTCCTCTCCCCCCATGCAGATATCAGGGATCCTGTGTAATTAGAAAAGACCTTGGTCTAAGGCAAATGTCTCTACTGGTGCTTTGCTGAGAAGTATCATTTTGCTGACCTTGTTAAGTCTTTTCTACTAGAAAGAATCAGAAGTTTTGTCTTTTTTTTATTATTGCACATAAAAAAGGCTTTCCCCCTCTCCCTTTGGAAATGGTTGGAGAGTCATTTAATCTAATTTCTTAAACAAATGAAGCCACACTAAGCCAGAGCTCTGGCTGGTTTCTGCAGAGGTTTCTTAAAAGTCTAGTTAAAGGTTTATACTTCCTTTTTTCATTATATTTGATTATGACTCTCAGATTTGTTTTCTAGGTGCAACATAAGCTCAGAGAAGCATAAACTCCTAGTTCAGAGTGCCATCAAACTACATACATAGCAAAGGCTGTCAGGCTTGTCAGGCAGTTTGCTCAAACACATTTGGGGAGACAAAACATAAATCACCATACTTCCATCTTCCTCTGGATCCCATATCTCTCTTTGTAGTACCAGTTATGCACTTTGGTGATCTTTGGAGGTATTCAGATGAATCTAAAGAAGTTTGTGTGTTTTAAAGCAGTAGATCCTTTTGGCCTCGTTCAGATGCATGTGGATCAGAAAGATCACAAAACCTAAACAAGCAAACAAACAAACAAACAAAAATTCTTTAAACTTAGAGGAGAGTTTTCCTATTGATTCAGACATAACAAGCTATACTTCATATTATGAAGACTTTTATTATTCTTGGCTTTGTCCTCATTTTTGGAGGGTCTTTTGGGAATAAAGGAACATTACAGAATATAGAACACAGAAGGCAAGTGGGAAAAAAAAAACTTGTTTCTTACCCCGTGTTTTCATATTTCATAAAATACATCTGGACTTGCATTCTCTGAAAGTACATCATATAAAGCCATGTCTGACATGTTATAAAACACTGAGAATAAGAGCTGGACAGACATTCTGGGTAAATATTAAACACCATCAAAACATTTTTACCTTCCATCTGCTCAAAAAATCCCACTATATGTATAGTCCCAGCGGGGATGTGCTATCTAGAGAGAAAAAAGAACTACCCCATGTGATTTCTTATACACAGGAAGAATAGAAAAAATACGGGGAATAACAAGAGTGCTGTGTCCGTATGTTTTCATTTAAAGGTTCTGTTCACTTTTTAACCAAAGCCTTCTTCACAAGACTACTTGACAACAATCAAGGAATGAAAGTTACAGTGGAAATATAAAAACACATTGCTGTGTATTATGTGTTATTAATCACGATAGTGTAAAATATTAACTACTCTTGCTCATAGTTCTTTTTTCATAATTTTAACTTAATTACAGGCTAAAACTTTAAGTCTTGTTCTGAAGCATTGAGTTCATCAATTATACAATGTTACTCATTGAATTCTAGTTTGCAAATCTATTATTCCTATAAAATATTCTTCCTAGTTTCTGTATCTATTAGGCAAGATTGGAGTCTAAAATTTTTTCTGTCTACATGCAGACTTTTTATTAAGCAATTTCTCCAGATCTCCAGCTAGAGATCTCCAAACAACTTGCACAGATAGTATTATTTTTCAATAAGAAAAAAAAAAAATCTTTTTCTCTATATGCTTTCCTTGTATTCAAACAATTTATTGCTAATAATGCTAGCATTTCAATATTAAATTTTAAAATATTATTTTGTCTAAACAATGTAAATTTGCTACTGAATTTCCTCCAAGGCTAATTTTTATTTAATTCGTACATTTTGGCAAGACAGAGAAACAGCATAACTTCCAGGAAAGATTTGCTGTTGTACACTTCATTGTTCACTTCACTTCAATGTTCAGGGCAATCTTCTGCTCAATTCCAGTCTATCTTCAGACTGATCATCTAAAGCTGTGAGATAAACTGCTAATTACAAAAGCTTCTCATGGCCCAGATATTAAAGGATCAGAAAAACAGCCTAACATTTTACACTATCAGTGACATTTTAGAGGAGTTATTTTAGTAATGTTTTGTTCTTCAAAGAGTAACCAATTTATCGTAATATTCATCAGATTAATCAGACCATTTAATATTTCTGAATTTTGGATGCAAACAACTACTTTTTAGATTTTAAGGAAAGGCTCAGAAAAGGAAACGTCCCTCAGTAGAAATGCATCTCGTTTGTATGTCTATTTTATATACTTCATTTACCAGTGGCAATAACAGCATTTTCTTTCAATGCAAAAATTCCAGCATGTCTAGAATGCTAATAACTGCTAGCAACTACTTTTTTTTTCCTGTTATTTTGGGATTATTTATGCAATTTTTGAAAATTACAAGCATTAAATCACTTCTTATACTACATTATATTCTCCAAAGTTTCCACAAATGAAATACAAACAGAAGTTGCTGATATGTATAAACAATAAACTACTAGATATTAAAATTCCTGAAAATAGGAAAGTCATTAATATGAAGTGAATATTGCATTTGCATCAAAATCCACAGGAGTTCCCAGGGGTCTTCATGCTAGTTGTAAACTACCCTGCTCAATAGCACTTTTAAATGCTATATATACTGAAATAACTGGTCTTTATATTTATCCTCTGTTCAGTGATACCTGCTTTCAGCAACAGCAACAACAACAAAATAGCTTTGACGTGGAAAAAAAAAGAAGATTTGAGAGATGCTTTGTTCCAAATGAATTTGCAAAATAAGAACAAGTAGGGGAGATATAAACTGCTTTAAAACTGGTGAAATAATAGAAGAATAAACAGCATTGATAAGTAGCTATTTTAAATTAGCATATCATAAATCTTGACTTATGCTGCTTCTTTAAAAAAGTTTCATATTTCAGATTTCTAGATTTTCTGATCTGCAATATCAGTCTAATATTGTTGTTCATTACTTGCATAGATATATGTATCACCAGCCTTTGGATATCTTTTCTATCTTTTCCCACAGAAAGATGTCAATACAGTGAGGGAACATTAATAAGGTGAGATTTTTTTTTAAGACTATAAATAACATCTCTAGCTATAGAAGTTAGAGATTATAGAAATCAAATCTCATGACACATGGAATAAGCTGATTGCCTTAGTGTACCAAGGGAGAGATGTCCATTTTACTGTAAATGTTTTCTTTCTTGGAAACCCCGTCTTCCTTTGTATTCAAGACATGTGACTGCAAACACTTGATGTTCTGGCTTCACTGTTGTATATGAAGCTAAAACCTTGTCTTTCTTAAAGAACACAATGTGTGCTGCCATTTTCCTTACTTAGAGCAGAGGAGTTCACTGCTCACTCACTTGCCTATAACACAGATGAAATGAGGAGACAACAAAATTTCTTTGAAAAATTGTGTCAGACAGGTTGAAAGGATGCATCTGCTATGTGCAATAACTACACTGAAATCAGCTGTCTTATTTATTTGTATACATTACAGAATTTGTCTAATGTAGATTAGGGTTTCACACTGCATTTCTATGTTTATATCAAAAAAGCAGTATTTACTGTTCCTCTTCAGTAGTTTTGCCATGTTTTATTTCTATTCACTTAAGAGACACACACACAAAAAAGCTAAATATGTTGTTGCGCATTGTCATTACTATGTAAGACATATAAGATAACCTGCTATGTTTTCTTCCTCTTGAAAATTTTTTTCCAAAAATAATATTAATTATCCATATCTTTGTTTCTTATACAATTTTATCATTTCATAATTGGAATAACAGACACAATTCTTTCGGCTGGTGAAGACATTTGTCCTGTGGAGATATTCTTGTTGATACTGAAGCAACTGAAAAAAAAAAAGAAAAAAAGAATAAAGGTGCAAAATATGGACTTTGTATCAACTCTGTTTTGCAGACATCCTTTTTAGCTGAGTATTTGAAATGTTGCTTTTGTAAGTAAACTCAGTCTTTGGTCAGTAAATCTCAGCTGTATTTAACTAAATTTTGATGTAATTCTAAACTTTCAAAGTCCTTTCTGCAAATAAAATTTTAAACTCATGGTTTACACACATATTTAAAGGTTCTTGACATGACTTTTAAAACTATCATCAGATGTAGTCATACAAATGAAAAGTGTAGTATATGTATTAATACCTACTGAAATGTGATTACTGAAGAAAACTGCTAAATACTAATCTTTTTGTTCTGTGCAAACCTCAGACTACTAAACTGTCAGATCATGTTATATAGAATGATATAAAGCTAAGTGTAAAGGGATATGGGCCATACCATTATACTCCTTATTCAAAATGCCAATTACTTTTGATTAGGCAAGCATTCATGTTTCCCAGAGCCAAAAAACCATTTGCCCAGCAATCCTTCACATACAGACCTATGAGTCTTCCAAGCCAAGCAGGATATTGAACTGTTATTACAAGAAATGACTGCCTGCTTACTCCACAAAATTCATGCAGCTGCCAGGCAAGATCCTATTTCCTCATAGATTACAGCATTAAATAGCACTCAGTCAGCAAACAGGAAAGATTAAAGGCTTTATTAATTAGATGGAGACCAAATGACAAGGTGCTAATGAGGCTGACATTTTCTCATGTTCCTATCACATTTTTGGTGAGGATCAGAGGTAGATAGATCTTAATATAAGATGTATGTTCTCTCTCCCTATTTCTCTTTCTCTCTATCTCCCTTCCTCTTTGTTTCTGCCTATATACACAATATGCATATATAAACACAATTTACATATACACACAGTTTTATATGTTTTACACACACACATATATATATATATGTATATATATGTATATATATAATCTCTTACCTTCTCTCTCTCTATCTCTCAATCTACAGGAAAGCTCTTTGGAGAACCACTCACCAGAGAATGTTACCTCTAACACTTTGTATTTATTCTAATAGGATCTGAAATAATATTCAGTGCAATAGCATTTTAACGGGTAAGTGACAGGGCCCAAGAAGGATGATATGTTACGTATCAGTGTGAATGCAAAAATCATCAAGAATGTGAGCATCAGTAACACAAGGATTTCTGTCCACAAAGAAATAGAAGCACCAATGTATTTGGAGGCAGAAGATTGTAGCCCATGTTCTGCCTCCTGGAGGAGCTCAATGGACTCAGTTCTCATTGGCGTGCTAATATTGAACTCATTGACATCAGGTGTCTTTCCAGTAAGGAAACGGCATGTTTAGTGCTGATTTATACCTCAATTACCCAAGTCCTTGTAACGAAGACTTCAGCTAAGCAAATGCACAGGATAAAATAGCCTAAAGAGCCCATAAAATTGTTGACATCAAGAATGACTACTTTAGGCCCAAGATGAAGCAGCAATTTAGGGAGAAGAATGAGTTATCAAGCTTAAAAGCAGCAATGGTGTTCTACAGAGTAACTGACCAGCTCACTTTTTAGAGTAACAATCCCAGTAGACCTAGTTATTTTACTCCTATGGGCACTTATTGAATCCTTGGGGACACTTTTATTTCTCAGTATTTCTCTAAAGAACATAGTTTCTTCATTTTCCTTTTCTTTTTCCTTTATTTTCAAACTTTCACAGAATTTTCCTGACATAAAAACGGTAGAGCTGACTTGTTCTTCTCCACAGGAAACGATTTTTTTTCATTTGGAAAGAATAAGGTATTCTTGCCGAACTGTATTTGAAATAAAAGTATTATCTTCTTTTCCCAATTTGCTCTTTCCCTACTTCTGGATAAAGGGAATAACCCTCATTAGGGTTATTGTCCCTCATTCTCAGGGAGGATGCTAGACATTTACAAGAGGAAGAAAATTCTGAGTGGCAGGCCTGGGAGCAAAATGGATCAAGACTGTCCTGGGAAGTCAGGGTCAAGAAATGTGTGACCTCTTCCCACCCTGACTCTACCACTATTTCTCTCTCAACCTTCTATCCCAAAACATAAGTGTGCACCTCAAGCCTGTGCATGATATGAGGTACGGATCAGGCTTAGTAGTACTGTGTTGACTTTTTCCATCACAACTGGCATTAGTTCTAGTTACTTGTTTATATAACAAATATTTTTAAAATTCTCATTCTTGGTAGATATGCAGTGTTCTTCAAATCTCCTCATTACATTCTGGTAGCTAGCTGATATTAACTGTAGGCTATTAAGTACATCCTGCACTTCTTGCACAATTTTTTTTTTTTTTAAGAAAAACATTAGCTGCCTTTTTCTCATCCTCTTCAATAGCTCTACTTGTTTTCAAGGTAGAAAATTCTCACTTTCACCTTGTTGTGTGCTGAATTTCTGCAGTTATATATTTACAGGAATATTTCTTTTATGACAACACTAATTTATCCATGCAACAGCACATATTCAGATAGTTCTGTGATTTAACTCTGTGGTCTTAGGTGATTACTGAGGATTTTGAGTCATACCTTACTCAAGCCTTTATTTAACAGTTTAACAGCTTGTGAGGGAGGGAGAAACAAGTGTGTCTCCATCTTCCTGCTAACATTAAATCTAACAAAAAACTGATAAGAATAATTCAGAGTGTGCTTCATTTTCATAAAAGTCTTGTAAAGAACAAATAGCATTTGCAATAACTAAAACCTATGTCTCTTCCCTTTGCTTTTCTTTCTTTCAAAATAAAGGGATATTGAAAGGGATAGGCTTCCTTTCAGCCACTATATAATAATTTCACAACCCTTTCATTCTACTTATTAACCATTTTGGAATTATTGGCTATTACTCCCTCCACCCCAGACTCCAATGTAAATAGACATATAGAAACAAATCAGTATTGTTCATCTCATCTATGGACACTTGAAAATAAATGGTAGGATTTCAAATGGGATTCTGTTACGTATATTTTGCAAGAGGGAATGAGGAAAGAAAGGAGAGATTTGTTGCTCAGTTGTTTGAACACATGTAGAAATAACTAGTGAAGTGGAGATGTGCATTATATGGGGCATGGCTAAGTGGGTAGAAAAGTGGGTAATAAAAAAATCCACAGGGATTGCTTGAGTCTGCTAAGTAAGCACTAACTATGAAAAGGTTTTAGGAAAAAAATCCACTATTTTTGCATGCACTGCTATGCAAATGCAGAAATCTTATGCCAAAGTATGCATAATATTCTAGGATATAGAATATTACAGACAAAATGGAGAAGTGCTGATTTAGATGTTAAAAAATTCTCTTATTGTCAAACCATTACCAAAATCAACATTTGTCCACATTTTTATTGTGTGCCTGGAGCTGAAATAATTACATTTTCACTAAAAAGATATGTTTGTTATGTCAAACATATGAGAGCTAGTATAATGACAAAGCCTTAATTTTCATCTCTTTGGTTTTAGCTCATTGAATTTGATAAATCTATTGTGTTCGCATCACTTAACTATTGCCGTGTATCTATTTTAATGAACTATTCTGAGTTTCTGCAACAGAATATATATTAATATATACTCCAATAAATATGTGTATTCGTATATATATCTATATACATGCATATACACACATATTTGTAGACATCAGGGAATTAAAGATCTCTGTGATGAATGCTCTTAGATGACTGACAAATCAGGACAGTTTTAAACCTAAAAAATATACATTATTAAATTCATTCATTAAAAGCACATTTCTAACTATTGATTTATTCTAATATGCTATTAATAATGATCAGAGCATATTCAAAACTGTTAAACATATAATGCTATTTTAGCTGTGTGTATAGGATAACATGCAGCCGGTGACTGCAGTTACTAGTAGTTTGTAGTCTCAGAATTTGAGTTAATACAGCTCCAAAATAAGATTTCTTCTTCCTTCTCTGATTCTGAAGTTTTATTGATCCTGGTCATTCCCAGAAGAATACTACTCACCTATGCTCCTGATACTGCTCATCTTGGCAGTCCTCCTTTTAGTATGTTCATTGTTTTGTGTTTTTCCAGTCCCTAGTGCTTATCTTGCACTCATTGCTAGCATTATATATCACAGAAAAATAAAGATCTTTAGCCACATAGAGCTAGAACTATTAAGAGAGCAAAGCATATATATCTCTTGAAGAAGTCATGATTTTAATCAGGCAGGTGAGTAATGTCCAGGACCAGAAAAATAAAGAGGAATAATTCAATTATTTTTTACTAGACGTATTCAGGAGTCTTTATCTAGAGTTAAGTTCCCAGAAGAGAATTGCCTTCTGGAGAGGAAAGTCACAATCAAACATGTGCAATATATGAATTTGATGTTGCTGTGTTTTCCTCCTTTGGATTCTGGAGAGAATTCACCTAAAAAGAGATTTTTCTTTTGGTTGAATCCATCTAGGCTATTAGTATGTCCATCCTCCATTATAAACAGCATTCAGAATATGAGCTGATTTTGAAGATGAGCAGAGAAAAGTACCTATCTTAAAGATATTTAATGTTTATATGACCAATTAAATGTTTTTATTGTAAGAATTTTACAAATATCTAAAGATATATTCTTAATACGTCATGACACATGCATACTACAAAGATATCAGCTTTGAATTATTCTTGTTTTCTATGTATAAATGCAAAGGAAGAACATGTCTGATTTGCACTCAAGACTACCAAAATAATGCACAAGGAAGTTTTGCAATATCAAATAAATGTTGAGGTCTTTTTCAGTATAAGCACAAGAAAATACTTCAGCATTTAGGAACATGGAATACAATACACATTTTTAATTTTCAAACTTTCTGTTTGTTAATCATACATGTAATCTACCTTTGAGTTTCAAAGGATCACTCAGGGTCTTCTAGTAGGTATCTTAACATCTGAGAGTGTGTAAGGTAGCTTCCTGTAATAAACACACCTAAGCATAACACAGAGTAATGATGCTATTTAGGCAGTAGAACTGTTAGCATCATGCTACTCCTTGGATATGCAGTTGTTCACCTTTAGAAATTAGAGCACTCTCAGTTATGGATTTATAGATAAATCTTTAAATGTGGTAGTTTTAAAATATCGTCCAAGTCTTAAGTCAGTCATCTCCAATAGTTCACTGGAAATTAATGACTAGTTAACATAAATTTATCTTTTGTAGATTCTTCATACCCCTCTGTCACCATAAATTGAATTATTTTCTACACAATGGTAATATCTCAAGAGAAGGACTTGAGAATGCCCACTTGTTCCTCTCTCTCTCTCTCTCTCTTTCTCACAATGAGTCTGTTTACTGTTTGGTGGTTTATTGAGTTGTTGGCAGAGGACCCAGCACTGTAGAAGAATGTTTTAGACACTGAACTACAGCACAACGTTGGGGTGAGGAGAGTCCATCTGTTCTGTGCCCTTGAATAAATAATAAAATAATAATGTCCTTGAATAAATATACCCAATGATTGCAGCCCAATGATTGTAATTTGATCTGTTTAAAGCTTTTTGTTGTGTGCTAGATTTTCTAAGTGCACTTTTACAGGATGAACTGGTGTCTAAGATTTGAAAAAAATATTTATTTATAGCATACAAGATTAGAAACAACACAGTAAGGCCTGAAAAAATGAAAATATATATTGGAAAACCAGTGAAAATATCATGATCTCCTATTCTTGAAGTGTCAATGATCTACTGTGAAATGTTTCAATATGCAGGTAGTCCATGATCTAAAATCTTCAGTGAAAATCCAGTGATTTGGATATTTAAGTCTTTATTTACCTCAAATCTTCTTCAATTTTTGCCTTTACCCAAGACTATTTAAAAAGTCACTGATGAGAAGTAGATTGATAATAGCTAAATTCTTTAGAGCTGAAGAAGCAGAAAAATACTATTACAGATTTCTGGTATTATGTCCAATTAATTATATGCTGAATAATTTAATATTTCTATTTATACATGAAAGTGGCAGCAATATCTTTATTGACAGATCAAAGATTTCACTAAAATTCTACTTAAAACTATGTAAGGAGTTATTAAGGGCAATGTACCTAAGAATTCTAAGAAGTTACTCAAACTTAAAAAGTATATTCAAGAAAATAGAATATTAGTAAAAGGTCCTAAATAAAATGAGCTTCCTAGCACCAAAATATTTTGAACAAAGAAAAGACTCCTCCCTTTCCCTAAGAAGATCAAATTGTTATCCTGAAAACTCTTATTGAAAAAAATGATGTGTCAAACAACAAACTGTATACATTCAACAGAGAGCTCAACTGTAGCGTAAAGCATTATCAGTGATGGAGCTGAAGGAAAGATCAATAGCTCTGACATCACTGGAAGAAATCATGAATTGAGATTGGAATTGATATCATGAATTGGGATATTGAATAAAGGCAGACCGCTCGCTCGGGGCCAGCCGTCTCCGTCTCCGGCTGTGCCGCGCCCTGCCCTGCCGCAAGGCCTCACCCGCACGCCGTCCCCCCTCCCCGCACCGACGTGATCTTCACCCCCATGGACTGGCTCTCTTACCCTCCCTGGAGCGGTGCCTCTTCCTCCCGGGCAGCTGACCGAGGGGTGGTGTTGCTCCCGGGAGTCGCCTCTTCCCCAGCTACCTTCACTGGCTCGCGACCTCCCAGTGGGGGGTTGGCTCCACTCCAGGGTCGCGTAGCAGCTTTAACTCTGGCACCCTGACGCCGTGTGCCGCGAGGCCGCGGCAGAGGTAGCGAGCCCAACTGTCGGGTCGGACCCCGGGGATGACTGACAAAGCAATCTCACAGAGATTAGGGTCAACCGCCAACTTTATTAAGGGAGACATTAACTTTTATATGAACTAGGGGAGGAGGGACAATGGGAGGAGTGGGACACATAATTGGTGGGGGCAGTTGCCACCGCGCTCCCATAGGTGGTGCTCCCAGGTGGCACAGCAGATTGGCCAGGGCAACTCGCCCCGGCCCCCATCTTCGGGAGCGCCTAGCCCCCACCCTTGGGCTGCCAGAACATTCCATCTTGCATGCGATGAACCACTTGGTGCTCTGCAGTCTGCCCAGTCATGCCGAGTGATACGACTGGGCGTGTGCAGGCACTGGGGGTCATCCTAAGGGCAGCCCAGGGCCTATTCGTGTCCCATATCCTCCAACAATTGAGAATGGTGGTATAATCAAAATAGGATCCCAAATCGAACTTTTTTTTATATATAAATATAGAAACCTAAACAAAAATAAAAAAAAAATTGAAAACAAAATGTATGAAATGTTGCTAAAGAAAAAAATAGTCATTACTCAAGCATTTTGGTTTTCTGCAATTCTGCAATCTGACAATGATGAAAAGATTAGAATATTTAGGGACAGCGTTCAGACGAAAATCCTTCATGAGCTATAATCTGCTTTTAATCTAGTAAAAGCAAATGCACACAAATCCAGTGAAACACATGAAATATTTTCTATTATGCTGTTTAAAGTATCAATTAGTATACATTCTTAGATTATGTTTAAGATTTTACCTGGTGATGTGTGATCGTTATGTTTCTATTACATTGCACTGTAAACCTTTCTTAGCAGGGGGTACTGATGTTATATATCATAATAACATTCAAACAGAGCAGTGGAAGAGGTCAGATTTGATGCCAGCTGTCTAATCTATCACAATTATCTAATTTTAAACCCTCTTGGCACAAAGTGAAGGAAAATAAATTTTCTACTTACCATTAATTTTCCCACTGAGCATAGCCTGTTGATAAAGAAAGCAAACAAAACCCAGTTTAAATGGATAATAACCTGGCACCATTGATCTAATTCTGAAGGTAAATTAATCATGTGCTTGCCTTCAAGAAAGTGTTACATTACAGAGACCCTTGTTTGTTACTGACTTTATCAGTCAGGTACCTTCCTTCCACTGTCAAGGCAGAGATTTGACTTTCAAAAGCTCCTGAAAGCTCAGGCTAAGAGAATGTTAAAGAATGTAAGTTCATTTCAAACATTTATCATTAAATATAGTATATTATTTATAGTACTAACCAAAATAGAAGTAGTAGGCTCATATGTATGTCAATCTTATCCACAGCATATTTCCCTGGGACTGTCTTAAGATATGCTATAGGAGAATGATTCTCATTCCACTGGCAATAAATCAGAGAAACGAGAATTAATAATTTCTATCTCTTATGCCAGCCCAGAATTATCTTCTGAACTCACAAACCAGATCAACTCAAAATCTATTGACTCAAGTTACTTGTAATCACGCATTAGATTTTGTTCTTTTTAGACAGTATATTTTTAGATCAATCAAAATGACATGTATATGATTCTGTCCCAATAGATGTTGATGAAAAATGACACATATCTTCATAAAGCAAGTTTACTCATGCTCTTGGACCTATGTCACAAATACGAAATTTAGAAAAAAAATTATCACTTAATTTCATAGACATACAATGTGATCAAATTTCAGTTAAAATTTCTTTTGAATCTCTATTTAATTTCTTGATATGGTAGTGACAGGCATTGTACAACTGCCTATTTACTATAATTTGCATACAACTACAATTTACTACAGAAAGAATTCTGCAGATTATTATCATCCCATGCTAGTTCAGATTAATTAAAAGCATGCCTCTACAAAGATTCCATCTTGGTTAGGATTAGTCTAGTATATTTACCAAATATTCATTATCAAACTCATTTCTTTATCCCTCTGTTCTTCTTTTTTTTGCCATTTCTAAGTGGCACATAAATATATTTAAAATATATATATATTTATAAAAGGGAATGCTTTTCTTCTTTTACAATACCAAAATGATATGGGACTATCACAGGAACTGGTCTTCCAGAGTCACATGCTTACAGATGCAGCCACTATCTTTGATCACAAATTGCCTTTGTGTCCTCTAAGGAGAGTATAAACTTTTATTTACAGGTAAAAACATAATAATGACTTTTTTGTTTTTGTTGTTTGTTTGTTTTTACTTTTTTAACTGTAACTTTGAAAAAAAAAGTGGAATATTGCCATTTCTGTTAGTGTCATTTCATTGCAGTGCCTCCGAATCCTCTCAATATGATTTATATGTATGATGCATTCCCTGTCTACGTAGAGCATTTCTGTTCTTTCTATTGCATGGCCATAAGGAGTTATTGACCCTACTAGATGGTGTTTATTCAGCTTGCAACCTCCCTCAGATTTAATAGGTAATCCTTCATCCAAAAGCAAACAGCCCTTAAATGGCTTCAGATAGATCTGTAAAGTGTTTGTTGTCAGCATTACTGCATTCTATTTCATTCATGACCTTTCTGGTGAAAAATTATTTTCATTTTCTTCTAAATGCTTGGGCAGTAATGGGAGGAGAAACTGACCACAAGATCCTATGCCACTATAAAGTCCATTTACTGGTAAGAAATGAAAAGATCTTTAACACTTTTTATTTTTCCTGATGAAATGTATATTTTAAAAAGAGAGAGAAAAAAAACAAGAAACATTATTATGCATTAACCTTACTTATTCATCATCAAATCTGGCTTAGATCCTATCTGACTTATTTCCTGTATTAGAGATACAGAAGTGTTTCTACGTTTGCAGTAATAATCTAGGTCATGTATTCTTTAAAGTGATAACCACTGAGAATGGTTATGAATTTGCTACTTAAGAAATACTGAATAAACAAATTTCACTTTTTAATTGAAAAGCAGTGATATAATTGTGTTATTTTGCTAATTGGTTTAAAATAGAGTGTTTTTTTTATTTTTATTTTTTTCCCCACATAATGGCTTATCTCTGGTACTCTCCAATTTGAAACTGGTTTCAATAAAATTCATTCATTCCAAGGTCTCTCTCTCTCTTTTTTTTTTTTTCCCTCAGAACATTAGTGAGTCCTTTGACCAAAAAATTAAGTATATAGAGAGGCAAAAAATAAGGTCTACCACAGTAAAGCAAGCAATGTAATTTGTGAGTATTTTATTACAGCAAATGTCCATTTATTACATTTTTCACTGAGATTGAGCAGTTCACATAGAAGTCATTTGGAAGATCAGCCATCTTTTCCTTTATATTTATTTTGCTAATGCTTTATACATTTTAGAGAGATCAATTTTTTTTTCATTATGCACGATTTAAACTTATTAAAATATAAGAGAGAACATATGTCTATATGTTCATATTTAAATATAAGACATGAGAACACTACTGATCAATGCCCAGATCTGTTATTGTGGTTTAGTATTGTTTAGTTTCAGAAGAACTCATTGTTATGAGTAATTATTTTCTAGCTGCAAATTTTATATTTGTACATAAATGAACATATGTTTTTATGATTCTTTGTCACATATACCACACAGCAAGGGGCTTCAGTTCTGCTGTCTCCATTAGAAGCTCTGATGAAGGTTATTGATAAAGCAAAATATGATAAAGTAAAATGTAATGCCATACAATGTTGCCCAAAACAAAACTAGTCAAATTGACCTCATAGACAGTAAGACTTTGTGAAGTTCTGGAGTCTCAGAGAGAAGAAATGTACAGCATTTCTGGGGAAATTCACATTTAGATGCATGTACAATAGTCAAAGCAGACAAAACTGTCAAGGCTGCACTTCTTCAGCAGCCAGTCACTGACAAATAGCGAGTGTCTTACAAACTTCCCTGTATTTTCAAGACTTCTGCTACTATCTCACACTTAAACTATGCACCATAACTAAAGATGTCTGGTATCAAACTCTAATTCAGACAGGCAGTTTTGTCATAGTTTGAAAACAGGACTAACAGATTTAGGCTAGGGCATTACGCATTTAGCCTGATGCATAAACCATAAAGCATATTTAGCATAAAGCAAAATTAGCATGAAATCTCTGGCCTGATAAAGCAATAGCAACATCATCTTTACTGGAAGACCATGACAAAACATCACCATATCATACATCTCAGATGACCCCCTTTCCCTCCCTCAATGAAGAACTATGTAGAAATACTAGCTAAATACCCATATGGACCTTTTTTTTTTCATTAACACAACACTACTTGTTTGGTCAGAGCTTAGATGGTACAAGTCCAGAGATTCTTGCACTGCATTTTGTTGAGTGGTGAAGATATATTCCACAGTAATGTGAAAAGAGTGTCGTGTATCTGCTTGCAGCCACAGGGATAACTGCCTGCATGAAATGAAATAGCTATAACTTCCAATTTTCTGACAAATTCATCATTTTCTTTTAGAGAAAAAATGAAAATACTGATTCCACAGGTAATTCTGGAATGTGATTACACCAGTGTAATCATCAGCTGTGACTGAGTTGACTCTGGAACCTAGAAGAGCCAGAGCCATCATTGCATAAAATATCATGCCTTTTTTAATCTATACATATATACAGATTTTTTTTTTTTACATACATATATATATAGAGAGAGAGTAAGCTTCTTAAATTCCGGTAATCCAACTGTAGTTATGTGTACATACTGGACCAAAATATGGTATTCTATTCCTTTTGTAATTAAGGAGGAAATGGATAATTGTAGAAAATTCTATCTTCTCAGATACATATGAAACCACAAATCAATCAGAATTTCTTCTTGCACACATTTGGATTGCTCGGTATTATTACAGGAGTAAAAACCAAGAGAAAAATGAACAGGGAGAATACAGGCTTGCAACCCTTTTTATAAGTCAAGGTACAGTATAGATCTATGAAGAATATTCTGACTAGCAGCCCCTTTCCAGTCTTAAAAAAATGAAGATTTGAAAATTGTATAAGCCTCTGAAAGAAACAGTACATTTCAATTACACTCAATTGAGAGAATTCATAAACTAGAATGATTATACATGAACTGTATCCAAATGCTTTATTCAAGAACTGTATTCAAAGTTTTAATATATCAGAATTTATAATGGAATGTTACAATAATTATTATTTTGGACCAGTTACTTTCTTATCTTTCCCTAATATGATATAAATTATTCACTGTGAAATACCTGTTAAATCACCTTCAAGGTATAATGATAAAAAGAGATTTATCAATTTTAGTGTAAACTAATTTCAAATTGATTTATGGGAGCTCAGTACATTGTGAAATATTTGTACTATATAACTGCTATATCAAGGCAAGCGGTGAAGCTTACTTTACAGCATCTACATCAACACATACTAACTGTTCATATGATCAAAGATTAATATTTACTTTGAAGATCTCACACTTTACTCACAGAACATAATTCTAGTGTTACTGGAGAGATACACCTGTGCAGGTAGATTAACAGGACACTAGTGTATCCTTTATTTAACATCAACCACACTGTAGTCACAGAGTCAAATCTAGATTTGCCAGAACACAGCTAGATATGTCTCTTTACAAGAATATATAATTTTGCAGTAGGATACTCATGACACCTCAGTAGTGCTGGTGACAACTCCAGCCCAACAATGGCCCGGTGGTCTGACCAGAGAGTCCTTTGAATCCCGTCCTCCTGGATGTGGTAGGAGATGGCTGTGGCCTCTGAAAGGATTCCCTGTTTCTGAGAAGATGCTCTGACCTTCTGGCTATAGCAAAGGTACCATATGTAAATCTAAGCTGGAAAAAGCTGAAGATGAGGTGTAGCAATATTCAGTATTTTCCCATGCCTAAAGTGCTCTGGAAACATGCCAGAGCCTCTTACCCACCTGCAGGCTATTGAGCGACTCTCAGAGGACTTGGAGAGACAGAGGAGGACCTTGCTATATGGAAACCTCTTGTAGTCTGAGGGAAAATATCTACCAGAATCTCATTGCTAACCAATCAGTCATAAACAGAACTTCTTATTTACATTGAATGGAAATATTTTCTTTCTTTCTTTCCCAAAAAAAAAAAAGGGGGGGGGGGGGATAAGCCTGTTTATTAAAAATATTTTTTTTGTAAATATTTTTTTTCTTAGGCCTGGACATACATTAAATTCTCCTACATGAGCATAAAATGTACTGTTTATTTTGTTATGTTGAATTCATTAGGACATTTATGAGAAAAATATTCAGTATACAGTATTTAGTCAACATATTGTACTTGAAATAAGGGAAGAAATGCAAAAATGAGGAATATTCCAACCTCATTTATATTCATATTTAACTGTAAAAATAAATATCTTGGTGTAAAAGAAACCATTTCTCACATCACAGCTTAAATAAATTTAATGATAGATTTCAGAACTACTATTTTATCTAAAAATATGTAGAATATTCTAACACAAATTAGCATAAGAATGCAATCATGACAAAATGTTGCAAAACTACTGATATTAATTCAGTATTTTTATAAACATATATTATCTTTCTGTGTGCCCACATACAATATAGGAAAAAAATACAGTCTTATCTGGTTGGATAGATAGTTAAGTGATATTGGAATTATTCTTCTATTTATAAATCTTAACAGATATGCAAGATTAAATCTTGATAGTGTACGAATTATTTTTTGCATACAGATAGTCTATATAATTTAAATTTAAGTTTCTGTCACTGTGTTTTATCTGTCACAAATTATATGATTTTTGTTTTCTTCAGAATTGATTCCAGATTTCAGTCTGGAACATTTTATATATTCATAACTATTTATTTACACTATCAAAGTATTTTACAAAGATGAAAGGTGTAGAGATAGAGATTGCTAGATAATGCAGATTACAAGCTTCTATAATTTTTTATAATTAAAGTAGTACACTAATGCAAAAACAGCATGAAAATATATGAAATATAAAAGCATGTAAATAATTTATATTCACAAAAAATATTAATATTAATATATATTATCTATTAGTTTGTAGTAAAATTAGTCAGTAATTACAAGTCAGAAAAAGGTAGTTTATTTCAGCAGATTATTCCCTTTTGAATAAATTGGTAATATAGGGATGGAAAAGTTGGTTTGAAAAAGAGTAATCTGTCTAAACTAAATATTTTCTATATTCCTGACTATGCTTAGGTACCTGATATGTTGGGGGACATGGGGAGATCTTTACAGGCCTCAAATGAGGCCTAGGTCTGTGTAGGCCTCGGGCTGCCTTCCAGGTGACCCCTGGTGCCTGCACAGGCTCGGTCATGCCACTTGGCAGGGCTGAGCAGTCTTGCAGAGCACCAGGCGGTTCATCACACCCATGAAAGAACATTCTGGCAGCCCAAAGGTGGGGGCTAGGCACTCCCCGAAGGTGGGGGACGGGGCAAGCGGCTCCGGCCAACCCGCTGTGTGACAGGGGAGCGCAGCCACTGAGGACATCTTGGCAACAGCCCTCACCCAGTCATGTATCTCCCCCCTCCCATCATCCCTCCTACCGTTCGTCATATAAAAGCTTATGGTAGCTGTAATAAAGTGGTTGGTTGACCCTGAACCATGATGTTTTGTCAACTGTCCTGCAGTCGGTGCTGCCTGTCCGCATACAGGGTGCTGTCGGTGCGGCTGAAGCCCTGCGGCGCACCCCCAAGGCCTCCTCACCTTGGGTGGGCCCGACCCAACTGGGCCAGTCCGAGAGAGTGCCCCGGCGCGGTGTTATCCTCCTTCCGGCCCGCGACCGGACATCGCAGAGGATCCAGGATCCCAGAGGGTGAGACAAGCTGCTTCCCCGGGGGGTCCAAGATCACGCTTGGGAGGGTCAGCGCGTTGGCCAGGCCTGAAGACCTGCAGCCTAGTGCCAGCCCCGGCCAGCAACCTGCGACACTGATACATAATTTTTACATTGTTTACCTCTTCTGTGGTGTATGGAAAGGGAGTATTATTGGATTAAATTAGATTAGATTTGCATTTTCTCTATTGACAGACAATATTCTTGTAATAGAACAAGGACAGTTCCTAGGACATTATCTTTTTATTTTTTTTATTTGTGTAGAGTTTCTGTTTATATGATTTTAAATCATTTCTACTAATATCATATTCAAGGATTACATGACAGTAATATTTTATGCTGAGAACTTGCAATTATATCAATCTCATTAATAGACAATTAATAGACATTGGCCACACCTATGAATGTCACAGTGAACATTTTAATGATTTATTCATTCTTTAATAGTAGGTTATATTTACCAAACTTTCTTTTCAAATACTAGTGTTCAGGAAATGCACCTGGTGCTGAGTTGCTGAAAAAAAACAATCACATAGTTGCAGGGTCACGCTCCCGACGATCTCGCTCGGGCCCCTCCGCGGCGCCCAAAAGCCGCGTGCTCTTTTTCCGGTGGGTGCGCCTGGCCTCCCAACCCCCTGACACGGTCAGATGTTGTTTTGGTTGACTCCCGGCCACAGGCGGTGCCAACGGGCTGGCGTAAGCCCGAGGACAGTCTGGGGGCAC
>JAUBNY010000171.1:1155111-1169332 GCA_032275445.1 Crypturellus soui | reverse complement strand
GAATCTCCCTGCTTCTTCAGGAGTGGTAAGGGGAGCCTCCACCCAGGGTTGGGAGGAATAAAGCTAGTGGGACAACCGGGGGGATATAAAGAACAAGAGGCCTGGGAGCCCCGGGTATCCAGGAGACCCCAACTCAAAAGGGACAGGCTTAGGGACTTGCTTCGAGTGCCCCACAATCGCTGGGATTTTAGTTTAGTTTGGGTTTAGTTTGTCCCTGTCCAACCCCGCGGGTCGGGGCCGGGTGTGTTAAGGGGCGGTTAGGAAAGATATTTTTATTTTGCGTTTTACTACAAGTGCAGCCAACACTGCCCCAACCCTCACATTTCCCCCTAGACCATCTCTGTTTGTTTAGTTTCAGGCCAAGCAGTGCCCCTCCCTTGTTGGCTCATCAACCACCTGCATCAAGAAGTTACCTGCAATGTTCTGCAGGAACCTCCTATCTGTTCCTAAATGAGTGGCTATCCCAGCAGATACATCAGGGTGGCTGAAGTCCCCCATAAGGACAAGCGTCCGTGATCGTGAAGTTTCATGGAATTGCCTGTAGAAGGCCTCATCCACTTCCTCTTCCTGATTAGGAAGCCTGTAGTAAACACCCACCATAGTGTCACCTCTGCTGGCTTGCTCTGTAATTCTCTCCCACAGGTTCTCACCCTGCCTCCCCTAGACAGAGGTCCATATATTCCAGTTGCCCTCTCACATAAAGAGCAACTCCACCAGGTTGCCTTCCGGGCCTGTCCTTTCTAAAAAGTTTAAAGCCATCCATGGCCACATTCCAGTCATGAGAACTCTCCCACCATGTGAGAGTACTGATGTTTTGTATATATTTTTGCTTACAGTCCAAGAGTTCTAGGATGGTGAAAAGACATAATAAAAATATACATAGTTTTATCTTGACAAGCATTTGAATCTTTAGAAATAACTGCTTTGATATCCCTGAGCACCAGTTACAGAGATGCAGATACAGATTTGAAAAAATCAAAGGTTTTACCTCATGTAAGTTTCTGTGTAGAAAGAAGACTCTTTGATTAAAGATAAAACTGGAAAAACTAATTTTTTTCCATACTTTATTTTAAGGAAGTCTGTTGCCTGTATTGTTTTATTTTAGTTGAATGTGTGGTTTTCCCTCCTTGTGCAACTGGTCTTCTTAGACCAAATAACTGTAAAATCTGTTAGGACAAAAATGCTTAAAATTTATCTACATTAAAGGGTCTTCAGGAAAGGTAGATGTTAACATATTGATCTTCTCTCGTGGAATAGCTTGTTGAGAGTGTTTAGTTTGCCACCTAATCCATACTTATGAGTTGTTGCATTACATAGATTGCTATCCTGACCTGAATGTCATTTTTAATGAAACAATATATTGTCCAATCTGCTTGAAGTCAATGCAGTCATGTAAAATCTCAAAGAGCTATTTCCAAAAAATAATCACCGACTCTGAAATGCCAGTAAGTCTATGAGAGAAAACAAAGAGCCTAAATAATGTTCCTACACGTACAAAATCAGTGAAGTAAATTTGTCAGCATCATTATATATTTCAAGACTGTAAAACATTAACCAGTTTTTGAAATACTGAATATATTTTTGAATCTACATCCCTGAGATAGATAGATAGATACATACATACATATATACATATTTTAATGATTAGCATTCTTCTCAGATTCTGTGTATTCTGTAAATACCATTTTCTAGAATAAGCTTGCTAGGTTTATGTTTGGTTGTTTTGACTTTTTTTTTTTTACTTCCACTCAGTTCGTGTGTAGGTGGCTACAGGGGAGTTAAGTTCAAACAGCTACGAAAGGCTTATCATCCCTGATTGAGGCTAAATCTGAAGTTATTCAAGAGCAAGTGTGAAAAGCTGAAATTCAACATTTCAGTTGCACAGAGCTAAGCTCTGAGGTACTTTTATTCATTGCTGTCTATGCTGCAAGCAGAAGAACACAGCAAATTTGCAAATGCTCAGTCTCCACTTCATTTTCAATGTACAGTCTTGTAGAGAATATTGCACATAGGTAGTTACTAAGCAAATATAAATGAAGTACATTTTCTAAGTTGAAGGAAGTTTGTAGCATAATATTCCAAATACTAACTTCTAACTACAAGTCTTGGCTCAGAGGATGTTTATAAATTTTTATCTAGTCATTTACATTTCCTCTTATAGCAGATAGTGTAGTATTCCAACATGTGTGACTTCGCACTCTGTGTACTGTGGACTCTGTTCTGTTACGTTTAGCATAGTCAGAGTCCTCAAGGTTATCTGTGCTTACAGTGTACAGTTCCAACCCCTGCCTGTATTGCTTTTTTGGACAACATTCTAACACTTGCACTAAATACTGAATTTCTAGTGAGGTTGCCAGGGTTGTAGGGTTGCTTTTCTTTACGCTTATTACAGTTTTCTTTGTACTTTCTTCTGTTTACTTGTTTGATCACAACTGCTTTTATAAGAGGAAAAGATATGCTATGATGAGCTTGCTGTGGAAAAGAATGAGAACAAAGAAAACACTTGTTCAGTTCAATGGGTAATTTAATAACTCCCTTTTTCCATAATATTTTGGAAAAGAAAAGTATACTTATTTCACATTTATACACATGAAAAACATTTTTTTTTCACTCCTTCCATGCCTATCAAGATGGTATTTTTTTTTTCCTGAGATGCATAAGGAATCTTTATTTTAACCTTTTGACAAAGCCTGAGTGTGGCATGCAAAGTAGGCAGGCTGAATGTGGCTCTATATTTGAAATACTTCTTGGCATTGAACACCTAGGGACAGTGTTTCTTTGAAAAATTGCTCTTAGATTACTGCTTACAATTTGCATTTTATTTTCAGCTTCCATTTAAAGACACTGAATGCTTTACAGAAAGCTCACACTCACATACATTTAAAAATACATTTGAAATATACAATAGTGTTAAAATACAGTGAAGCAAGTTATGAGTTATAAAGTTATATTGTAAGGTCTATACAGACTCATTAGAATGTTTTCTGGGCAATGATGGTATCTTCTTTGAAGTTCAAGACTTGTTCTTCAGTAACAAAGAAAACAAAACTGAAATTAATTAGCTTAATCACTTCATATTTTGAAGTCTTCTTGTGTTTATGTATGTTTATGCTTAGAACATGGGGTGCACAGATTTCTAGACTAGTAGCAAATGAGCTAACTCTTGAATCAGAAGCTCTAATTATCTTGTATAACTAACTGTAGAGAAACAGAGTTAATCAGCCTGGATAGAGCACCTTGCCAATAGAATGCAGTCTCTGTTGATCCAGACAAGTAGTCCTGTTTCTGCTTTGCTGCAGGTTACTCCACAGATACAGAACACAGTGCTGTATTCTGAGCTGCTCTTGTAAATAAAACAAGATAATTGTAGGTATCCCCTAAATGCAGTTATATCATAATGGGAAAATAAAATATATTCATTGAATTTACAGTATTTTTTGCATCCAAATCATTGTCAGACTAACAAAGTATTTTCTAGACCATATTAGTTTTTTCGTGAATTTTTCTTGTTCCCAATTTAGCTAATAATTTCCTATTTAGTACTGACCAAAATATTTTAGAGATGTTCAGACATAACTTTTGCCTAGGAAGTCAGTTACAGGAATAGCTATTTTCATCTGATGGGCTCTTTTTCTGGTGGTCTTTTATTCCATTTTCCATTTTTTATGAAACTTCTATTTGAAGTGTGTTCTAAATTTTGCATATAGAAATGGAAGGTTAGCACTGATTATGTCATACAGCTTAACAATTTTTTATCTCACTTTTGACTTGTAATTAGCAAATAATGCTCTATGAATTATTAAATCTTAGATGATCTCCTTAAAACTCAGGTGCGGCCATATTTCACCTTCTAAATATATGGCTTTGTAAGATGAACAACACTATAAAAAACACCTTGAAAAATATTCCGTCTTTATTGGTTTCAGACTGGTTTCTTTTAGAATGGAGTAAAATGTCTTTAGGATATAAAAATGACTTGGAAATTAAGGGATTTATTTTTTTATTTATAATTATTTCAGATATACCTATTTTTCATGGGTGTGTGATAAAAATCTTCCTGGAAATAGGTGAATAGAGTATGCAGTAGTCAAATTTTCTTGGTTAATCACTGCTTTCGATTTGTTTCTTGATTACTGGATGTAGATTGCATTAGAAACAAATTACAATACCTTCCATTGTCCTAAGAAAGTGAACTTAAGGTGATCACACTGCTTCACACTCAGGTTAAACCAAAAAAGGATCATCATAGTCAGTGATGTAACACATACATACTTTGGTGCTTAAAGTGATTAACAGAAACTTTAATTCAATGAACAAAAGAAAGAACTGCCAAAAGTTGGTCTCTACTTTCTTGTCTTCCTTAGTTACCTGATTATAAAAAAGTGCAGGATGAAGTGAGAGGTCCTGAAAGGTCTTTGCCTTGCACCAAGAAAAATTAAATTGCAGCATAAAATAGAATAATGGAAGTTCTTTAAAATTATTTAATAATTTTTAATTAATAATTTAATAATAATTTAATTATTTATCAAAGCCATGATAGAATTTATTAAGATAGAACTGTTTTTTTTATTAAAAATCTTATCAGTCAGTGATAAAGTTGTTTTGTATTAATTGATTCTTGGTTTTATTGAATAAAAATATATGGAATATTACTACAGTTCATTATTAAAATGACAGTTGAGATTTTCTTCAATTAATCAAAATTAATCAAAATAGCTATAAATAAATATTCCTTAAAATGTTTACTTATTTATGATAATGTGAGTTTAAGTATTCAGTTGTAACACGATTGCCCTCTTGAATAGAAGTAATTTGGAGGTAAGACTTTTTCTATGCGTACAAAAGGATACCAGGCAAAAAGATCAAGTAAAACCAAATTAATTAGTCTGGTAAACACTTTTCTAAATAGGGTAGGTACACTGCTTAGTAAAATTTTAGAGACGCTTAAGGTACAGAAGAGCCTTTTATGTTTTAATTAAACTTGTGTTTAAATATTTCCTACATCCCTTAAAAACCTAGCAGTAGATGGAATTACAGATAACACAAAATTATGATCTTAGTTTAAAATGAAAATATGCATTATCTTAGCAAACACTCTCATAATTAGTTATCACAATTATTTCTTCATGTTTATTTCTGGAAATACAGAACCTTCTCCCCTCCATTCCTGATATTCTGCATGCCACGGTCAGCAGACAACAAGGCAACAGCAGAATTATCAGGCTCTGCAAAACACATCTTGCGATTTAGCACAAGTGAATGCATATGGAGGAAGGGAGGTAGCCTGGTTCTTACTTGGACTTCAGTGCCTGGGGAGTTCATTCTGGGGAGGCTGTATAGTGCATTTACCTGACAGTAAATGAAGTATAAGGCACAACTTCTGAAAGGCAAAAACCACTGATCTCTTACGTGTTGTTTTTCATTTTTATTTGATCTTCTTATGTTTTGGAAGAGAAACACAGTACATATTTTTAGTTCTCTTGCTGCAGCCAAATTTAAAAAAGAAAAAAAGGAAACAGCAGATCAATTTACTAAAGGAGTGAAGACACCCATCGCTGGCCGTCCCAGCGAGGCTTCCGCAGGCCGTGTGATCTTTTTACGTCCTCCGCACTGTGGCGCCGGATTCCCTTTCCACCCCCAAGGGGCGAGGCTCCCTCTTGTAACTCACAGAGGAGTAGCTGCGAGGGGGCTGCAGCTACTGATGATCTCCTTCCTGATCCTCAGATTCTAGGGTTCCGCGATAGGTGGGTACCTGTAGGGTGCGTACCCAGACGCCGACAGTAACACACTCGATACGAGCTCCGGTCGACGCCCCTTTATTCAGGAAGTAACACAAACTTTTATAACTTTAGGAGGGGAGAAAGTAACACAAACTTTTATAACTTTAGGAGGGGGAGGAGAAAAGGGAGGGAACAGGGAGGAGTGAGGGCATGATAGGTGCTATGCTAATGTGGTGGTCTTTCTGGACTGGGCAAACCCCGTTGGTGGGCGGATAGTCCTCCAGGGCAGACTGCTCCTGGCCCCCACCACCGGGATTCTAGCAGCTTCTAGAAAGACCTAGGCACTGCTCAGTCAGGCCTGTCGGCCTGTCGGCCTGACTGAGCATGCACATACAGGGGCCATCGGGATCCACCCTGTACAAGATCCCGGTGCGCATGCCCCATTACAAGGTAGCTCTACTCCCTGTTTATGACTCCCAACAAAGGAGGGTGCTTTAAAATGAGGAAGAACTGCAACAGATCATTTGCTATGCTAAATAAAAATAAATAAACAAAATGTGATATAACATTATATAAAAATATTCCAATAAGTTCAAAGCATTTCACATTTTAGTATATAGTTCTTGATACTTTGAGGCTTGATATTTTGAGGGTTATATTTATAAAGGAACAACATTATTAAAAAAAAAAAGCCAAGCTATTAATATTCATAACCAAAAAAAAAAAACCTCTATCTGCTATTTTGTTAAGAATAGGAAAAATTACAAATGCATCTCTATTTTTAAAGCTTGTAATGCTGTTACCTTGTACACTTATTATCCACATAGGCAATCATGTATTCATACACTTAATCTCCTAAAAAATGAGATTATTCTGCATGAGTATATGAATACGACAAAGGTTTTCACAGCTGACATCACAACAACTTTTCACTCTGGGTCAATGGATCCTGTTATGGGAGAGGGGATTAACCATTTTGAACAGGAGAATTAGCTTTCGATTCTGAATGTGCAATGGTGCATGTGATTTGGCTCTGCAAGCCAAATTTCCCACCCACATTGTGGAATTCTTTGATAGATATGGTAGGCTAACTAACTATTTCATCTATAATGCAGCAGTTTTGAATGTTCAAAGTTTGTTATAGCCACACACCATTTTAATTAAGCCAGAAGTTTCAGTATGACTACAATACTCTCACGGTGTGGAATAAGTGGCTATGCTTGAGCTCTGTTTTAGACACTGTATGTTCTTTTCCTATCCAGTTTCATGAAATGTTTTTTCTTTTGTCAAAAACACAGCATCAACCGCAGTTTCTGTTCTGTTAATGAAAATAAGTGTGCTTACTACTGTTCCATACAGCTGTTCCTACTAAACAGTAGTATTTTTTTTCCATGAAAGGATGATCTTCTTAGGTTGCGGATGAAAGAATTTAAGGCGGTTTTGCAACTTCAGATATCAAATCAAATTTTACTTCACATTTGGAATAGAAATCTGCAGAAAAAAGAAAGGACATACTACATTAATGATATTCAGAGAAGAGAGAGAATGTATGGAAAGAAAGATATGTGTTGAGAAGAATGGATCAGTAAAAATAGGAGAAAAAGAAATTAGCATTGGATAATTAGGATTTAATTTAATATATCTTGGAAAAAATAAAATAAACAACATAAAGGAATACAAAAAGCAGTGCTATTGAAGACACCTGTCCATCTTCAGAGTACAACTAAACTGATTACAATATAAATATATTTCATATATTTTCAGTAAAATGGAACAAAAAAAAAAACCTTTAGATAAATAAATAAAATCTTGGGGATTTCACCATATTTATTTTTTCAGTAGACTGGTAAGGTGGAAAACATATGTTTTCTGCAGGAAGTGGATACACATCATGAAATACATATTTGGAGAAAAAAAAAAGTGTTATTTTATAAAATGACTTCCCAGGCTTAATTCTGATCAATATGAACAGAAACATGACGTGGATTAATTTTGGTAAGATTTGGATCAGATTCAGGATGCAGGCTACAAGACTAGGCACAGCACTGGAGCCTTTGTTTAAAATATATTGAAATCAGTGCACTCTGAACAGAGACTGCATAAAACCATTCTTCCTGTGTTGACCCCCCTTTATCCCTGAAAAAAAAAAAAAAAGATGAAATCACAAGAAATGAGAGAAGTCTTCATTCTGGGTGTGCAGCATTTGCCCCAGATGCATTTCTAATGAAAGAGTGGGGTTTGGGGTCCTGTTTATTCCAGTGCTCATTTTACATCCACCTATCCATCTGATTGCCTACTGTGACTGTAATAAATTGTCTCGCATTGTAAATTCTCAAAGTATTGCATCTTTTTCTGTACTGACCAAGAGGCTTGATTTGCCATGCTCATATGGATGAATTTAGTTGTTACTGTTATGGCAGCAGCAGGTGAATCCACATTGTGCAGTGCAGAACACATGAAGATTGTGAAGCGAGCTCTAAATCAAGAGGCCAAAACTCCTTACCCCAGGGCACAATACGTATAGTATACGGTTTCCAGACCCCAAGCTAACATTTATTTGTGAGTGGCATATTAGATCTTACTTTTACAGGAAGCAAGAAACTGCAACATGGACATTGTGAGTACTTGAACCACCCCATTTGGAGTTGTGCTATTAAAGAGATTCATTATGAAGCATAAATTACATGATATGCAAACTTCAGGCAGTTCTTCACAGCTCCCAAAATCAAAAGCATCAATGCAGTATATCTCTACTGAGTTACAAGATTGAAAATCCACTACTTGGTAGTAAATCCTGTCAAAGACCTGAATTTTAGTCACCAACCACAAAAGCTTCAATATGAGAAGATGATGGTTTTTGCCCCAAATGGATTTTTTTGAGAAACAATAAAACGTGACTTGTAGCAACATAAAAAATAAAGACAATGAGAGGAAGCCGATCACCTGTTGAACTTTGCAAAATGTGAGTATAAAAGATACTTCAATACAGGTCACTCTGTACTGCACCTGTATGAGCAAAGTAAATCCATCAAATGCCAGACAGCACAGTGAACACTAACAATAATTCATGGCAATGTTTACTACAAAAGTCTGATGTGGGCTACAAGAGTAGCACTTTGTTTGGAAACATCCACAACACTATATATTTTGTCTTTTAACAACTCTTGCCTCTGTAAGACCAGCAGACTTGGCACTGCACAGCAGCTCCACTTAGTATCTGCTTACAAATGTTCCTGAAGAGAAATGTTCCTGAATAAAGTGACACTCGGTCTGAGATGTAGAACCTTGTCATTTAATTTATTCATTTACCCTGTAGTTCAAATTCACTTGTTTGAGTTATTGAATAAAATGTCACATTCAAGATTTGAATCTGAAGCCTTCCTTCCACTAGGTTACAGTGCATAAGGCAAAGAATTAATGATGCCCAGAAGATTTCTTGTGGCAGATCTTTCAGTTATGCCAGATGACTCTGCAAAAGCAAACAAATCCTTGCCAAAATCCAAAAATAATTAACACAATGTAGATTACGTGATTTCAATCAAAGTCTGTCAGCTACCTGAGTGAAAGGTAAAATTTTCTTACACTTTACAAATTTGTATTATCATAGTTTGCTCTGCATATATCTAGTTTAATTAATTTAGTTTCCCTCAAAAAGAAGTGATTAGACAAGTAAAACATGTCCAGTTGCAAAGGAACACATCATCAACTTGTCTGAAAATCATTTTCTTATGTTTTGGACTGGATGATCTCTAGAGGTTCCTTCCAACCCCAACCATTCTGTGACACCATGTAAACAGGGAGAAACTTCAACTTAGTGACCATTATTCAGTCTTTACTTCATTAAAACATCCTATTTATTTCAACAAATCTAATTTCTGCAATGTCAGATGTACAAAATATTTTGTCTGAAAGCTGAATTTGACAAATCCATTCTACAGCATGTAAAGCTGTTGTAATGTTATTAATTATATTTGTATTCTTGACAAGAATAAAAAAATACAAAGCAGCTTCACAGGATCATATTTGATGTTCCGATGATATCTAATCAGAGATTTTTGGCATGAAGAAATATTATGAACCAACTATTCCAGGTGTTCCTCATCAGCTTCTTGTCCTTCATGTGTTTGGAAAAGGCTTTCAAGAGGATCTCTTCAGTAATCTTCCAGAGAAGTAGCTAACCAGCCTGTAGGCTCCTAAATCCTCCAGCATACCCTCCTTGAAGATGCGTGTGGGGATTGCTTATTTTCCCAGTCATCCCAATCATCTTGATCCTTTGAAGGTGATAAAGAGTGGCCTCCCAGTGACATTCCCAGCTTCCCAAGTACCCTCCAGTGTGTCCCATCTGATCTCATAGACTACGCACGTCTTTTACTCCTTAACTCTTGTCTCCTCTCTTCTGCTTCAAACCCACTAGCTTCTTTTTGTTTGAGCTTGCAGGAGAAATAACACACACACACCCTCACACACAAACATGGGGATACCCATGCTTTGAGAAGGCTTTCCATGATCAGCCAACTCCCCTGGGTATTTTAGGCCTCTCCCATTGGATCAAGTCTAGAAAATCCCTGAGCAAGCCCAAAACATTGTCATGAAAATACTGTGACTGAATAATGACAATAGTCAATTCAAACAGAATGTCATTTTGATGTGAAGAAAAAATATATATATATTGTGCAGAATTCTGACAAAGGAGAAACTTAGAATACAAATATGATTTGACATTTGCAAGCCCAATTAGAGCAAATAAAAGGATAACACTTTAAACTAAGTGTCTCCAAATAAGTATTTAATTTCTACTTAATAAAGTAATGAGGTGAAGGTGAAAGAACATTGCAATAAGATTGAAGATTTAACTATTCTCTTATTAGGAAATAAAGAGAAAGATGGGGAACCAAAAAGCAGCCCAAAATAAATGTAAATGAAAATGAATAAATAAATAAGACAATCATTTTTTAAACTGCTTTGTCTATGTCCCAAAGGGGAGAATTTCAGAATACCTGAAAGCATTAATGTCCAAATTGATCATAAAAAAGAAAGGGAGTATGGAAAAGAGGATGACTAAACATGACATGGTTATTAAAGAACTTATATGATTCAAATTGGGAAGAGAGTTTGACAGATATAAATGAAAAGAGCAAAATTTGTTGCAAGTGCAAGTATCCATGGGGAAAAAAAATATTTTTCTACCTTCCTTTATAAATTCTAAGGCATCTATCTGAAGGTCAATTTGAGATTCATAAAAATGAAGTCAGTAATATTCTGTGAAATGTCATGCTTCAGATGGGTGCTACCTTTCATAAGGGAGACAAATTGAAGTCACTTTTGTGTTCAGATGGGTGAGCTAAGCCAGAGGGAAGGGCATATAAACATGATATTATAATGGAAAGTAGGGTATCAAAGGATACAGCAAGAAGGTCTCATCCCAGCTTGTTATCAGTAACAGGTAATGCACAGGCTCCTGCCCTGTTGCAAACTCTGTAAGACAGGAGCAAGATTGCTTTCATTGGCATATTTAGCTTTTTGGTACACTTCTCCATCTTTACAGAAAGGCCTTATTTATGTGAGAAATAAGCACTGGTTTTACTTGTTTCGTTGCTCAACCATGTTAAGGACAAAAATTCCTTTTTAAACACGTTTCCTTAATTCAAGTGGATCATTTCAGTTTAGTTTAAGCTAATTCCTGTGTCAAATCTTATTTTAAATTAAATATGATTTATAAAAATATACATATACTTACATCCATTTATTAATTACATTTACTGTTGAAACTCTGATAAAGCCTTGTAGAGGCTGTCAAATGCTTTGGTATGCAGGGGGAATTTCTCCTTCTTGTTTTCTTAGAGCTGAATTTGCTGAAGTCCAAGACACAAGGGGCTCCTCTGATCCCAGCCCAAAGGTTGTGGCTGATTCTGCATGCTCAGGCTCAACCAGTAATGAGGCTGAGGGTGTAACCTCAATAGGTGCACACACAAAATAAACAGTTTATCAGAATGTACATAAGTGACCAAAGAGATCCCAAATGAGGGTCTCCCAAGGCTGATCTGAAGCACTCAGTCCGTCCAGTGGCTTGGAGCAGACCCTGATTTTCACTGTTTGGCCTTTCACCCCTGGGATCCCCCAATTCCTCATCCCACACAAATGACAGACCTCTCCTCAAACTCAACAGCTAACCTGGCTTAGAGTTTGTTAATATTTTTTGTGAATATAGGACAAACTCCAGTAAATACATGCAGGGCTGACTCATGGTAAAGAGTACTTAGCAGCAGGTGGTTTTCGCAGAACTGACCTTTTAAATCCCCTTTCTCTTCTGTTTTTCCATGCTTGTCATAGCCTCTCCATGCACCCACTTTCGTCTTTCTAAACTTCATGTACTGAGTTTTACACATTCTCATAATCCCCTTAAAATATCCCACAATAAATCTTTCAGTCCCCAAATTCACTTCCCTTTAAACTCCATAATACATCCTGCACTCCTTTTAGAGAAAAATAAATAAATAAATAAGCTTTAGCTTGCATGTCATGCTGATTAAAAGTTTCTTTGCTGGAATAATCTTGGTGGATTTTACACAGGGACAATGGCCTAATTGTCTAATTTTCTCTTTTGAGAAATGGTTAGATTACTAGGCTTCTTCCACCCATTATATTCCCTTTCCTTGTCTGATTCTCTGTGTTTAATGTGATTAGTCAAATAACCTTAAAAATTCAACACTTTTTTATACAAAATGTAGTGTGAGGTATATTCAAGAGCTTCACCAAGAGAACCTAAAAGTAAGCACCTAGAGCAGTACATACTTGAATAAGTGGCCTTATTATCAGGCATACAAACATTCATGACATTTCTGGTATACATGGCTTCAAACAGCTTAGTTAAAGTCATAAACTTCGTCAATTTCAGCCTTGTTACATGAAAATGTTCTTACTTTCACTGTTTAGCAATTTAAGTAGCTTCAAATGTGCTTACAACATGAAGAAATGCTCATTTTTAAATATGTCAGCATTTGTTGAAACCCTCTGAACCAATAAATTTTCTTTATAGTGACTCTTTCAGGATCCATATATCTTCATTTTCATGCTTTCTCCTCCATCCCAGATTCTTAACAAAGCACTAAGGCATTTTTGTTCCATCTAATTCATGCCTTCTAACTTGTGCTTGCATTTACAGAAGGACACTTCTAACAACAGAGTAAAATTTTTATTTTCTTCCTAAAAGCCCAGGTGCAAAAGGCTGTAAGTACTTTTTCCACACACACACCCTCCTCCCGCCCTGGGATAAACTTCATAGAGGTGCATGAGAGGTATAAAAGACCCAGAATATTACTGATTATGTAGTCAGCAGCAATAACAGATCTCATAGTGACCTATATATATTCAAAAGATTTTTGAAACTACTCAAAAAATTTCTCTCACTGAAAGGTTGAATAACTTGTCACAAATACTTAAGAAACAGACAAATGGAAACTGAAATAAATCCATGAACATAATTACATTCTTGTCTTTCATAAAGAAGTAGAAAAATTATTTTTGCAAGTGTTAACACTTAATGTGTTAAGAACATTTAGACCAAGTCCCTCAAATTTACAGATCTCTCTAGTATAAAATGGCTTGTTTCTTTGAGCCTGTTTCATCCTGAAGTGCAGTTCAAAACTCCTCAGCAATTTTCCACCAGGATGGCAGGCTGATAAAAGTGCTCAACAATTCTAATATGTGTTGCTGCTGAATACTAACAATACTCAAAACATGTATAGATAAGTACATCTAGATAGATAAAAGATGTTAGCTAATGCTAAAATACAGACACATACAGTAAATGTGTGAAGTCCTTCAGCTTCTAGCAAAGTACCACTGCTTCACTTGTTTCCACAATATGTATTTGAAACACAACAGATATTGCATTCTCCAGCAACAATCATAGAATCCTTAAGGTTGGAAAGAAATGATCTCTAGAGGTCATCTAGCCCAACCCACCTGCACATGCAGGGTCACCTAGAGCATGTGGCACAGGACCGCATCCAGGTGAGTTTTGAAGATCTCCAGAGAAGGAGACTCCACAGTCTCTCTTCGTAACCTATTCCAGTGCTCTGTCAGATGCACTATTAAGATTTTTTCCTTAAATTCCTGTGGAACTTTTTGCGCTTCAGTTTGTTGCCATTTCCTCTTGTTCTATTGGTGGCCACCTGTGAAAAGAGGCCAGCCGCATCCTCTTCACTGCCTCCCTTGAGGTATGTATATACACTGATTAGATCCCCTCTCAGACTTCTCTTCTTCAGGCTGAACAGGCCCAGCTCTCTCAGCCTTTCATCATAGGGCAGAGGTCCCTGATCATCCTCGTGGCCCTGTGCTGGACTCTGTCCAGCAGCTCCATATCCCTCTTGTACTGGGCTACCCAGAACTGGACACAATACTCCAGATGTGGCCTCACCAGGTCTGAGTAGAGGGGCAGGATCACCTCCCTCGACCTGCTGGAGACGCTCCTCTTAATGCACCCCAGGATCCCATTGGCC
>JAUBNY010000171.1:1120338-1155011 GCA_032275445.1 Crypturellus soui | reverse complement strand
ATCCCATTGGCCTTCTTGGCCACGAGGGCACACTGCTACTGTTGTGTCCGTTTTTCGAATTGATCGAGAAGGAGGTATGCACCATTGATTGTAAGCAGCGTTTAATATCAGGACAACAAAGTAGAAAGATAATAAGTATTACCCGCTAACTGGGGTCCGGGCTCATCCCTCGCAGGGGTTCCGCCATGGAGCCCAAAGATATGATACACGGCGCTTTTATACCTTTTAGCCCCTCGGATGTTTCCCCCTCCCGTTTTCCTGTTCTACAATGTCGACTATGTTCTATTGCTCTTAAACATGTTCTAGGAGTACTAAAACATCCTGATAAGCAACTTGTATTGAGACATCCTTTTCGTTGAGCATCATGGCACGGTCTATTCTTGGTTATTCATGACATCTACAAATTTCTGCTACTTGATTAGGTTTTAAATCATTAACCCTTCACTACCTCATGGTCTACCTGTCATCTGGCATGACACCCAGGTCCAAGCAAAAGATGAAATCATAAAATATGACACATAAAGGTGTTGCTTTCAGTTTGTCCTTAGAATAAGGATTCCAATGCCTGTAAATTCAGAAAGTCCCCAAAGTTGACCTCAAATTCATTCACAGAAATATATCCAAGCAGCTCTTTTTAATTCCCTATTGGTTATTATTTTAGCTTAAAAATTAACAAAGTGAGCGGTAAAACGAACTCATCAGATTCAAACCAGGACTCTCTAGACTTGAGCCAAAATGTAGCAGGGAATGCCTCTGAGAATTTGGCTCCATGTGATTAAGATGCCAAATAGCTTTGCAAGGATGAACATGGAGTACAGCAGGCATTTCAAGTGAAACTGCCTGGGGCTTGTAAGAATGGCTAGAATTATTGTCCCCATCCCACCATCAGTTCTGTGAGGTCTTGAAAACTAAATAAGCAAACACAGAAACCTCCGTTAAACATGCATTTCACTTTTATGGGCATCACTTGGACTTGTCTTCTAGTTTGTTTCTTCTCTCCCCTTTAAATAGATACCAGTATGTTTCACTTATTTGGGAATGTAACTGGTTAATAACAATAATATTTGTAGGTTTTGGAAAAAATTGTGATGGCTTTTGTTCTAAGATCAGCCTGACATGATCATAATACAAATTAGCTGATGATCAGAAAAAAAAAAAAAGTAAATTCCCTTTAAGAATAGAAGGACTATTTTCTCTTATTTACTCCATTCAGCTGAACTGATTTTCAGATGACACAGAAAAGAGGGGAGCTACAACTTCAGCCGTGTTAGATTTCTACAAAGGTGATTTCAGAAATGAATCTGATCTTGTGAGAGAAAAAAATCTTAATTTTTTTCAAGAGTTACTTTTTAAACTTCGAAAATAATGAATTCTGAAAACAATGAGTTGACATTTACTCTCATCTGACCTGTTGCCATGATAATAGAAAATAAAGCTTCAACAGTGGCTTCCACAATAGCCTTAGTGAGTGTTTTGTTTTGAGGAACTTTGAGGCACAAGTGTAGCTTAAAGTGCCTGATATGCTCTCACAATCCTCCACAATGAATACTTTGTTTATGTTTAAAGAACAGAAGATAGCTAAATCTACAACACAGTTTCATTGCCCCAAGCAATGAAAGATGTGAGGGGACATTCACCAAGCATCTGCTTTATATATATTATATGCACACACAGTATAATATATTATATATATATTTTCTGGAGGATAAGTACATTGAGACTGGAAATTATGAGAGGAAGAGGATGTGCTCACCCAGACCAAAAGGCATTAGTCTCCAGTTAGAAATGTGGGTCCTCAATTGGCCATGGCTGTGTCTGTGTATCTACAGGCAGATGAAGGACACCACTGTTCCTCTGGGAAATACCACTCTTTCCTGTTGCAAAGACAGATTGGCTCAAAAAGGGGTCACATTGCCTACCCAGTTTTATGAATATAAAGAGATTTGCCTTGGGAGTATTTCCTCTGGTCACTCCCACCGACAGCCAGAAGAATTGTGGACACAGCCTGTATGTCTGGGAGAGGCACCATTTTATGAAGTACAGGTGATAGTTACACCAACTGTCAGAGGATACAAAATGTACCTATGCACTTTCTTGTTCTGCGTTTTAATGTAAAACAGATTTTGTGCCTCACTCTGATGTTGCATATCAAACTTGTTGGAGTTATGCTGCACTTACTTAGTAAATGATTGCATTAGTAAATTCAGTCAGCTCTGTACGTATTTGTTCAGCAGTATGTATTTGTTCTGCTATCATATTTTGTTAAATGAGCAGGTTTCTTCTTGTGACTATCCAAAAATAAAGTTATCTCAGAAGGATGCTTGAAACAAGCTAATGGCTTTGCAATATATTTGTAAGTTACTTTATTTCATTTACATTCACTTTCCCCTGTAATTCACTCAAATTTTTTATAATAAGTATTCTCCAAAAAGATAAATTTTTCATAAGGGCTGCTAGGGATACCTCATCTAAATCTTATTTGACGACATCCTAAAGAAGCATTTATAGGGCTTTTTGGTTTGTTCGTTTGCTTGTTGTTAATTATTCACATAGTTAGGCGTTAAGAACCTAGGCATTCTGGTACTGTTAAATGAACATTGCCATTGTAGATTTCAGTCAGTGGAGTGTGATTTCTGACAACTCTGCTGAAGATTGCTATTTCTATTCCTGTTACTATGGAAACAATTTTGGACTGCTGAACATGCCACAAGGAACATATAAAGCATCACTTTTTCAACAGAGATATCAAGATTATCAGTATCTATTATCCTATATTGTTCCAGACCAATATCACTAGAATAATTGGTGTGGATGCCTAAAAATATTTGTCCAAAAATCTTTTCTGTTTGTAAAAGCTCAGATAAGCTCAGATTCTGTCTGATAAGAAGTAGAAAATCTTGGATACATCTGTTTAAAAAATATGGCAAATGATAGATTTTTATATGTGTTTTCACATCCTTGGCTCCTGTTTTCTTTTATCCATTAGACTTACTCTTTTACTAATTTTACATGCTCTAGGTGGCCCTGCGTGTGCAGGGGGGTTGGACTAGATGACCTCTAGAGGTCCCTTCCAACCTTAGGCATTCTATGATTCTATGATCCACAATGTCTACAAACAGTAAGTATTAGAGTCCTAAATAAATTAGAGAACATGGGATTTAATGGCAAGGTTTTCCAAAATAGTTACTGATTAATAACTTTTCTGATAACTTATTTTATTATCATCAGGTATATGTCACCTAACTTCATTAACTTCCTATATAAATGTCTTTACATTGGGCTTTGCGAAGTTTTATTTGTGTTAAATTTCTCCTCTTTGAATATTGTGAACTTATTCTGAAATAAGATCATTCATACAGTAAATTCTCCCATAATTATTTCACATTTTAGTCCAGATGAATTCCTTATGACCAAAAGGCTTTATTAAAAGGCTTTAAATTTGAATGTTATCCTGGATTATTCCTAGCATTTTCCTCTCTATTTTCTTCTTTCTTCCCATTTTTTTTCCTACTGCCATTGATTTTATTTATGAAGTAAAAATGTTGGGCATAGGGCTTAGGGAAGCAGTTAGTATGAACCAAAGACCATTTCTCTGAGCATTATTTTTTGTCTTTCCTCAGGATTTGTGCATAGAATTTAAATGATGCAGATCAGAATGTATCTTTATTGTCTCCAAACTGGAGTTCCTTTCAAATATCAGAGATTAAAATGGGTAATGAAACAATTTCAGATGGATTGATACAACAAATGTATCCAGTGGCAGCCCATTTACTTCACCCCAGCAGCCCCCATGGCTGAGTGACAGACCAAATATGTGGTCTTACAATAGGATTTTAATGTGTTTGGAATGGCGTAATGAGCCAGTAACACTGGAACTGGAAGTAACGCCTGGCAGGAGAGCAGTTTGGCTGGAGTGAATGAACACAGATACACTTTCTGCTGGAACATCGGCAAGTGAGACTGCATGTGTATGTGCTTTGCTGCTGCTTTTTGCTTTTAATCCATTTTGCCTAAGGCAACAGCAGGATTGATGCCCATATTGTAAATAAAAGTAGATGAGGAAAAAAAATAGCACAGAATGAGAGGTCCAAATCTAACTTCACTAAAACTGGGGCAATAACATAATGGGCAATTATTTTCCATGCTATTAGTCTCACATAAAGAAAGCTCACCATGTATTATATCATTATGGCACAACCTAATGAAATCAGCTATATTTCAAGACAAGAAATGGGCCACTGTCCTTCCTTTTCTCTTTCCTTCATTAGAAAAGATGTTAAACCCACCAAGATCTCATGTAGGAATAGCACAGACAGAATAATATGACTCAGATCGTGCAGATGCAGCTTCTGAGCATCATGAAAGAACCATGTGCCCATATAATTCCAGCCAAAACAATTTCCTGCTTAACCAGTTTTAAAGGGTAGAGGATGAAATTTTAACTCCCAGACGTGGCAAGGATTCAGGGTGGTGCTTCAAACAGCGGAGCAGTGGTGTGGGGTGTCGCTTTGCTCTCCTCTCTCTTCCTCCCAGACACAATTCCCACAAAATGTGCTGGCTTCTGACTCATTGGCTTAGCTGGTAAATTCGGATGCAAATGCCTCCAGAGCGGATACAAACAGCTGTATGTGCATCATGGCTGATCTGCCTGAGCAAATGAGATATTCCATTTTCTTTGAAGGAAAAGAAAATCCTCTAGAACAAAAAAGTTGAAACTATACTTACTTAACTTTAATGTGGAAAAAAAAAGTGCAAGAAAACATTTTCCTCTAGCTCTTTTGACAGAAAGGCAAAAGTTATTTCTATATTGTCCTTATCTTCTTCTATGCACCCATGCTGAGGTATTTTTGTCCTAAAGATATTGCTGAAAATTTTTTTCTGAAGTAGGGCCTTTATTTACCTCTGTAAGGTTCCTTAAAGATCAGTTAGGCTATAGTTTGTTCATCTGTGGCATTTATAGTATTTCTCTACAAAGCTTGATATACTCTTTGGGAGAAAAAATATCTCAGCACTGGAAATTGTCAGAAATATTCTACCTTCCAACTGGCGGAAAAATCTCTCTCTAAAAACTATTCTGTTGGCTTTATCATCTGGCCTGACTGCAATTTCTCCAGATATGGAGAACCAGTAGATGGAACGAGAGACCTGTAAAACTTGTTTCTTGCCTACACTTAAATCATCCTCCAGAAAGGCCATCCTGTAGATCTTCATGAAAAGCCAATGCCTGTCTCAGTGTATTACTGAGCTTGTGTTAACACTGTCTTGTGTTAAGACCAAAACAGGAACTACTGAATTCTCACTTAATATCAACAAATTTACAGGGCTGAATTACTTTTAACTCGCTCATTGCTGCAGATATTAGCAGCTTCAGTCTGCCCTTTGGCTCGTAGCCTACATACTGTGCACCTACTCAGCAGCATTTATGTCAGGTGTATTTAAGTGCTGTTATCCTTGCTGTCTTGCACTGGCACATTTTGAAACACTGTTATATTTTATTCCCTGAGAGAGTATTTGCTTATTTGATTTATTTTGTTATGTTCCTAAATCATTCTCTTTCTCCTCTGTCTCCTAACCCCATTCCTTTGTAGCTTTACTTTGTAGCTGTATACTCAAGTCACAGCTGGCACTGGAAACAGTTTTCCCTTTTCACGTCTTCCTGTCCCTCTTTCTTCCTATTTATTTCCCGAACGGAACCTTGAAGTCAATAAATGCCATCAGCTACAGAGCTGGAGAAAAAAAAAATGTGCATATCCCACTCCCACTAACTTTGTACAATATTATTACATCCATATCAGCTGGGTATTCAAGTTGGTTTTACTACAAATTTTCCAAGTGTTGGAAAAAATAAATTTGGTGCAGTTTTTCAATTAAGTAACTGTGCTTAGGAATAACATTAAAATTACTTGCTTGTATCATTACCCAGTAAGTGAATAAGAACTCAGCATAAAAGAGAAAAACAGACAATAAAGATGTTTGGCAATAATTTATAAGTCCACATCTAAGCCCTCAGATACTATCATACAATGAATGGTGTTCATGTAATCTTTGGATTGCTACTCTGTGAAGTAGTTTTTCCCATTTGCATTAATTATTTTGTGTTTGGAAAATGCAGTGACTAAATTCTTACCTGACAGTTTTCATTTGTATTTGCACAATTTATTGTTGAACTAGGGTCACAGTGATATTTGACTCAGAAGGAGCACATGATCCAAAGCACTTCTGAATAGCATAAACCAACCTCTCCTTTGTGAGTGAAACCTTCTTCTTTTGATTTTATGTTTTTGAATAAATTGATGCTGAATAGTTTTCTGTGGCTGCAGAGGCAACCTCATAGTTTGGCATTCAGTTACTCTAGTATGGTTTAGTAGGCTGCCTCTATCATCTGTGGTGGAATTTTATGTATTTCCATACTAGAATCTTCCCCTTCCACATTAGTTTGACAAAGCTGCTAAAGCAGCAGCAGGATTTTCTCTCTGACTACATGCAAATATTTTGCTACTCCACAAAACAGAGATGTTTTTTGGCTTTGCAGTTCTTTTAAAAAAAATCTTAATAGCAAATCCAAAGCATGTATTCTGAGTTCCTGTGAGGATATAGAAAGTTATCAACTTTAAAAATGTGATCTTTATATTTATATGATCTTTTTTAGGAGACAGTTGTAGTTTTATGGTATTATTTTTTCTGTAATGCAGTTTAGTTAGTCTATGCCTCAATCTAAACTGGAAAGGGGTGAGTTTATTGTTATTAAAATAATTGTTACAATTTTCACTGTCAAAAAAGCACAAAGAATTTTTTTTTGCCAGCATTAATAGCTTCCACTGATAAAACACTGATGCGCTCTTTTTTTTTTTTTTTTCTTTTCTTGGTGGTCATTTTAGATTTGAGGATTAAATAAAAGAAAAAAAAAGTGATTGTTTTGCATTGAAATTATGCTCTTAGAACTTGAAAAATAAATCTTGGGCATCTGTAAATGATGACTTCAAAACCATTAAAAGGTCTACTTAGGAAAAGATAGTTGGACTGGGTAAACTGCTGGATTTCCTCTCTCAGAAAGAATCACCTCTCTATTCTATGGGAATAGGCAAGATGATAGGCATTTTACATACTTTTTCCTTCCCTCATCCTTCTCAGAGTCTTACAAGCCTGACAGTGTTTTTCAAGCAACTGAAGAAAGAAGTATTCTATCTGTCTATCTATCTATCTGTCCATCTATTCTAACTGCAGGCACTTTTGCCACACTCTGTGGAATCAGAGGATAAAAGGCAATCAGGTCTGCTATTTATCCGAGAAGCAAGAGCACTTGCAGACATACAACATTTGACCTTTTGCTCAGCCTTGTGCTTCAAGGCCCTGGCTTAAATCCTGTGATGCTGAAACAGACAATTGAGAAAGGATTCTGTTGCATCCCATGGATCTCTCAGTGTTCAAGACTTCTAGATTTTATAGTACATTTAATATTTGTTTAGAGAGTACACAATAACCACTAGCTCTGCAAAGAAATAAGGCACTCAAGCCCTGATGAATTTTCGCTCTAGGCAGTTGCTTGTGAAATTCACATTACATGCTGACTGGCAAACACCTTTCTTTTTGCTCAGTTTCCTCAGCACTCAGAGCACCTTCATTATCACTGCTAAGCTGAGGCAACAAAGGACTATCTAAGCTCTGCTGGGGATCCTGACTGGAGATAAGTGCCTTCCTACAGTTACACAATTAAGCTGTGAAGAGAGAAAGGCTTATGATTTACTCTATGATTTATTGTGTGTGACTCCCACTCAACCTGTCAGTTATGACTTTCATTTTTGGGCACTTAATTCTCCCCCAGCATGTGTATAAGAGTAGCCTAGGTAATTAATCTAGGCCTGTGTTTTTTTGTGAATGACAGGGTTCCCAGAAATCAGGCATTACTGGGCACGGTGGGCTTTTAACTCAGCATTTCTAACACTTCCTTGTGTTCTTTTGTGGAGGTAGTCCTCAGTTGCTCATCATTTGTAAACAATATCTTTGAATCTCAGATACTTTGCTTCTAATATCCTTGAGCCTATTCCAAGTTTCTATTTATTTTTTTCGCCCAGCACTGCAATTGCTGGCAAGCATGCAATAGGTAATCTCAAATAACTTGTTTTCCTTGTAAGTGCCTCCAGCTTTCTCCATCTCTAAAAGTTTGGACTGATCTCCTCTACAAGGTGATTTGCTTCAAATAAAAGCTTCAAGTGAAAATAACTTAGTATTTCTGTAAGTGGTGCTGTATTTCCTATCTGTGCAATTTTCTCATTTACGTTCTACAAAACAGGATGCCGGTGCTGTGCAGTATGCTTGGATCTGGGCTGTTTTAATGCTACCAAATACAAGAGAACCTGAAGCCAAATGACACTGATTAGCTCACATCCACACTGCTTAAGACTGGCACTCTATAAAGAAAGTCTTTTCTGAAGAGAGCAGGTTACAATCAGTGAAGAAAAATAAGTCTCATGCTTTAACCGAGCCCTATTCCTTTTCCATTTATCAGTGTAGATCTGCAGTAAGATTCCTGAACTAGCTCTTTAGGAGATGCTGTGTCTAAGCGTAGTTCTCTTGAGACCACTCATTTTAAATTTCAGTTTGTGCCTGACTTTATTATCATTAACCTGCTTCTGGCCTCTAAGAACTTACACTGAGAAATCAAACAGGAACTTATGTAACTTTGGAAAAGATCTTAGACAGCTTATAGTGAAAGGCATACTGACTTCTTATCCTTTTTATGTCTAAATGATCCTTAGAGCAACCACTCAATAGGTCTTCTTCCTCATTCATGGTCAACACTAATTTAATGAATCATTTCTATTGCTAGTTCTTTCTCGGTCAAATGATTCTAAAATTTTATTACTTAAGTTCAAAGTAAGCGTAGTACTCCTTTATAAAAATGCACTAATGTCCTCCTACACCCCAAATCTACAGCTTAATGATTAAAGCATTTTTTTAGGCAAGGCAAGTAATTAGCTTGAGATCTCTATGGGAATGGAATCTATTAAATTGGAGTATATCACAAACAAATAAAAAGAAGACAGTTCCTTTACCAAAGGTCTCTTTAAAGTAATCTTAATTGTTCCATCACAAATGGCTTCTGGGCTGTGAAGGTGTTCCAGCATATGTTAATGACTTAGGACATAATGGTCTGAGTGATGTGACTTACCTGCTTTTCCTTGTTTGCTGACTGCTTTAGCTCCCTTGCAGAGACTCACACTGAATGTCTGTACCACACCATGCAAAGCCCGTGCAAGCTAGCTGCAAACTAAAGATGAGACAGATACTACATCACACTGCTAGACATCACTTGGTTAACTCTGGAATGATGCTGCCTGCGCACAGCTATGCTACTTCCAATCTATGAGTCAGTATTTTCCCACTGCTCTGTATAAACATGCCAACTCACTCAAAGCTAGCTCATAGATCACTAGGAAGTCACCAGGCAATACAGCATAGATGCATCCTTAGGCATCTCGGTCATTTTAATGGAATAATTCTAAGCTATGAGTCTGAGTCTTTACAGACAAATGATGCAATTGGATCCAGGTACCAAAGACACAGAACTGTATATTAATTCACTTTTGTTGTGACAATGGTTTTTGTCTATCCGTTATCATCTCATAGCTAGCTTGAGATTTAGCTTTATGTACAAAATATAAAGGCCTGGAGAAAAGAGCAGAAAAGTAATTTCTACCTGAGAAGAAGCAAGATGTGCAGTGATCTGCAAGGCTCATGAACACTTAAAGAATCTACTTTAACAAAAAAAAAAAAAGAAAAGAAATGAAAAAAAAAAGTACGCAGAAAGCTTTATGTTAAAGGGTGAAATCAATATTGGAAAAGGTCACTTGTAATTAGACAGCTGAAGAAATAACAGTACTGCTTGAAGGAACTGACTAGAATCCCTTTTCCAACACTGTGGAAAGTAAGAATGTTGATTTGTACAGAAGGAAGTCTTGCTTACATTATCCGCTAATAGCAATTTACCATGAGGGTGTAAATGATATTTAATCGATTTTTAACTCAGCAATTTACATTACATACATTTACATGAATTGGACTTTGCTCTAATTTACTCAAATAAAGATGTTCTAAACTTCTCATATATTGAAGTGTATTTACAGAACTGACTCATTCAGTCAGTCTTTAATTAAAAAAGGAGTATCCAAAATTTCACTAGTCTGATAATTTATCAGTTAGAATTAAAGAGACTTAGATTATTATATCATTAGAGGTTTTCATTTGAGCTACTTTATGCAATTTGAAAATTTGCAATTTGAGTGAAAATAAATATCAAACTATTTGTCAAATATACTTTTCCTAATTCTTTAAGCAGGACAGCAACTGCAGTAATATCATTCAAATAAACACAATGTTTTGGATGTACCTTTTCAACATTTTTTGTTGCAAGCAGCATAACCATCCTTTAATATAAAAAGATATTCCCAGAATGAATATGCTGCAACTGTAAAGGGAAGTAATTAAAATGAAAGAAAAAATGTTTGAAATAAAAATTTCTAGGGATAAAGCCTAGATGTTTTGAGCTAAGAACCTTCTCAATGGGGAGTCAAGAAGACCAAACGTGTTGCCAGCTGTGAGCAGATTTCATTATCCTCACATAAAGGAGCTGCTGGCAAGGTTCAAGTTACACAAATAACAGCATTCTAGGGACTGTCTGTTCCACAGAGGAAAAAGGGAAAAACAAAACAGAGAACACTTTTATCTAAATAATGTATTTTCATTCTTACTGGAGATTATGAGGCATCTAGAAGACTTTTCCATTCAGTCACGCCTTAATGTTTATGGCAACTCTGACTGGTCTGGCATCATTTACTGAGGCAATTCTTTGTTTCTGAGTTTAGTCTAATTTCCAACTACATGCAGGAGAAGAAGTCTTCTAGTTGGTGCTTTCTGGAGATTACTAAGAAGAAAATTAAGAACATTAAAAACAACCAAACCAAACAAAACAAAATAAAGGTAATATTTGGCATGATCTCTTAAATCTGACTTGGTCAGGGAGGTACTAGGTTGTCTGTGTGATAAACTTATGGTCACATATGTTTCTTTTCCAGAAGCAAAGGAATTTGCACAGCCCAGGCAGTAAGTTCCAGGTTGGTAGGAGTGTTGTGCCATCTTATGCAAGATAGCATTACCTTTTATTAGGAAGATGACTGAGCATGTTTACCTGGTGTAGAGCTTTTGATTCCCAGGTTATTACAGTGAAGAGTGATGTATGGCATAGAAAGAGAAGAGTATAGGCTAATTGCAATGAAATTTTGGGGTAGGTAATGTCAGGCTTAGGCATTCTATGTAGGGGTATCTTTAAGAACTGCTGTAAATCATTTCATCCCCAAAGCTTTTATGCAGTTAGAATTTTATCATAACATTGTGGAAACAATGTATATATAACTAGAGAGTATTTAGTGGCATTTGCATATTGTTTATGAATGGCACCCTATTCCAAACTATTTTGTAAATAGTTTGGAAATATACATTTGTGTCGTTTTATTTAATCATCAGTCTGCCATGATACAATAACTCTCATTATAGTAGGGGTAATTGAAACTGAAGGGCCACCGATCCCATTATGCAGTTTGTCCCTGATTCGTCTGTGTGGCTCAGATGTATTGTGCACTAAGATTAATTAATATTGCTTACAGTGTCATACACAAGGATAGTAGTATTGCAAATTGTGTAAGGAATGGTGTAAAAAGAGTATAGAAAAAAAACTTCTTGTACTCTACATAAAAAAAGAAAAATATGAAATATAAAAAGCAAGCCACATGCATAAGTAAACAACTGATTAATAAAGGAACAAGCTTATGATGGAAAATCATGAGGAAATCTTTCTCTTCTGTGTTTTTTCTAATGTAGGTGCTTCATTTTAAGGAAATGAAATAAATGTTCAAACCCAAGTAGGTTCCAATTGCTTCATTATATCAATGGTGAAAGTATAATCACTCAAAAAAATTTTAAGTATCCCTCCTTTCAGTTTAACTGTATCTTTTTTTTGTTTGTTTGCTTGTTTGTTTTTAATTGGAAAGAAACAAGTTGTGAAACACTACATTAAAACTGGTGAATGGCACACAACAATTATCTATTATCTATTCCTTTTCTCTTTTTTTCTTCTCTCTTTTAGTTATTTTTGCTTATTTTATTATTAGGGTATACATATATACCAACAAATAATAATTACATGGTACCATCTCTAAATATTTATTTTGGTGAATGAATATTCTGTAAACTTCTTAATAAACTAAAAATCTTTATTTTGCTGGTTGTAAAACTAAAAAGAAATGAAAATATTCCAAAGTAAATTATGCAAAGTTTTCTAAATTCTGTGAGATTCTGAAGTGCTGGGTGCCATCATGAAGCAGGGGCTGGTTCCATGTCTCTGCTACTCAAACTTCAGTATGTGTTTATAATAACCTCTTTGCCCTCAGCATCTGGATGTGGGGTATCACATTGCTTCCCTCAACAGGATAAAAAATAAGTTGGTCCAGCATTCTCTTTTCTGAGCTAGCTATTAGAACATTATTAGAACTACATTAACAGAAGCGAAAGTTGAAAAACAAAACAAAACAGAAATAACAACAACAACAAACAAACAAAAACAACAAAAAAGTAATTAGCATCAGCTTCAACAGTTGAAAATAGAAGGAAAATTCCAAATGAAAATGTGTTAAGGACAGACAAGCTATAGATTTAAACACAACTTCTCCATTATCAGTTCCTTCTAATTCACAACTGGTGTTCCGGAACATTTTTCAAAAATATTTTAAAGCAAAGGGTTCTTAGCTTAGAACTCAGATGCTGCTCAGAATGCAGAAGATACATTTAGCAATTTTTACCATTGCTAAGCTAGTATTTTACTGACAGTCTTTTTTTCTTTCTTTTCTTTCTTTTCTTTTTTCCTCCTGTGGCATATGGGTCCATAATTTTATTTTCAGTGGAGTTTGGTTGATCTTTCCCTCTAGGAGTACAGCATTCTCACTACATGGAAAAGAAACAAAAAGAATATTTCTCTCAGAATGACCTTGCATTTTTAACTGAAAATTCAGATAGTTTAATAATTATGCTCTTTTCCTTCACATTAAGCTATATGGCAAATGTTTAAAATGGTACTCAAAATACAATATCTCCTTGGAAATTAATATCCCCATGGCTATTAATATAACTGAATTTGAATTTGGATTTTATGTTAACATCTAAGAGAATTCTAGGAAAGCATTTGAAATAACTTGCCAAGGAAGGGCAAATTCGTACAACAGTTTATATCTGGCTGTGCAAATGAGAAAAGTCCTTCTTTATTGTTTTCATCAAGATTTTCACTTTTAAACATTGATATCATTTTGCAACATAGTTATTTTCATTTTTTTTCAGTTATTCTCATCTTTTATCTTATGATGATAGGGTATAGAATGACATATCCTTCTCAGTTTACTGAAAAAGAGATTGTCTTTTTTTAAGGAACTTGTAATTAAAAATTATCTGGTAATGGGATCCTTTAGGACACGAGCTTTTCTGCTTAAGCTACTGCTTAAACATTTAATTTGTTTACTTCTCTTTCTATTAGAAAAGAAAGACGCTTGTACTGAACTCTCCATGGAGTATCTTTTTCCCAGGTCACTAAATTGTAGTATAAAACTATTCAGTTTAGAAATTAATTTTGTATCTGAATTATTATTGTCTTTATTCACTGGTTCATACTCAAGTGACTAATCACCACCCTTCATGAAACTCAATAAAATATTTGTTTATGGGAATAATAAAAGAAAACAAATACAAAAGCCAGGATCATGCAATCCAACAAATTGAACTCTGATTTATAAGGATAACATTTTGAACCACCTTTAGTAAAGTCCTGTTTGATCTGCTATGTGTATATAAATATAAGATTTAAATTTGAACTCCACTTACCAGATCTTTTAAATATCTTTTAAAAGTACTAAAGTTGATATAAATTTCAGCTCTGCCGAGAAGGACCTGGACGTCATGGTGGACGACAGGTTGACCATGAAGCAGCAGTGTGCCCTTGTGGCTAAGAAGGCCAATGGGATCCTGAGGTACATTAAGAAGAGCGTCTCTAGCAGGTCGAGAGAGGTGATCCTGCCCCTTGACTCAGCCATGGTGAGGCCACATCTGGAGCACTATGTCCAGTTCTGGGCCCCCCAGTGCAGGAGGGATGTGGATCTGCTGGAGAGAGTCCAGCACAGGGCCACGAGGATGATCAGGGGCCTGGAACATGTGCCCTATGAGGAGAGGTTGAGGGAGTTAGGCCTGTTCAGCCTGGAGTAGAGAAGGCTGAGAGGGGATCTAATCCGTGTGTACAAGTACCTCAAGGGAGGCAGTGAGGAGGATGGGGCTGGCCTCTTCTCACAGGTGGCCACTGACAGAACTAGAGGAAATGGCCACAAACTTAGACATCAAAAGGATCAAAACATCCAGAGGAACTTAAGGAAAAAATTTCTGACAGTGAGGGTGATAGAGCCCTGGAACAGGCTACCCAGAGAGGCTGTGGAGTCTCCTTCTCTGGAGATCTTCAAGACCTGCTTGGATGCAGGTGTGTCACATACTCTAGGTGGCCCTGCGTGTGCAGGGGCGTTGGACTAGATGACCTCTAGAGGTCCCTTCCAGCCTTTGGCATTCTATCACTATATTATTAATAAAATTACTATGAATTTGTCAGGTCATTGTTGGAAATACTGTTCCTGTTTGGTCATTTTCTCTGTAGACCAAGAATTCAGAGTTAAGAAGCGGCCTATTTAGAAGAGGCTGAAAATTGAAAGTTGTATGGAGTCCAGAAATTCTGTAGGCAGAAAATATTGGCTCAGAACTTTGTCCCTGTATGATTCCCTTCCCAAGGAAGTGATTCCCTTCCCAAGGAAATTTATGCTATGACTAAACTGTCCTACGCCACAGATGTCATCTGCTATCTCAGGAGCGTTCAAATTGAAAGCAAGATGTTCTCTAGATGAATGTCTATTGAGGGATAAATTTTCTTTCAACACTATGCATCTTTAGATGAAATTCTTTCTTTTTTTTTTTTTTTTAGAGAGAATGCCTTTGATTATAGCGTTTGTTTCCAGCATTGCATATGGCAGGAAATTCCAGACATTCACGTACATGCCTGTAATGCCCTAAAGTGTGGGCATACATATCTTCACAAAGTCAGAGAATGGAGGAACTGGCTGTTAATCAGCTGAAAAAGGTCAGACTGTGTTTATATAAAAAACCAAAGACCCAAATGTGCCCATGGATGTTTCTCTTTGCTACACCTGAGCAAGTCAGATCAGAGTAAATGAGAGGGCAGGAGCCTGAGCACTCTGGCAAGACCCTAAAGCAGCAATTATGCCTGATAGAGATAATGCAGGAGGGCAGTGATGTGAGCCATCAAAACAATGATGTGCAGGTGAAGCTTAGAGAAAAAAGCTGGAGTGAAACTCAGCAAGTGGGAAAAGGTAAGAAGGAGAATCTGGGAAAACAGGAGAGTGGTGGTAGTAGCAGTGGTGTTAATACAGATGTTTGACTTCCAGTTCAGTGATTACTGAGTCTTCTGTTTCTTAGCTGAGCTTTACTGTGACCTTTGTATAGATCAAAGTACTTGATAAGATACTGTCAATAAGAGGAAATGGTTTTACTTGGAAATTATTTTTTATTTTAAAACAATAAATATTTACAAAGAAAAATAGTTTTACCACAAAGAATTGCAAAAACTTGTCCTGAAGCATTCTACTGTAGAAAATGTATTATTAAACATGATCTATGACACTCTGTTGTTTCTGACTTACAGAATGATTTAAATGTTGCTTTATGTCTTTCTGGATTTTTTTTTTTATATTTTAAGATAAAAAGTGTAATAAATTCCATGCCTATAGGCATATAATTTTTAGGGCTTAAGCTCCACTAAATTTTGCATTGATATGTTTCATATTCATATTTACTTTTTGTACTACGAGAGACAATTTTTAAGAACAAGTCCTGAAATGGCTTGTCATGAAACAAAACTCATATAAAAAGAAAATAAATGACATGCTTCTGGATTCTAAACAAAATAGGACAGCGATGTTTGACAGATTTTTAAGAAATTATTTATAAGGAAGTAGCAAGAAAGTATAATGTTTAGAAAGTTGAAGAGTATATATTAGTATGTATAATACACAGTTACAGTTTATTTTTTGATGTAGATCCTCAAATTATTGTTTTGCAAATGAACAAATAATGCAGGCACTCTCATTGTGTTAGGTTTTCTAAAATTAAAAATATTAACTTGCACTAGCACCACTTTTATTGAAGTTCTAAGGATTCTAGTGTGTATTAGAAAAAATACAGCTATGTATTCCTCATACTACTAAACTTAGAAATTTAATAAATTAATTCCCCTGATGGCTTTAAGATAATGGTAGAAATTATTAATTTAGAGTCATTTATTAAATTACTGAATTACAGGCAAAAATAAAAATATAGCATTCAAGATACAATTCAAATACCCATGATTTTATGATTTTCCCATTTGTAGAAATAAAGGAGCACATTTGCATGGAACTTACATTATAAGGTGTACTAGCATAGTTTCAAATTATAGTTGATAGCCCCCTAAATTAATGGATTTCACCACTTGACCTTGTTTTTTTTTTAAAAAAAAAAGGTTTTAGAAACATGATTCAAATCTGATGTGAGTTTTTTTCTTTCACAGGATGAATCATTCTTTTCTAAGACAGGTAGAATGAATTGTGCTGTAGAGGTACTTTGATGATAAAAGGAGCTTAGCTGTCTTTGACCAGACAAGTAACTTCACACAACTGAAATGTGCCCAAAGAATCTTGTACTGTGTTGAATAAACTCAGCTATATTAACTGTTTCAGTATGTTTCACAATGTTTTTTCATCCATCTAGTTCCACCATGCTATACTTCTTTTCTTAGTGCAGCTAGAAGCTGTGAGTAGAGTACCTGACATATTTCAACTTTAGTTGTTAAGTATGTGAAGATGTGGATCAGGAAGATTGATTCAATGTATTCATCATTTGTCTTTGACCTACTTAAGAAAACAGATCAGAATAAGCAGTGGTTTTCAAAGCAGTAAGTGTCTATCATCTTCCTTATAATCTACAGTTATAACTATACCTACACCTACTTTTACAAAAAATGTATATTTGTAAATGATAGAAACTCCATTAGCATAAAAGATGTGGTCATTTACCTGTAACCAGTCCTTTGCTTTGAGACATTTAAGCTCAGTATGTGTTGACCCATTGTCATTCGTCCTGTCCAAGAATATTCTCTTTAGTGCTGTTTTAAGCTTTTCTTTACAGAATTGAGAACTTAAAAGCAAATTGCAAGTGAACTAAACTGATTACATTTGTAACTGAAGACATTTGAATAGAATTTTGTCTCTAACAAGTTATTAGGAAAAAGTGGGGAAAAAAACTCTAATTTGAATATGTTTGAGATATTTTGGACCTAATCATGCTGCCATTAATGCTAAAGCCTAAACTCCTACTGACTTCAGTGGGCTCAGGATTATATACACAGCAGCGGATTAGACACAGTAACCCATGAGGTCCCTTTCATCCCTATGTTACTATAATAAGAGCAGAAATCTGGAGGAAACATGATAATATAAGGTTTATAAGGCTTGAAAAGTTTGAAAGCTGAGTCCTGTGTGAAAAGTGTAACCAATATAAATGAGACTGAGGTTTTGAAATTCAGTTTCTATTTGCTATAAACATTAGTGACTACAAGACACCAGCATATCTGATATGGATTTGCATTTTATAATTGTTTTGATGTAAGATTATGATGGCTGTTTGAAGCCTTTTCTTAATGTGAAAAAGGGCAGGATTTTAATTAGTTTTATTTCCAGCATCAGCTGATACACATGGGTGACATAGCCAAGTGTGAGACATGGAAATCATTTCAAGGTCTTTGCTGTAGTATGAGTACATTTATTCAGTGCAGAACAACTGGAAATCAGCTTGAATACACTGTCAGTATAACTAACTAACTCAACCTGCTCTTTTGCATTTAATGTTCTTTCCCTCACTAACAGCAGCAGCAGCTGCACTAATCTGAATTCCCAGAATTATTATTATGTTTTTTTTTTTTTTTTTAGATCTTGTACTCGAACATTTAAATGTGATAATTCTGCGAAGAGGTAACTGCATCGTTTTTCAGATTTGGCATTTTCACAGCTTACACAGCTTTGTGATTGTGCATGTGTCACCAGGCTCAAAGCAAAAAAAAAAAATGGTGATTAGGACCTAGGTTCGGATCTCAGAGCTGAATTCAAACAATATAATTGCTGGGTGATTCATAACACCAAAGCTGGACATTTACAGATCCTATTCAATTTAAAGGACAATTAAAAGTACCTGTATCAGAACTCTATTTCCTTGCTATAGGGAGCCAATAAACCTCACAGCCATTCTGTTCTATACACAAACATGCAAATGTTTATATCTTGTAAATAGGAAACAGAAGTATGCCTGAATTCCCTCAGCTCCTTCTGAAAGTAAGCATCTGGCTCAATCCTCCTTCCCCCCTGCCCCAGTATTAACCATCTACATCCATCTGGGATTCAGAACATCTCACCTTCACTTGGCAACAGATGTTTAACAGAAACAAAGCATTCACCATTTGCATAACAGCCAGTTTATTAGAACATTTGCCTAGAAAATGGAATTTTAGGTTCTTGGCTCTGCTCAATTTGAGAGAGAAGAACCAAGCTATAATCAGAGAATAGCTGGCATTACAAGAGACCTGTGAAAATCATCTAGTCCAACCCTGCAACTCAAGGAGAATCAGCTGTAGCAGGTTTCCCAGGACCATGGCCAATCAGGTTCTGAATGGAGAATACAGCCTCTTTTGGGAACCTGTTCCAGTGATCAACCACCTTCAAAGAAAAGAAGTGTTTTCTTGTATTTAAGCAGAATTTCATTTTCAGCCTGTACCTTTTGTCTCCTAACTTGGGAACAACTGAGATGTGTCTGGTTGCCTCTTTACTCCCCCTGTTATCAAATAGTTATAATACATTGATAATATCTCCCTTGAGCTTTCTTTCTCCAGGCCAAGCATTCCTGTCTCTTTCAGTCTCACTTTTCTATGACAGAGGCTCCAGTCCATTAATGACCTTAGTGGTCTTTGCTGGACTATTTCCACCAAATCTATGTTTTGCTCATACTGGGAAGCCCAGAATTGGATACTTCTCCAGAAATGGCCTCACCAGTGCTGAGTAGAGGATCGTTTCCCTTGATCTGCCTGCAGTGCTCTTCCTAACTCAGGATTACCACTGGCCATCTTTGCCATGGAAATGCACTGCTGGTTCATGTCTAACTTGCCCATTAGGATCCCCAGGCTATACAGCTGGTTGCCCTCCAGCATACCTTCTATTCCTCCACACATGCAGGACTTTGCACTTCCCTTTCTTGAACACCTTGGAATTTTCCATGGTTAATTTCTCCATCCTGTCTAGGCACCTATGATTGGCAACACAGTTCTATGGTATATCAATCACCACTTCTAGTTTTGCACTAGCCACAATCTTCCAGAATCTGCATCTGGTCCCATGATTCAGGTCATTAATACAGATACTAAACAGTCCTTTTATTGACCACTGAGGGAAACAAAGACCAGGACTGCATTCTCTCTTTCTCTACTACTATCTTGAAAAACCTCTGCCACATATGCATATACGCCTATACTTAACATACATATATATGCTTAATTGTCAGTTGCTTTAAATTGGACTGCTCCCACTAGATCTCCAGTGAGATCTCCAATCTTAGCAATAAAATTATGATTTGAGTCTTTAGCTATTAGAGTTGAAATCTATAGTTAGAAGTGTGCTTTTGAAGAGAATGTCCTGACTGTCCCACCACTTTTTTTTTTTTTTTACATGGAGCAGTCCTTGAGCCTCTGAATTGAATTTAGACTGAAATGAAACTAAAAAGTTCACACTGAATTCACTTAGTTGCCAACTGATATATTGCCCATAAACTAGAGCTAGTCTGAAAAGGAAACTCCCTAAATGTGAGCAGCATGAATACCTCGACCACAATTTTACTCTGCAGATATTCTGCATCATTTAATGCCTGTGGCCAGCCACATCTTCCTTTTCAAGCCCAGAACAACTATGGTCCATTATATTGTCTTCTATTATCCATTTTGTGGGTTTTTTTTCCAATATTGTACGTGCTGTGTATAGTATGAATGATATAAATGAACAGCTTTGGAAAAAAAGTGAAGACTTTTCTCTGTACATATTTAAATCATTATGTCTTACTCACATAAATGGTCACTGTAAGATAAAAAGAGGCATGTTTTGGTTTAGAATAAATTACAATGGCCTTTGAATTTAAGTGTTTTTGAAACTGAGTGACACAAAAGAGTGAATGTTCTATATCCCACTTTGACAATACGTGCTAAGGTTCTAGCTAAACTGCAATATAGGTGTCCTTAATTTTGGTCACTATTAGCTTAGAATAATGAACTGTGATCATGTCCCTCTTACTAAAGGGATGTTTGCATATTGAATTAATTTGGTTGACATTTTTATTTTTCATAACATTTCCATATGAGGATTGTTATCTGGGCTCACTATTGTTTTATAGTTTCAAAAATAACTTTATGTTCCAAAATAAGTTGTACTGCAATTTCTAATACTTTCAGAAACCAGCATTGTTTACCACTATGCATTTTCTGAGACTCTATTTTTATACTCAGAATACACAATATTTCTCAGTCACAGAAAGACATAACTTATTGTTTTTTATAGTATATGTTGAACTTAAATTTGATGTATATGAGATATACTTTCTTCTGAATAATTGTTTCAACAAAATGCAGCAGCACTATCTATCATAAAACCAGTGTTACAAAGACAGCACTTTTCTTTGAAGAAGAGTTATATTTTTCCAAGGCTACCTAGAAATTGTATTTGTATAAATCTCATGCAGATTTATTACAATGGAATATTCCTGTCTTTGAATCCCTTCCCTTCCCTTCTCTTCCCTTCCCTTTCCAACAATCTTTTGTTCATATTTTTTTTCAAGCATTTTAAAAGTTATCTATTTGTCATATTATGCCAACCATCTTTCTAACTTTGGAAAACAAAACGATTTGCTCCTACAGTAATTTCTGCATTGTCTGAGCTATTTTTCTTGGTAAGAGCTAATCCAATTCCTTCTGAAGTTAATGAAAATATTTCAGTGACTTACTTATGTGGACTCTGAATCAAGACTTTAACATCTTGTCTTAACTCAGAATGCCATGTGTACCTTTTCAGCAGAAGTGTATTCCATTAAGGCATTCATTAATTATGACCTCTTCATTCTAAAATTGGTAATGAATTCTATATATATTTTACTCAGCCCATTCTATGAGGGCCTTGGAGGGCAGCTTGTCTTCTCTATCATTGTCTGTACCTGCTTTATATTTTCTGAGCATTTTGTCATTCATATCTTTTATACTGTTATTTGTTCTGAAAGAATGATAGCTATTACTAAAGGTATCTTCAAGAGTCTTTGGTGCAACTACATACTGATAGAAAAATCTATTAGATACTATACAAATGCGGTGCATGAAGTAAATACTTAATTTTATATAAAATATTGTATAATTTTTTTAATGAACTTTTCTGAATCAATAAAATTGATTCATAGTAGTCTTGCTTATGTATTTTTCACCTTATTAAACAGTCATATGACATTTTTTGCAGTTTCTTTTTCTCATCAATCTAAGATGTATTCAATACATTTACATGCACCTTTAAAAATTCTTTAGCTCTGAAATGACAAAAAAAGAAATGTAATAACCTTTTTCTGTTTATGTCCTTTTCATTCAAGATGGCAGTTACCTCACAAATATATACAATATTTACCTCACAAACACCTACATCTGACACTTCAGCAATTAAATGTTCCCAACAACCTAGTTTGCTTTCATTTTACTGGAGAGAAATAGACAGTTTCAGGAGCTCCTTATCTGCTCGGCTTTAGTAGTGCAACTGATTTGCCTAAACAGAAATGACAATTAGAGTCATTTCAGACTCCCACAAATGAGACTCCAGGATTTTGGAAAGAACGTTTATCTCTTGAAGTAGTAGCAAGTGTCAAAGGGGCTACCTTAATACCTCTCAATGGCACTGGAAGAATGAGTTGAGAAATCTTTATTATCATGGACCAACTCATATATTTAAGACCTTTTTTGACCACTTTTGGTTTTATTTAGAAACTTACGGACTAAGTTTTGGTATGTACTAATTTCTTTAAGAGACTTTGCTGAGGAGCTTTTAAAAATACTTTATTACCTGTATCAGCATGCTTATTACCACCATCAGAAAGGCCTAATAATTGAATTGTGTGCCATGGCATTTACTGTAGTCTTTGGAAAAGAACGATATTAGTATTTTTCTCTTCTTTTTAGCGTGGACAAGCACTCACTCTTTGAGGCTCTCACTCCTTTTGGACAGTAGTTCATGTAAGATGAAATATATAAAGTAAAATAGCTTGCAGTTTGTCACTTCCTTATGTACCTTCACAATAAGGTTTTATACCTGTGGCATAACCTCAACATTGCACTTGTCTTTCACAGAGAGAAATATCATGTAATAATTTGTTCTGAAGACACTGTCTCAGAGGTTTAGCAGAAGCCCAAAAGCCAAAATCTTAAGTTAAGAACTGTTACCCAAGGGGAAAAAAATAAAAAGAAGAAAGAAGAAAGAAGAACAAGAGAACTGAGCATTATAGCAGCTCGTAGTTGAAGTCTTGAATTTTAGCTTTAATTCTGTTCATATCTCAACTTCTTTCTCCCTATATTATTTAAAAGAGAAAAGACTAAGAAACATATGGAGAAAGATAACAGGTATACACAGATTTATGCAAAAAAAAAAAGATAATTGAGATTAAATAATTTATCTAAAAGAATCCTTAAAATTTAAAAGATTTTTACCATGTAACGGTTTCAGAAATTAAATTTTGTTTTAATTATAAGCTAGTCAAGCTTATAAGTGATTTTATGCATGAAAAATCATCAAGCACTACAAAACAAAAAGCAGTTAAAATTTCTTGTTCAAAAATTTCTAATGTCAAGTTGAATATTTGTAGATAAAATATGAATATTTTAAAGGCTTTTTTGTCTCGTGATAGTATCTTGAATAAATTGTTATTTTTCACAATAAAAAGGTAATTACTGGAATCCTATAGAAGTCTGGCTGTACAGCTAGAATACCTCTGCTTTTTTCCTCACTTTAATTCTAGAATCACACTTGACCCCTAAAAAGTGGTCAAAATTAAATGATGTGAATCAGTAAAATGCTTGGAATTTGTTCCCTCCTCTCTGTGCAGAGTTGCAGAATTTTGTGTTTTTCTTTCTTTTTTCTTTTTTAATAAGCCACACAGTTTTCCATGATATGATACAACCTTCTCTTTAAGTTGAGAAACGTATTAAAATGATGACATATCAGATTGCTTATTTTAGGGCCTCAATATTGTTCAGAAATGCACTATAAACAAACTATTTACACATTCCTGAAGAAATATGCTCCATTACTTTGTCTGTCTGAGATGAAGTGCTAGTGCAAGGATTCCATTTGAAACCACTCAGAGAATTAGCAGCTCATATTATTCCAGTATTAAGGAAATAGAATATATCAGCCTTAAACTAGAAAACACTGGCATCCTTGACACTGTCTACCTTTCCTTGTTATTATTTTTTTTTTATGGTATCAAGAGTCCAAGGAACTGAAATTCTTTCTATATTGACAGAATAGGTAAAGTGAACTGTTTGGACTGCATCAGTGATCCTGTGCTATCCTATCAGCTTATCTCATCTTTAGCAGACATGAGAGCACTCAGAATCTGAAATGGTATATAGGTTTTCCAGTCCCTGGCTACTCTCAGTGGAAACTTTTAAACTATAGTTTGAAACTTTTAAATAAATATATTTGTTCTGAGAATCTACTCTTTAAAAACGGTTAGTTTTGTTTCAAAATAAATTTTAGGCAAATATATTCTGAACTACCACCACCAGCTAGAAAACAATATCATCTCCAATGTTTGTCACATAGAATAAACAAAGTATAGTCATAGAAACATAAAAGCTATTGCTTCAAAAGATTTCTGAAGACCATCCTGTCAACATCCTACTCAAAGCAGACCAGTTGCCAATATGACATCAGGTTGGTTGTGGTTTTGTCTGAGTCTTGTAAACATCTGTGTTTGCAGCGTCTGTGACTGTTCTGGGCAACCTGCTCCAATGTTGCATTAGCTTTCTAGTGAAAATTGTTTCTCTAAAATACCCAATATGAACCTCCCAAACCACAATTTGTGGGCACTGCCCTTTGCTTTATCATCTGACCCTGCAAAGAAGAGTTTGTTTTTTGCATCTTTATGATTCCCTTTAAAGTAGTTGTAACTTGTTTTGAAATCATCTCATAGTCTCCTCTTCACAAGGCAACCAGGTAACTCCAGATCCTTCAGTCTTCTTTCTTTAGAACTGCAATTTTCCTTTCTATATAAATTGTGACAAAATACTTGTACATTACTTTATTCTTTCTCCTTCTCTTCCCTTCCCTTTCTTTTTTTTTGGCCTACTTCTTTTCTATATATAAATTAATCTATTGAATCTTTTTCAGTGATTGAATTATGTTAGGTTATGAGCTTCAATGCCATTCACAAACATTTCACAAGTAATATCACAAAACACAAAACACAATTTCCTTATAGAGAAGGATGAATCCAATCAAACAACTTTAAAACTATGAGTTAATAGGAAAGCAGACAAATCTGCAAACTTTTCACTTCAGAATATATATCTTCATCATGTCTTCTCCCAATTTATTCCAGAAATAGTCCAAAGGAATGCAGTATTACGTTGATTCTCTAAATCTATCACTACATATTATTTTAAAATGAACTAATTTAAATGTCTTGGTCCTTTGATGTTAAACTCTGTTTATAAAAATTCTTTTGTTTATGTACCAAAACTATTGATAGCTACCTACACAGAATTTCATTTTTGCTCCAGCATTTACAATATTAACTGAAGAAAGTGAAAAAAAGAAACTAATGAAAAAAGAAAACTACTGTAAAAGATGTAAATTTATGCTTATGTGGGACTAAATGTCAGTGTATAACTTTACAGTCCTAAATACCTCTAAGAATCTGAACATAGAACTCAACTCTTGCAGTAGGATTCATCTAATTAAATGTCAATATCAGCAGTTAGATGTTCTCTTTGGAAATACTCACTGTATTTCCTTTCTATGCAAGAAAAAGAACTGGATGAACCTTAAGATGAATTTCATTTCATACTCCAGAACAGAGACAGATATAAGAAGTTTACTAAGTTAGGACTCTCTCCTGTGGACAATTGTCTAGCCCTTGAGTCCATTCCCTGGTTCTGTTTTACCTAGCAATATATATGTAGCCTTAGGGTTGGGCTCATCTTCCTTTGCTCTTCAATAACAATTGACAACCTTCAGTTCTTAAAATGGGAATCTAAAGCTACAGCTTTTCTCCCACTGGGGTGTTACACTTATTGTAACACAGTATATTGTCTGGCTGCACTGTGGTATCTGAATGCATCCAGACTAGAACAATATTTTAAAATCCACAAACAGGAAAGGCAGAGCCTACCTTTCATATCCTTAGACAATCATCAGGCCTGCAACGCTCCTACATCAAACTTGTCATTTTTTACATGCTCCTTTTGTTCATCTAAATTAAAGGCAGATATTATCTCTTTTTTGTTTCTAGACATAATTAAAACATTTTTCAAGGACATAAAAATAGATACTGAATTTCTTTTGTTATTTACTCAAAATTAATGGACCATGTTTAACTGTGATTTTAATGCTTTATATTTTAATAACTGCCCAATGTTAGCATTTGCTGCTTACACTGGAATATGATCTTCCTCTACCCACACAAATTCCATAGTGAAGGATTTCTACCACGTTGTATATGTATACTATATAAAAAACTCTCTGAATCTATATAGAATATGAAATTAAAGCAATTGAATGTTGATTTCTTGAAAAAGTATACAAGAATTTCATAAGAATTGGTTTGGTTCACTAGATCTATACTTGATAGCTATATTAATGATGCTCTATTTTTAACAATATATTTCATTTACTACACTGAATCTTAGGAAACTGTCAAGCCTGGCAGGTATCTGCTCTGTCACTGTGCCCAGCATCCAGCTGGGAAACAGAACATATCTTTTTGCGAAAGGACAAACTCCATTAAATCCCCATTGAATGTTTTTTTTTTTTTTTTTTGTGATGATTCTTTTATTCTTCTAGATGAATGCAGTACATGAAACCCTGTCCTAAGGAAAAAAAAAAAAGTTTATTATATCTTTACTTAACTATTAGTTCACAGTGAAATTGCTATTTTTGTGACATAAAAAAAGCTTGGGCATGTCACTGGTAGGGATATATATATATTTTTTTGATTCGGGTAGATCTTAGATGAAAAAATAAAAGTCACCATGATACCTTTCTCAATAACATCCTGGTCCTTGAAATTTATTTTAATGGACATTTTCCCCTTCTCTCTGAATCCATACCTGTGAGAAGAGTTGGCCAGCTATAGCTAAAGAGCAAACTGTGGCATTAATAACACACAAATGGAGTGGTCTAAAGATGTAGCAAGCAATAACACCCTCATAATACAGATATTTCACACACAGTATTATGTGAGGCCCTTCTGGTACACAGAATGTATCTAATCAGATCAGATACAAACTCCTTAATTTGCAGTATTCTGAAGCTATTCAATATTGCTGGAAACTTTCCAATTTCTTTAGAGTTATAGCCCTTTAATACTTGCTTAGCATTTTTTCACATTTATTTCCCTAAAATATTTCAAAAATAATTTGTAAATATTTATTTTCCAGTGCAGCAAAGTGGCATTCTGTGATTTAGAAGAGAGATACACAATGATTAATTGTTATGGTATTCTTACACATTTAAATTATAAGATAACCTTCTTCAAAAAAGAAATGCTACTGAATGCACAAAACTTTTGCTCCATGGGGCTGCCAAACACCATTCCTCCCAAGTGAAACAGATAATTTTTGAAAAAAAAATAATGTTCTAACTACAATATAATTCTCTGTAGTTTTCTTATGCTGAAGTAACATAAATGCTACAGTTGATGGAAGCATAGCCTTCCATGTTTCAAACTTGTTCAGACAAGCATGTTTTTGTCTAAAGTACTGTGGATCCCCACAGTAAACATAAATTTTAACTCCGTGGATGTTTGAGAATCACCCCAAAAGATGAATAGAATTGTAGAATTTTAAATGAGATTAATAAATGCCTGAATAAAGGCATTTGGTTAAAGGCAATGATTGTTAAATAATTTAAGGAACAGTGCAAAACATTCCAAAAAGCCTACCAGTAACAACGAGCTTAGACATTTGGTGATTTTTTACTTACTTGATGAACTTTGAGCCAATCTCCATCTTACTTAAAGACACACCAATGCTCTCCAACAACTATGAGTAACTTATTATACACTGACATCAAATCCATTATTTTCTTTTGCAATGCAGATTGATATATAAAACATGAAGTTCAATGTTACACATTTTGCACTGGTACCTTTCCTTCAACATTATTAAAATCAAAGGAATGACATCGAATGAATGAATCCATAATTCTGACAAGGGGCTTCTTAATACTGTGGATGGGGAACTGCAGCATGTGGAGTGATTGATGACAGCCGTCCTGATATTGTAGTGAGCAATCTCATGTTATCTGCATAGATAAACACCAAGAATTACTTTTCCAAAGGAAATCTGGAACAAATCACAGTTAAAACCAGCTGAAAGTGAATTAGATGATGTCATTCTTATTTCCTAGTATGACCTAAGACCAGTAGATCTTCTGTCAGTGCCTAGACTATTTGACAATCCCAGATAGCTATTATAAATACCTCAAAACTTGGGTAATCAGATCCTGCTTGGTAAGAATATAGTCTATGTAGAAGTTCCCTGTGAAGAAAGGTGAAATGTCGATCGCTCAAGTGATATGAAGAACACCACAAGTCAAATTTTATAAAGTCTACTCTGCTCTATTAATAATGGTTTTTTTTTACTTATTTCACACAAGAATTGCAACTCGATGCTTACTAGGATAGGCACTTCCATGTAATTTTCTCTTTATCCATTCTATCTACAATAGCAATTTTACAAATGACAGGAGTCATATAGTTACTATAGCTTTTCATATTACCTACAAATATTTTAGAAAACACTATCACAAGCAGTCTAAGCAAGGATGTGCTGGGGTTTTTTTTAGTGTTTTGACTCAGTGTTTCTGGTTTTATATTTCTGCCTCTAAGCCTGATGAGTTATTACTTTATATCACCCCTTTATATTCATTTAACTCTGTCATATCACATAAATGATGTAATGAAATGTAACATGACAAAGTTTTATTATGAAAGATTGTAAAACTGTAAAACATATAGCCTTTAGACAGTAGCTGCTCTAAACTAGACCCAGAGTCACAGATTTGAGAATTAGAGCATCATTGCATGCATTAGATTTTCCAACAAAATGTGGAAGACAGATTTGCCACTGTCAGATTGAGTGAAATACTAAATATAACTAATTCTAAATGGTTATTTAATGAATAACTCTCTACACAGATCACACTAGTAAATTTGACTCCTGTACAGAATCCCTCTAGCAAGCATTTTCTTTTCTTTAGGACAGAGCAAAATTAAAAACAAGAAAAAAAGATCTAATCTTCTCATGAGTTTAAAATGAGGCTTGACTGACTTTGTTCTTTGTTGTGACTTTATAAATTTCAGTAAAACTGTAATAGATTTTATATGGTTTCAAGATTTAGTCTTGAATTTCTCAGTTGGAGTTCAGAACTTCCTTTTTGCTTTTTTTCATAAAGAAGATATAAAATATGAAGACTTCTTTCATTCATGGTGTATTACAGCTAATATACATAGTGTGCCTCAGTCAGAATGACAATTTCATTTTTTAATGACCCATGAAAATGTTTTTCTTTTCCTTACCTTTGTCTGGATGATAAACTAAGCTGGCTATCCTTATAATTTGCCACAGCTTAAAATCATGTACACAGACGTGTGACAACTTTTTACAACCACAATAAGCTGATTGTGATGCTGAGTCTTACATCCTATGGTAATTTCAGGAAAGGGGGAAGGTGGTTCTTTTCATTTTTACTACAATGCAGTGAGAAAATTTCATAAATTTAGAGAGGCAGGATTGTTCAAACAGAAATATAGAAAAAAAAATTAACCAGAGTTTTCTTAATTCATCACAGCTTTCTTTATCAGGTACAAAAGCTACTGAAGAGACAAAAGTCATAATTAAGAGGAGAAAAAAAACATGTAGAAAATATGTACAATAAATAGTTAAAATGTACCATGATGAACAAGAGCTGCATACATTCAGGATAAAAGTATTTCAAAGCTGAAAAGAAAGAAAGAAAAAAAAAGGAAACAAACAAACAGAGTGCTCTAAAAGGAAAACATCATATTTACAGGATTTTCTTCTAAAATACTAATCTACTAATCTGTTTCAATCTATGTCATAGAATCATAAAATTACGGATTAATTCCAGTTGGATGGGACCTTTGGAGGTCATTTGGTCCAACCCACTACTTAAAGCAGGTTTGATCAGGCCAGGTTACTTAGAGCCAGAGCTGGTTGAGTCTTGAACAAGTATCTCCAAGGACGAACCCACAAATTGTCTGTGCAAATTGTATGATATTTTACTACATTCAATAGTGATTTTTTTTTATTTATATCTAATTAGAATTTCCCATATTCCAACCTGTGTTTTCTAGTTTTTATCTTATCATCACACATCTCTCAGAAAAAGTCTGGCTCCATCTTCTCCAAATCCTTTGATTCAACAGTTGTAGACAGCATAATATCTCCCTGAGCAATCTCCTCTCCCGAGTGAAACGATCCAGATCCCTAAGTTTTTTCTCGCTATATTTTGAGCTTCGTGACATCCAATCTCAACTATCTTTGTGGCCATCACTGAACTTGCTCCAATTTTCTGATACTGAGGAACCCAAAGCTGGACACAGCACTCCTTATGTGATCTTGCACATGCCTATCAGAGGAGAGAATCACACCCCTAGACACCATGCAACACTATTCCTCATGCAGGTATTAATGAAATGGGAAAAACAATTTACTTTTTGAACATCAGAGAGAAACATAGGATTTAAAAAACCCAGATCTGATCTCCTCTTTCATCTGTTCTTCTCTTTCATCTGTCCTGGCAATCTCATTACTAATACCTACATAAATCTCATATTTTCAACTTGGATGAGCCAAAATCTTGGATTTTATCCTGACTTCTCACAGACGACTGTACTGTAAATTCTCTTTCTTCAGATTAAACTTCCACAGCAAATACTACTTATCATTAGCTTATACCTAATTCTTTTGTCAGTGCTGACAGTTTATCTTCGTTTGTATATTTCTACTGAACAACAACAACAAATCCCTCCTGGGGCTTTATTTCTAAGTTAGCTAGCTATTTTAGTTCCCGTCTTTGGATAGTCTCTCTATACCCTGATTATTTCTTAATTTGATGAGTCTGGCTATAACCTTCCTAATGTCAAGTCATAAGAACTGAAAAACACTTCTGAGGAGGATTGCATTTGCCAGTGCCTTGGAAAATTTCATCAAAATCTCATTATTTGAGTTAGAAATTATGCTTGTGATTCTTTGAAGGAGACCATATTTTCCACTTCTTTGTTGACCAGTCTTCTTGTGATAAACTAATATTTCTCAGCTGTTTTTAACTGATGCTACTGTTACTTAAGTGTACAGTCAATCACTACATAACATTACATTTATGTAATTCCAATAAAAATGGTAAAGTCTAAAACAGAACATATATTAAAGGATATGCTTTAAAAATACACATTTTGAATTAAGAAGGAACCAATAATATAGAATCAGCAGATCTTTATGTCGCCCATACGTCTATGTAGGGACTAATGAACATTTTTTTTGAGTACCATTAGCTAAAAGAGCACCAAGAATTCCAGTAAAATAAGATAACTTCAACATATTTCCTTCATATTTTCAAACTGTGTGGACTGGATATCTCTTTAGGGCTTAGCTTTCATGGTAGTTTATATCACCTGCAGCTACATATAGACTAAAACTGAAGAAACATGGAACATTTTGCATTACTTATAGCAGCTGTGTATGTAATACTGTCGGATTTGCCATATATATTTCATATGTATGATATTATTTATGTAATTAGAATCACAATAGTAGAACCATAAATTATAGCAACTCTCAAAACTGCATTCAAGAAAATGTTTCTGACTGGAGTGGTAATATATGTTAATAGGAGATTCTGAATATGAGGACATATAACCTGTTATGGATTATCCACTGCTACTCTTGTAAGAAACTGCTGTCATAGATGTCATCTCTCACTTAGATCACCAAGGCTTCATCCAGACTAAACTATGGAGGAAAGTAGGGTATGTTTTGAGTTCTGTAGTTAGGGTTCTGTAGTTACTCGGGACAAAAAAATTGTTGGAACACAGTTGTATCTTTATATTGACACCAAGATACACTCAATATGCACATTAAGTTACATGAATGTTTAGCCTTATACTTATTTTGGAAATGATCAGAGCATTAATTCAGTTTCTGATAATAGAGATGAGATCAAGTATCTAATTAATAATTTTCTTTTCAGGTTCTTGAGTTTAACATTCGAGAATCATCCTGTTGGAGTACATGACCATCATAAATTGCCTAGGCAGTAACTTATAAAGCTGAAAAGTTTTAATTGACTCCGCTCAAAGAGTTTTCTAACCTGAAGTGCTTTTTGTTGTCTATGAGCTGAGTGCCATCAGCAGAATGATTTGTTGGATAAATCCAGAAGGCACAGAAATTCTCATTCAAGATTATCTGTCGCGCAGAAGGCTACTGAACATATGTGATGTCATAACATTGGCTAAGCAGGTGTCCTCAGAGTGCTAGAAAAGAATTGGCACGGACCGGAATTTGGCATGTTAGGAAGGGCAGCTGCTCCTAAGTATAGCCTTACACAGCACTTGACAGTGTTGTTCAGTACTTTAAATGGAGAAGTATAAAATGCATCCAAGAAAGCAAAAGAAATCAGAATTAAGAAAAAGAAGGCAGCTCTTGTAAGAGCAGGAGCAGGAGCTGTCTTGTTTTTGTCCAAACAAAACAAGAACTGAAACTGAACTGAAAAGACAGTTCTCTGAACTGGAAGGGTATAGGATATTGTGTGCTAAATCCTGTTATGAGAAAAAGGGCATATACTCTCTATAAAGAGTCAAGAATTTACTGCTAGTGCCAAACTTACAAGACACTGTCATTAGCATTAGGCCATTTAAAATGATTTACAGCTATAGTCTCAATTAATACAGAAGACATTCATTAATAATACAGCTGAGGCTGTTATACATAGTCTTACAAGTGCCTATTTCTTTTCCCTGGACTTATACTCACATTTTTCATGCTCCTCAGGAGCCATCAACCCAGAATGACAATGCTTTTCAAGATAAACAAGGAACCTTGGGATAAATAATCAGTATCTTGAATCCTGCACCAGAATATGATAATAGTTTTTTTTTTCTTCTTAGATTTGGGGTTCATTGAGGCTATATATTCTAAATATGAATTTAATAAAATATTTTATATTTATAAAGTAACCTCAACTGGTTAATTTTATGTGCTTTCTTTAAAATGTCTACTTCTATTCTTTTTATTTGCATTGGTTCTCAAATATTCAGTTTTCCATTTCTTTTTTTTATCTCTGAAATCAGGTTTACCTAATTCTCAAGGTTGTGCTCCTATAGCACCCACTCATTCATTATTTTATTTTATTTTCACAAGCTGAGGTCTCTTGAGTTCCTTTTTGTCTGACCATTTTTGTTCTAGCAGAATTCATGCAAAATAGTCACTTGTTGTCCCTATGAACTAAAACTAAATAAAAACAATTTTATATAATAGTTCCCTGATTGCTAGAGAATTGCTAATAGGGTTGAGATAAACTAAAATTAACACTGACTTAGGTAAGCCAGGCAACTCTTCAGACCATTCATTGAGTACTACTCAGAACAAGGCTTATGGCTTTTTACTAGTAATGACAAAAACTTGTTTCCTAACATTCAGATAAAATGAGGACAATCATTGGCCTATGATTTTAAGAAAATGGTAAAATCAGAACTTTCATCCAAGTGTAGAAGTATGGTAGGAAAATTCCTGAGCTGTTGAATGAGGGAACATCACTAATGACATCAACATTGACATTAGCAAATTGACTTCCCTGTTTTTTAATAGCAGTGACAGCTAAATACGGTTTCTCATATCACATAGGTGATAGCAGCATATCACATGCTACTTGACACAGGAATTGAGTTAATACAGTAGTTAATAGCCTTTATTTTATTGTTTACACAAGGTGTGGTTTTTTTTTTTTGGTTTGAGTCATATTCACTACTTCCACAAGCTTAAAGCCATCTTTAACACTTTCATAAGAAAACAGCTCTACAAATTAATGACGTTGAGGAAACATTAGTAGCTTGCTATTCAAATCCAAGTCCAATTTTAATATTCATAATGCACAATTCAGAGAAAATCCAACGTTATTGAGATCAGACTGAATTTGTATAAAATACAAATATGAAATCTGAACATAAACTTAACAGCTCTCCTCAAGAAGAAACAATTCTGTAGTTGCAAATAATTTATATGAAAATATTTTTTTTTGTATAAAGAAAACCAAATTAATACTTTGATGAAACAAATGCTCACAAATAAGCAAAACAATCCTACTTTCATTGTCATTACAATTACTCAAAAAGAAACACAAAAGGGCAAAATAGACAGAGAAGGGATCTAGAGAGGGGACAGCAACAGAGTGAGGAATCCTTGGGTTTTGCCCTGGCAGTTTGAAGCATAATGCTGAAAAGTGTTCCTACAGAAACTGGCAGAATCTGTGAATAGGGGATGAATGCAGCCTACTTGCTAGGATAATTGTATCACACAAAGAGGGATAAATTAAGAAGAAGTTATACATGTGATACACCATCTGTGTCAGTTTTTGTTATTTTCTCCATATACATCTGCTTCTATTCAGCTATAGGGCAACACTCCATCATATTTATGCAGACCAGAATAACACAGAAAGTTCAGTTTTGTTGATAGAAAGAAACTTCTCTTTCTAAATATATGGTAAACCAGAACAGTCATTTTTGATCAATGACCTTTGAAAATCAAAACAAGAAATTTGATCCAAACACATTCAAATTTCAGGTTTGGCATTCACAACCCTGGATTAATATCTGCAGATTGAAATATGTAGTTATGATTACTAGCTACATGGCAGAGCTCAGAGGGTGATAATCAGTGGGGTGGAGTCTAGTTTGAGGCCTGTGTTGAGCGGTGTCCCTCAGGGGTCAGTCGTTGGTCCAGTCCTGTTCAATTTATTCATCAACGATCTGGATGAAGGCACAGAGTGCTCCCTCAGCAAGTTTGCAGATGATACAAAGCTGGGAGGAGCAGCGGATACTCCAGAGGGCTGTGCTGCCATCCAGAGGGACCTGGACAGACTGGACAACTGGGCAGAGAGAAACCTCATGAAATTCAACAAGGCCAAGTG